>BSBK01000709.1:1622500-2075000 GCA_027943335.1 Chamaecyparis obtusa
TAGTCAATGCTATCTGAGGAGCTAGTGGTGTCATTGATGAAGATATAGTGGTTTAAGTAAGATTCTAAGAACCTTCTTTCCTGCATATGCAATCAGAATATCTACTATACATGAAATGAGGTTTGCACCAGGCAGCACTCTTACTCTTGATAGTCTGATTGGTAAGTTAACAACCTTTGAGTTGAACAATTTTGATAATAGTGTTGTACCATCTGTTGAGTCTACTTTTATGTCTCCTCTGAAGATCGGTAAATCTAGCAGTAGACATAATATAAGGAATGACAGTGATAGTAATACTGATGATGAGCTTGATGAACTTGAATCTCTTATGGCTCGGAGACTGCCTAAAGGTAAAGGTAGATATAAGGGAAAAATACCTTTAGCTTGTTTTAATTGTAAAGAAGTTGGCCATATTGTTGCTAGATGCCCGAACAAGAAAGATGAAGATAAAGACAAAGACTGATCTGGTGATGGAAACTATGGAAGAAGAAACAACAGAGGTTACCGACACTACAACAGAAATAACTGAGATCACAAAGATAAGGGAAAAAAGGCATGTTATTTGATTGAAGATGAGGACACCGACACTGACATTGATGATGATGTTGAGGTAGTGTTTGTTGCAATGAAAGATGATTCTAAAGAAGAGGAAAGGTATGTAGAAACAACAATCATTTCTAAAGTTAGTAAAAATGATACTTGGATCATTGATAGTGGTTGTACACATCACATGACTGATGATGAAGATAATTTTGATCATCTTGAGCATTATAATGGAGGATTGGTAAAAATGGGTAATGATACACCTTGCATGGTTAAAGGAAAAGGATCTTTATTGATAAATGATAAAATCAGATGTGATAATGCTTATTGGGTAAAAGGACTAAATTAAAATTTTCTAAGTGTAGCACAACTTAACAACTCGGGTCACCAAGTGGCATTTTGAAAGCAAGAAGGTGAGAATCTGTGATGAAAGTGGAAAGCTTGTCGGAATAGGAGGACAATCAAAAAGCAACTTATTTTATCTTGACAATGCTGAGACTTCTTGTTTACTAGTGAAAAATGAAGATGCATGGTTATAGCATAAAAGGTTATGTCATGTAAAGTTTGATAACATGATTAAGATTAGTAGAAAAAGAAAACTTAGAGGACTGCCTAGCCTAACTAAACCTGATCATGTTATGTGTCATCAATGTCAGAAAGATAAGATGGAAAAATGTAGTATTAAAATTAAAGACTATTCAACAAAAAGAATCTTGGAGTTAGTTCACACCAACCTATGTGGTCCCTTGAGAACTCAAAGCTACTATGGTGATAGATACTTTATTCTATTTGTTGATGATTATACTAGATTGATGACTGTTATATTTCTAAAAGAAAAATATGAGGTATTTAAAATATTTAAATGGTACAAGGTTAAAGTAGAAAAAGAAACCAGAAAATAACTAAAATGTTTGAGGTTTGATAGAGGTGGTGAGTTTATTTCTAATGAATTCACTAACTATTGTAATGATCATGGCATCAAAATATAGGTTTTTGCACCTAGAACACCGCAGCAGAATGGGATTGCTGAAAGGAGAAATAGATCTATTGTTGATTGTGCAAGAAAACTGATGATAGAGAAAAATGTTGCACAGATGCATTGGAGAGAAGCAATTAGCATAGTTGTATATGTCTTGAACTGAATTCAACTAAAGAAAGACACAAACAAGACACCTTATGAGTTATGGTTTGGATACACACCAAGTGTAAGTTACTTAATAATTTTTGGTAGAAAATGTTTTATTCTGAAAGATGATAGAAATGGGAAATTTAACTCTAAAGGTGATGAGGGAATATTCCTTGGATATTCTACTAAAAGTAAACCTTACAAGTGTTTGAATAAGGTTACTAATAAGATGATTAAAAGTGCTAATGTTAGAGTTGATGAATTTGATAATAAAAATGATGAAGAAAGCATTAAGGAGCTAGAAGACTATGGTAGATTTTCTTATGTTGAACATCTAGAGTACCTACCGAAGCCATAGGTTGAGTCGATCAAGCATCAGGAAAATAACATCGAGGAACAACAAAGGGAAATTGAGGATCAGGAAGAAGTTGTCAAGCAAGCAAATGAACCTGAACATAATGAAGGACAAAGAAGAGATCAAGTGCTAGCAAGATTTTTTAGAAGACATCATCATGAGAATCAAATCATTGGAGATAGGAAAGAAGGCAATATGACAAAAAGTAAGTTAAGACAAAATGTATGCTTAGTTTGTGAGTTTGAACCTAAGAATGTTAAGGTTTCACTTGACAATGATGAATGGATCAATGCTATGAATGAAGAGATTGAACAAATTGAGAAAAATAAGATGTGGAATTTAGTACCTAGGTCGAAAGATAAAAATGTTATTGGTACCAAATGGATTTTTAGAAATAAAATGAATGAAAATGGAGAGGTTACAAGGAATAAATCTAGACTTGTTTGCAAGGGATATGCACAAGAAGGTATTGATTATGGTGAAACTTTTGCACCTGTTGCTAGACTAGAAGGAGTCTATATGTTACTTGCATATGCTACACATAAGAAATTTACAGTCTATCAGATGGATGTTAAGTCACCTTTTTTGAATTGAATGCTAGAGGAGGAGGTCTACATAGAACAACCAGAAGGATTTTTTGATCCGAATCAGAAAGACATGGTATGTACACTGCACAAAGCTTTATATGGATTAAAGAAAGCACCGAGAGCATGGTATGAAAGGTTACATATTTATCTTTTAAGTATTGGTTTTGTAAGAGCTAGTGAAAACAACAATTTGTACATGAAAGGAGGATCTGATGATACTATTTTGATTGTTGAAATATTTGTGGATGATATAATCTTTGGAGGAAAAGATCATGTTTGTAAATCTTTTGTAGATGAGATGAGAAAGGAATTTAAAATGTCAATGTTTGGAGAGATTAAATTCTTCCTAGGCTTGTAGGTTATTCAGTAGAATGATGGAATTTTCATCACACAATCAAAGTACATTAAGGAAGTATTGAGAACATTTGGCATGGAAGATGCTAAACCAATAGGAACACCGATGGTTACAGGCTGCAAATTGACAAAACATGATGAATCTACGGAGGTAAATCAGACATTGTACCGATCTATGATTGGTAAACTGATGTATGTAGTACACAGTAGGCCTGATATTGCACATGCAGTGGGGATTGTGGCTAGATTTTCTACCAATCCAAAGGATTCACGTATGGTTGTAGTGAAAAGAATCTTGAGATACCTAAAGAAAACAAAGGATTATGGTTTATGGTATCCTAAGGAAGGAAAATTTGAACTAAGAGTCTACACCGACACAGATTGGGCTGGAAATATAGATGAAAGAAAGAGCACAACTAGAGGAGAATTTTTCTTTGGTGAAAGACTTGTAACTTGGACACGTAAGAAACAACCTTGTATTTCTCAGTCTACTACTGAAGCAGAGTATGTTTCTGCTACTACAAACTATTCAAACATTGCTTATATCAAACAAGTGTTGGAAGGAATGAATGAGGTAATCACTGAGCCAGTGATTATATATTGTGACAACACTAGTGCTATAAATATTTTTAATAATCTTGTGATACATTCAAAGACAGAGCATATATCAATTAAGTATCACTACTTAAGAGAACAAGTACATGAGAAGAAAGTCAAACTGGAATATGTTACATCAAAGGAGCAACTTGCTGATATTTTTACCAATCCTCTACCGAAGGACACTTTTGAATACTTGAGGACTAGACTTGGGGTCTGTCCCCTGTCTACCAGTCACTAATGTGATTTGGAGGTTTCATCATCCTATTCTTATCAGAAGATCATTCATGTTGATGCAACATAGCTCACACTTTGGATTATGTCGAAGGTTGTGAAAGATTTGAGGAGCTAGAATAGAGAATTTTCATATCAGTATACAGAGATACATTGTCTACACCAAACAATAGAGAGTTACTTGGCTATTGCAGAGCTGTATGTTTTATGTTTTTCTTTGGCATTATTGTCAAAGGGAGAGATAAACAATATGAGAGATAAACAGAGAGATCAATGAACTATCTATCTAAGGGAGAGATAATTTGATAAAGTCAAGGAAAGATTTAAATATTTGTTGCTAAGAACAGAAGGAATCTAAGAGTTGAAAAGATCAAATCCACAGAGGAGAGTCTGCACTTGTAATGCTATTATGTAACATAGTGATTAAACATATTAAATATCAAGCTAGGGAGAGCTTATCGAGCTACGATATTTACTTACATAGTTGTAGAATACATGTTTGGTATGTGTATGGCATATTGTCATATTGCATGTGTTGCCATCAATGCCAAAGGGAGAGATTGATGAACTACAGTTGATTGAATACTTGAATGACTTGAAGATCAGTGATTAGAGATCACCAAGTTACTGAAATGATATGTAAGATAATTAAATTAGTCATTATGTTGTCATTGATGTCAACTAATTTTGATCGTACTTATCATGTAAGTAACACAAACATCTGAACATCTATAAAAAGAGAGAAAAGATGAAGAACTAAGATATCTACATGGAGAAAGATGGATACAGTAGATGAGGATAAGGAATACTTTGGGTAACTTGTTGATGAGTCTATGATCTCATATTGTTGACTTGATTATGTTGCATTAATCTATTATGAAGAAGGAAGCAAAATTGTACAAGACAATGTGGTTGGTAAATGAAGACTTTAGTATACACCAAGCCAGTGTAGTGTATACCAAGTGATAGTATTAATTGAGCTTGTATTCACTGATGCATTTCTTTGTTAACTAAGTATGGATGAAAGTATTAAATGCTTAGTTTAGCCGACAGAAAATGATGAGATGGAAATTGTTATGATTTCAAGATTGAGGATAAAGTTTGTTATGAGATCCATGGCTGATAAAATTTGGAGAAGATCTAAAGGATGGAATTGAAACATGTTATTGACACAACTATCAAGGAAGGGTTAAGAGGAAAAATCAATGAAGAAGAATAAGCAGAAAAATCTAATGGTTGATATGAAAATAGTTTATCTGTCTATATAAGAGATATGAGTTTCTTTATTGAAACATGCCAAAAGAAAGAAGACTAGAGAGATTTGATGTGAATATAGTTTCATGCATGCCTGATCAGATTGGTTGAAGGAGAACCAAACTACACAATAGTACTGAACGTCAGAGAGTTGTTACTGAGTGAAAGAAAGTTAAGGAAGTGAATTGAAATATTGATTAGAGGATTTGTATGGGCTTAGAATAGATCTGAACATCTCCAAATTGAGTTGTATTGTAATTAGATCAACTATTGTTTTAGTTTAACCATTGATATAGAAAATCTCCTAACCGAGTGGACTTAACCATCTTATGTTATGCCCCTATGTCATTCAAGGAATATACATTGTTATCTTATTGACCCCATAGTGAATGTTGGTTGAAAGTTAACTATTAGTCTTAAATCCTCTAACAAGGTCACACCTAACAGTATGTGTGTAACCTTTAATGGGTTGGCTCTTTACTGATCTCACTTCAAAAGAGTGAAAATTATTTTGGGTTACCAGTTTCAGGTGGTTTTTCCCTTAGCAGGGTTTCCATGTTAAATCATTATGTTATGTTTTTCCATGATGATTATTTTATTGTCATAATTTACATACTGCATATTTGATTTAGTCAGTAATCATGGTGAGTTAATTAACTAGTAATCGGTAAAAGACACAAATAGTTTAATAGTTTATGTTACCAAGCTGTAGAATTTATTGAAATTGTTTTGAGTGTTACATCTTTATATTTGGGATTGTAGGATAATTGATCTAACTATTTCACCCCCCCTCTTAGTTATTCTAACAAATGGTTCTATGATTCTCGGTAAACTCTATAGTTTGATTCTTTCAATAACCAGTCTAACCAGGCATGCATGAATATAGTCTTCACGTGAAATCTCTACAGTCTTCTTCTTTCGACATGTTTCAATAATGAAACTCATATCTCTTATATAGACAAGTAAATCATTTTCATATCAGCCATTAGATTTTGCCTCTTAATCTCCTTCATCCATTTTGCCTCTTAAACCTTCCTCGACAGATGTGTCATTAACACGTTTCAATCTCATCCTTTAGATATTCTCTAAATTTTGTCAACTGTGGATCTCATAAAAAACTTCATCCTTAACCTCAAAATCATAATAATTTATAGCTCATCAAATTTAGTTGGTTGTTCTTTACATTTAATGTTTTCCTCTATACTCAGTTAATATAGAAATGCGTTGGTGATAACTAGTTAAACTAGCTCAGTTAATATTGTCAGTCGGTATACACTGCACTGGCTCGGTGTATATAGAAATCTTCAATTACTGACCACATTAACATGTTCAATTTCAAATATCTTCTTCATAATAGATTAATGTAACATGCTCAAGTCAACAATATAAAGCCATAGACTCATCAATAAGTTACCCAATGTTTACCTTATCCTTATATGTCATATCCATCTTTTTTCTCATGTAGATATCTCAGCTCTTCATCTTTTTCTTCCTTCAACAGATGTTTAGATGTTCATAACTTACATGATAAGTATTTTCAAGACTAGTTGACATTAATGGCAACATATTATCTGATTTAATTATCTTACATATCATTTTAGTACTCGGTGATCTCTAATCATTGTTTCTTCAGTTCATTCAGATATTCAATTATTTTTAGTTCATCAATCTCTCCCTTTGGCATTGATGGCAACACAAGAAATATGAAAATATGCCATGCACATACCAAACATGTATTCTACAACTATGTAAGAAAATATTGTAGCTTAGTAAGCTCTAATTTAATATATTTAGTCACTACAAAACATAACAACATTACAAGTGCAAACTCTCCCTGCGGATTTGATCTTTTCAGTTCTCAGATTCCTTTTTTCTCAGCAACAAATATTCAAGTCTCCCCCTTTCTGTGTTTTCAATAACTAATTTTCCATATTTCATTCTCTCTCCCTTTGACAATAATGCCAAAGAAAATATACAAACAGCTCTACAGCAGCCAAGTATTTCTCTATTGTTCAGTTCATATAGGGTACCTTCAGTGTACAGATAAACAAATTTATGTTCCAACTTCTACAATATTTCACAACCTTAGACAAAATCCAAAGTGTGAGCTATGTGCATCAACATGAATGATCTTTTGATAAGTGTAGGTTGATGCAATCTCCAGATCACCTTAGTGATCGGTAGATAGGGGACAGACCCCAAGTCTAGTTCTCAAATATTCAAATGTGTCCTTCGGTAATGGTTTAGTAAAGATGTCAGCAAGTCGTTCCTTAGATGTTACAAATTCTAGTTGTACTTGCTTCTCTTGAACTTTTTCTCTCAAGTAGTGATACTTAATAGATATATTCTTTGTCTTCGAATGCATCACAAGATTATTAGAAATATTTATAGCACTGGTGTTGTCACAATATATAATCACTAGGTCAGTGATTACCTCTTTCATTCCTTCCAACACTTGTCTGATACAAGCTATATTTGTACAATTTGTAGCAGTAGAAACATACTCTGCTTTAGTAGTGGACTAAGAAATGCATGCTTATTTCTTTCTAATCCAACTCACAAGCCTTTCCCCTAAAAATAATTCTCCACCAGTTGTGCTCTTCTGGTCATCTATGTTTCCAGCCCAATCTGCATCAGTGTAAACTTTAAGTTCAAATTTTCCTTCCAATGTGTACCATAATCTATAGTCCTCTATTTTCTTCAGGTATCTCAAAATTCTCTTTACTGCAACCATATGTGAATCTTTAGGATTGGTAGAAAATTTTGCCACAATCCCCACTGCATGTGCAATATCAGGCATACTATGTACAACATACATCAGTTTACCAATCATAGATCAGTATAGAGTCTGATTTACCTTGGTAGATTCATCATCCTTTGTCAGTTTTCAGCTAGTTACCATTGGTGTTCCAACACATATAGCATCTTCCATGCCAAAAGTTTTCAATAATTCTTTAATGTATTTTTATTGAGTGATGAAAATCCCATCTTTCTGTTGTATAATCTACAAACCTAGAAAGAATTTAATCTCTCCAAACATTGACATCTCAAATTCCTTTCTCATTTCATTAGAAAAAGATTTTCAAATCTGATCTTGTCCACCAAAGATTATATCATCAACAAATATTGCAATAATCAAAATGTTATCATTAGAATCTCCTTTCATGTACATATTATTGTTTTCACTAGTTCTTACAAAGCCAATACTGATAAGATAAGCATGTAATCTTTCATACCATGCCCTCGGTGCTTGCTTCAGTCCATATAAAGCTTTGTGCAGTCTACATACCATGTCTTTCTGATTCGAATCAACAAACCCTTCTGGTTGTTCTATGTATACCTCCTCCTCAAGAATTCCATTCAAAAAATTGATTTCACATCCATTTGATATACCCTAAATCTCTTATGTGTAGCATAGGCAAGTAATATGCAAAATCCTTCCAGTCTAGCAACCAGTGAAAAGGTTTCACCATAATCAATACCTTCTTCTTGTACATATCCCTTGCAAACAAGTCTTGCCTTATTCCTTGTAACATCTCCATTCTCATTCAACTTATTCCTAAAAATCCACTTAGTACCAATAACATTTTTATCTTTTGGTCTAAGTGCTAGAGTCCATGTCTTATTCTTTTCAATTTGTTCAATCTCCTCATTCATAGCATTCATCCATTCCTCATTTTCAAGTGCATCCCTAACATTATTGGGTTCAAACTCACAAACTAAGAATGTGTTTTGTCTTAACTTACTTTGGGTCAGCATGTCAGCTTTCTTATCTCCAATGATTTGGTTCTTAGGATGGTGATGCAAGGCAGGGATGCAAGAGGGGCCAAAGGATGGCGCACCCTAATGATCCAAGCCTGCAACACACATGCGAAAGAAAAAAACAAAAAGAGTGAGAGAGTATGCCAAATCTTTCATATATTATCATCAATAGAAATCATACATGCCAGGCTGTAAGGCCTTCTTGGTTAGGGCCTGATATTACAATGAATTACAAAAGTCCCCAAACATGCAAGGATCTATTACAAGTCTCAAATATAATGTCTAGTCTCTTCTACTAAAACTGACTCCCTAAACTACAACCAAACATCCACATTTATACAAGAAGCTATCGAGTTGAGTCAGCCTTCAAATCCACAATTAATAGAAGTAACGGTCAAATCTGGGACCACATGCTTCCCAATGATGGATTCCAGTATTAATTCCATGATCCAATATAAATGCACAAGTCAGCCACAACAGGAAATAAGACTGAACTTGTTGGTAAGCAAGATAACTAAGCAGTAGATAGACAACGCCGAGTGCCAGTGAAATAACTGACCACCGAGGAGATAATCGACCACCCTCGGTAACCAAAGGAAACCAACCAACTATCAACCAAATCAATTAAAGTAGAAACCAAGAAACACAAACAAAACTCCAAATTCTTTTTGGTGACACAGGATTGCTAAGGACCCGAGATGCTCCTGCATCAGACACCTAGGGTTATTTTGAAATGATTCTCCAAATCATTGGGTAGGTCTAGTCTGAGCTACATCCAACTTAGACTGTGAAATCCATGAACTATCTTCCATTAGTCTATTCTTCCACTTAACCAGATATTCCATATATTGTTTCCCTCTTGTACTTTTGCCAACTCTTTCCTTCAAAATCTGTTCAACTTCATCATTCTACTTCTTAGGATATTTTGTTGGTAATGTCACTTCTTCATTAGGTTCATGATACTCATACAAATTAGAAATTTTGAAAATCGGTGATATGTCCATGTCATCAGGTAACTCAATTTCATATGCATTTCCACTGTCAAATTTCTTTAGAATCTTGCAAGGTCCAAACTTCTTCATCTTCAGCTTCCCATATGTTCCAACAGGAAATTGACCTTTCTTCAAATGAACCATCACTTCATCACCAACATCAAAAGTCTTATGTCTTCTTGATCTATCAGCTCTGTCTTTGTATTTCTAGTTACTTTCTTCCAGATTTAGCTTCACATCTTCATGCAATGTCTTCATGTATTCAACAAACTTTACTCCTTCAGCACTTTTCTTATTCTCATCAGCAATGTCTCTAAAATCAGATATTCCTCTCGGTTGTATGCCATTCAAAATCTCAAATGGTGTCTTTACAGTACTCCTATTCATTGAATTATTATATGAAAACTCTACTTGTGCTAACACAGAATCCCAATTACTCGGTGTGTCTCCAACTAAACATCTTTAAAGATTTCCCAAACTTCTGTTCACAACTTCAGTGTGTCCATTAGTTTGTGAGTGAAATGTAGAACTATATTTCAACTCAGTGCCAAATTTCTTCCAAAGGGTCTTCCAAAAGTATCCAACAAATTTTCCATCTCAGTCAAAGATAATACTCCTCGGTAATCCATGCAATCTGACAATTTTCTTAAAGAAAAGATCTGCTACATGTACTGCATCTGATGTCTTTCTACAAGGTATAAAATGTGCCATTTTTGAAAATCTATCCACAATAACAAATATAGAATCATTACCTCTTACTGTCTTCGATAAGCCAAGAACAAAATCCATACTGATATCAATCCAAGGTTTCTTAGGAACAACAATCGGTGTATACAATCCAGTATTCTGACTTACTCCTTTTGCAACTTGACAAATTCCACAAATTTATGAACATATCTATACAACTACGGCCAATAGTAATTCTCCTTAAGCAAATTCCATGTTTTATCAATGCCAAAATGTCCAGCCAAACCACTACTATGTTTCTCCTTTATCAAATTAGATCGCATTACTCCTCTTGGTATACACAACTGAAAACCTTTAAACAACATACCTTCTTGAATAAAATATTCATCCCATTTAGTATCTTGTTGATCTTGAATAGGTGCTCTGCATTTTCTCCATGGCTCAGAAAAATTAGGGTCATTTTCATACAAACCTCTCATCTCATCAAACCAAGAACTTCAATTTTCATCTCGGACATCAAAGATCTTCTACTTAATGCATCAGAAACTCAGTTAGTGAATCCACTATTATGCTTTATCACAAATGTGTAACTCTACAAATACTCAACCCATTTCATATGTCTCTAATTCAACTTATTCTAACTACCCAAATATTATAAAGCCTTATGATCAGTATACAACACAAATTCACTCAATATCAAATAATGTCTCCATTTCTTCAGTGCTTGAACAATAGCATAAAATTCTTTATCATACATAGAATATTTCCTTCTAGCATCATTCAACTTTTCACTAAAGAAAGCAATAGGTTTACCTTCTTGAGTCAGCATAGCTCCAATTGCACTTCCACTTGCATCACATTCTACTTGAAATACCTTACTGAAATTAGTTAATGCCAAAATATGTAATTCAACAACCTTCTACTTCAGAGTCTCAAAACTTTTGTCAGCTCCATGTGTCCACTTGAATTCTCTTTTGTCTCCTCTCATAGTCTCAGTCATAGCATTACAAATTGAACTAAAATTCTTTATGAACTTTTGGTAAAAACTTGCCAAACCATGAAATGATCTTACCTTAGTAGCATTAATAGGTGTAGGCCAATTCAAAATAGCTTCAACCTTTTCAGGATCCATCTTCAAACCATTAGCTGAAATAACAAATCCCAAATACACAATCTCTTCTTTCATGAACAAACACTTTTTCAGATTTATCAGCAACTTTTCCTCTTTTAGTCTCTACAAAACTTGTCTAACATGCAACAAATGTTCTTCTCTGGTGTTACTGAATATCATAATATCATCAAGATATACAATCACAAATTTACCCAAAAATTCCTTCAAAACTTCATTCATCAACCTCATAAAAGTACCCGGTGCATTAGTTAAACCAAAAGGCATAACCAACCACTCATACAAACCTTCCTTTGTCTTGAAACAAGTCTTCTATTCATCACCTTCTCTGATTCTAATCTAATGATATGCACTTTTCAAATCAATCTTTGTGAAATAATTTTCTCTAGTCAAACTATCTATTATGTCATCCATTCTTGGTATAGGAAACCTATACTTCACTATTATCTTATTGATTGCTCTGGAATTAGTACACATTCTCCATTCTCCATTCTTCTTTGGTGCCAATACAATAGGTACTGCACAAGGACTCAAACTTTCTCTGATCAAACCTTTCTCCAGCAACTCTTGAATCTGTCAGTTCAATTCCTGATTCTCGGTAGGTGTCAACTGATGAGGTGCCTTATTCGGTAAACTAGCTCTAGGGATTAGATCCATACAATGATCAATGCTTCTTTTTAGTGGAAAACCATCAGGTACATTGTCAAAAATGATATCACTATACTCGGTGAGAAACTTATCAATCTCCTTAGGGACATTATCCTCTATTTTCTTACTCAGCTTATTAGGAATCACAACAAAACATACATCATTCCTCTTCAATGAGTTAACAAACTTCCTTCCTTCCATCAAAAAAACTTCACAAATATGAAAACATTACTAACAAGTTCTTCCATCAATGGTAACAAGATTTGTTTCTTTCCATTAGCCACAATAGTATACTTATGAAATCTCCCATCATATATAGCATGCCTATCATATTGCCAAGGTCTACCCAACAAAATATGACAACAATCCATAGGCATGATATCACATAATACCTTATCATAGTATTTTCCAATCTTCAAATTCACATAACATTGTTCACTTTCCAAGAGTGTATGCTCATCTTTGATCCATGAAATCTGATAGGGCTTCAGATGTACCAACCTTTCCAACTGCAATTTTGTGACCATCTCTTCAGATGCCAGATTCTCTGAGCTACCACTATCAATGATTACCTTCCAAACTTTGTTAGAAACTCTACATCTAGTCTTGAACAAACTTTTCCTTACTGGATCTTCCTTCTTGCTTTCATTCCACAGTTCTCTCCTTACCATCAAGTTATTTTCTTTCTCAGGTTCATTCAGTGACTCTTCTTGTACCAAAGTATTTCTACTGCTACCAGCCTTCTTACTAGCATGTGTACATTCAAAAGATCTTTGTCCTTCCTCTCCATAGTTATAAAAAGTTCCTCAGAAACTTCCTCTGCTATAACACCTCGGTAGTTACTGCCTCTCTCTCTCTAGAACTTTCACCTTTCCACTTGGTCTTGCCTTTGTCTAGATTTGTCTTTTCTAGTTCAGATCTACCATTTTCACCATTAGATCTACCTCTTCCTCTAGGAAATCTACCACCTTGACCTCTTTGTCTCTATTCATGTCTCTTGTTCAATTTCTCCTTAGCTTTCAAAGAAAATTGATAAGCCTCTTCAATGTTCTCCAATTTGACCATACTAATCTCCTCTTGGATGGAAACCCTCAAACCATTCAGGTATCTGCCAATTCTTTCCACATCATCTTCATCATGTCCAAATTTGATATCTAATCTATAGAATTCCTCAGTATACTCTTTTACCAAGCTATCCTTCTGTCTCAAACTTTGCATTCACCAAACTAGGTTAATCTGATAATCATAGGGTAAGAACTTTCCTTTCAACTTATTGACCATTTTACTCCATACATTGATTTTGTCTTTTCCTTTCCTTTTTTGATCCAATTGTAGATGTTCCCACCATAAGGATGCATGAATTTTCAACTTTGTGCTTGCAATCTTCACCTTCTTATCCTCAAGAATGTTATCATATTCAAAATACTTTTCCATCTCAGTGATCCAATCCACCAATTCATCAAAATCCAGCTTTCCACCATACTCAGGGGGATTGAAATGTGGTGTTGACTTCAGACTTGTCAAAGTCTTCAAGAATCTATCTTTGCCTTGATCCATAACAAGAGTAGGTTCTGCATTCACTTGTTCTTCTTCAATTTCATCATCACTAACATCTTCAAGATGTCTGCCTCTTCTTTGGGCTGTTTCCACTGCTTCTAACCTATCAACAATCTGCCTTAACATATTTTCCAATCCTGGATCTGCATCTCACCTCCCATGAACCATCTTGACAACCCTTTGCAATTGCAGGTCAGATTGCAATCTGATACCCCACAATAATTCAACTAGGGCTTCAAGAGGAACTTGCAAACCTAGATCCACAGAACTAGATCAAGATCTCACCTCGCTCTGATACCACCTGATGCAATGTAGTGATGTAGGAGGGGAAAAAGGATGGTGCACCCTAATGATCCAAGCCTACAACACACATGCAGAAGAAACAAACAACAAGAGTGAGAGAGAGAATGTGAGATCTTTCATATATTATCATCAATAGGAATCATACATGCTAAGCTGTAAGGCCTTCTCGGTTAGGGCCCGATATTACAATGAATTACAGAAGTCCCCAAACATGCAAGGATCTGTTACAAGTCTCAAATCTAATGTCTAATCTCTTCTACTAAAATTGACTCCCTAAACTACAACCAAACATCTACATTTATACAAGAAGTTACCGAGCTAAGTCGGCCTTCAAATCCATAATTAATGGAAGTAACGGTCAAATCTAGGACCACACGCTTCCTAATGATGGATTCCAACATTAATTCTGTGATCCAATATAAATGCACAAGTCATCCACAAAAAGAAACAAGATTGAACCTGTTGGTAAGCAAGATAACCAAGCAATAGATAGACAACATCGAGCGCCAGTGAAACAACCAACCACCCAAGAGATAACTGACCACCCTTGGTAACCAAATGAAACTGACCAACTACCAACCAACTCGGTTAAAGAAAAAACTAAGCAACACAGACAAAACTCCAAATTATTTTTGGTGACACAGGATTGCCAAGGACTTGAGATGCTCCTACATCAGATGGTGTCTTCTAACAAATCTTGCTAGCACTTGATCTCTCCTCTACTCATCATTTTGTTCTGGTACATTTTCTTGCTCGGTAGCTTCTTCCTGATTCTCGGTTTCCATTTGTTGATTCTTGGTAGCATTTTTTTGATGCTCCGTAGACTCAATTTGTGGCTTTAGTAGATACTATAGATCTTCAACATAAGTGAACCTACCACAGTCTTCTAATTCCTTCATGCTTTCTACATCATTCTTATCAGAAAACTCATCAACTTTTACATTAGCACTTTCTATCATCTTATTAGTAACTTTGTTTAGACATTTATAAGCTTTAATCTTAGTAGAATATCTTAAGAATATTCCTTCATCACCTTTAGAGTCAAATTTTCCATTCCTATCATCTTTCAGAATATAAGACTTGCTACCAAAAATTCTGAAATAACTTACACTCAGTGTGTATCCAAACCATAACTCGTAAGGTGTCTTGTTTGTGTCTTTCTTTAGTTGAACTTGGTTCAGGGCACATACTGTTGTGCTAACTACCTCTCTCTAATATATTTGTGCAACATTTTTCTCAATCATCAATGTTCTAGCACAATCAACAATAGATCAGTTTCTCCTTTTAGCAATTCCATTCTGTTGTGGTGTTCTAGGTGTAGAAAATTGCCTTTTTATACCATGCTCATTATAGAAGTTAGTGAATTCATCAGAAAAAAACTCACCTCCTCTATCAAACCTTAAGCATTTCAATTATTTTCCAGTTTATTTTTCTACTTTAGCCTTATACCATTTAAACAATTTGAATGCCTCATATTTTTCTTTCAAGAACATAACTGTCATCAATCTAGTATAGTAATCAACAAACAAAACAAAGTATCCATCACCATAGTAGCTTTGAGTTCTCATAGGACCACATAGGTCAGTGTGAACCAACTCCAAAATTCCTTTAGATGAATAGTCCTTACTTTTAAAACTAGATTTTTTCATCTTTCCTTTTTGACATTGATGGCACATAACATGATCAGGTTTGGTTAGACTAGGCAATCCTCTAACTTTTCTCTTTTTACTAATCTTAATCATGTTATAAAAATTTACATGACATAACCTCTTATGCCATAACCATGCATCTTCATTTTTCACCAGTAAACAAGAAGTCTCAGCATTGTTAGGATAAAATAAATTACCTTTTGATTGTCGTCCTGTTCTGACATGCTTTCCATTTTCATCATAGATTTTTACCTTCTTACTCTCAAATGCAACTCGGTGCCCTGAGTTATTAAGTTGTGCTACACTCAACAAATTTTAATTCAGTCCTTTTACCCAGTATGCATTATCTCATCTAATTTTATCATTCAATAGAATAGATCATTTTCCTTTAACCATGCAAGGTGTTTCATTTCCTATTTTCACTGATCCTCCATTATAATGCTCAAGATGATCAAACTTATCTTCATCACTAGTCATGTGATGTGTACATCCACTATCAATGATCCAAGTATCATTTTTACTAACTTTAGAAATGAGTGTTGTTTCTACATACCTTTCCTCCTCTTCAGAATCATCTTTCATTGCAACAAACACTACCTCAATATCATCATCAGTGTCGGTGTCAGTTTCATCTACTCCAACAAGATAACATGCCTTTTTTACCTTATCTTTGTGATCTTAGTTGTCTCTTTTGTAGTTTCAGTAACCTCTGTTGTTCCTTCTGCCATAGCTTCCATCACCAGATCGGTCTTTGTCTTTATCTTCCTCTTTCCTATTGGGACATCTAACAACAATATGGCTAACTTTTTTACAATTAAAACAAAAGGTAACTTTTCCTTATATCTACCTTTACCTTTCTTTAGTCTCTAAGCCATAAGCACTTCAAGCTCATCAAGCTCATCATCAATATTACTATCACTTTCATTCCTTATATTATGCTTACTGCTAGATTTACCAATCTTTAGAGAAGACATAAAAGAAGACTCAACACTTGGTACAACACTATTATAAAAATTATTTAGCTCAAAAGTTGTTAACTTTCCAATCAGATTATCAAGAGTAAGATTTCTATTAGGTGCAAATCTCATTTCATGAATAGCAAATATTCTGATTACGTAGACAGGCAACAAGGTTTTTAGTATCTTACTTACCACTGTATCTTCATAAATGATACCACCAGCTCCTTGGATAGCATTTAATACCTCTTGTATGGTGAAAATGTGACCACACTTCTATGAATTCTTACATGCAAGAAAACTCAACAAAAATTGATCCATAGCTCTCTATGCATGGAGTTGCAAGATTTGTAAAATTGCTCTTAGCTAGAGCTATAAACTCATGACCTTGCTAGTCAACCACACAATGAGAGATTCCAAATCAAAGACAAGGGCAACAATGCCAATATCTCCAATAAAATCAATATGGATGCAATGCAATGCAAACTAATCTATGAGAATAAAAGATGCAAGCTATGCTATGAAAGGAAAATACAAGTGTTACAAATCCTCCTATTAAGCTATGTGAGATTAATATATTGCATAAAGGAAATCTATACTAAAAATGCCATGATTGTGCAACTATGATGTAAGAAAACAAGTTAAATGAAATGCAACAACAATGTCTTCAAAGCTTGAATGCAAGAATGTCTTCAAAGAGCTCCAAATGACCTAGAAAACCTACAGCATAACATTAGCATAAAAACTTAAGATGTGAAAATGAAGGAGAGAGCTCTCCTTTTATAAGAAATGAGATGAAAATGGACCATTGAGATTAAGAGGCAAAAGACTTAATCAATGGTGGAGAAAAATAGAAGCTTGATCCTTGTGCACAAATATCCTCCAATAGGAAAATAGGAGTTGACTTTTGTGTCCCACATAAGACAAAAAGTGTTTTTTCCCTTTTTATAAAACAAGAATGATGCTTTATTTGTGCAACATAGGATAAGAAGAAAAGTGAGGATTTTTTATTTAAATAAAAGGGGAGGAAATTCCTTTTAATTAAATAAAGGCTTAGGATAAAGTGATTTTATTATTTAATTAAGAGAGATTTTTAATTAATTAAAAGGGAGCATGTTCTCTTAATTAAATAAGATTTTTATTTTTTTTCTCTTTTAAATTAAATAAGGCTCAAACCTTAAGAAATATTGAATTGATTATGATTTGATCAAGGAAATTGATATAATTGATATTGTTGATATTTAAAAATATTGATTCAAGGATTTGATAAATTGTTGAATGGGGGCCCAAAGTCTAGGCGACCATTTTAGGGTGCATACACCTCTTTGATTTAGTTTGTGTATTGTGTAATATTATATCCTTCCTTCATTTTCATGTCATCAAATTTGCCTCTCAAGATTTCAGCTATGGCTCTCATCACATTTGTATCACCACCATAAACTAGAGCAAGTTTATCCCACATTTCCTTTGTAGTAGTGCAATCCTTGACATCCTCAAATTCAACATTAGATAGAGAAACAACAATCTTTGTCATAGTAATATTGTGTTCATGTCGGTCTCTCAACCGATCAAGAGTCAAAGGACCAACCATCAGTTGTATGTAGACATTTTCAAGTAAATGTGTAGAAAATTCTCCAATTCTAGATATATGAAGTCTCATCTGACTTTGCCATGCAGTAAAGTTGTATTTGTTCAGCTTCGACACTTCCCTCTTATACATCTTTTAATCTTTCTTCTCAAGTCCTTAAAAATTTCTTCCAAGCAACCAATGTTCTCTGATACCAATTGTTTAAATAACTGAGAGGGGGGGTGAATCAGTTAGATCAGTTATCCTATAGTCCCAAATACAAAAATGTACCTTATAAAATAATTCTAACAAATTATGCAGCTCGGTAACATAAAATATCAATATGTCTGTTCACTTTACCCATTACCAGTAAATATCTAACTATGATTATTGACCAAATGAACTATGCAATATGTAAAGTATGATAGAAAAAAAATCATCACAAATAGCACATAACACAATGATTTAACATGGAAACCCTGCTAAGGGAAAAACCACTTGGGACCGGTAACCCAAAATAATTCACTCTTCTGAAGTGAGCTTGGTGAAGATCCAACCCTGTTAAAGGTTACAAACACACTGTTAGGTGTGACCTAGTTAGAGTATTTATCACCAATAGCTAACTTTTGACCAGCATTCAATATGGGGTCAACAAGATAACAATGTACATTCTCTGAATGACATAGGGAAGAATATAAGACTGTTAAGTCCACTCGGTTAAGAGATTTTATGAATCAATGGTTAAATTGATACACTAATGATCTGATTCAGATACAACTCAATTGAAAATATTCAAATCTATGCTAAGCCCATACAAATCCTCTGATCATTAATTAAATTCACTTCGCTAATATTCTTCAACTTACTTTCACTCAGTAAATGGTTGTCTGATGCTCGGTAAACTCTACAATTCAGTTCTTTCAATAACTAGTTTGATCAGGCATGCATGAATAAAGTCTTCACATGAAATCTCTAGTCTTCTTCTTCCGGTATGTTTCAATAATGAAACTCATATCTCTTATATAGAAAAGTAAATCATTTTCATATCATCTATTAGATTTTTCTACCTAATCTCCTTCATCCATTTTGCCTCTTAAACCTTCCTCGCTAGATGTGTAATTAACACATTTCAATCTCATCCTTTAGATCTTCTCCAAATTTTGTCCATTGTGGATCTCATAACAATTTCCAGCTCATCAAATTTAGTTAGTTGTTCTTTTCATTTAATGTTTTCATCCATACTCAGTTAATATAGAAATGCATTGGTGATAACTAGTTAAACTAGCTTGGTTAATACTGTCAGTCGGTATACACTGCACTGGCTTGATGTATACAAAAATATTCAATTACCAACCACATTGACATGTTCAATTTCAAATATCTTCTTCATAATAGATTAATGTAACATGCTCAAGTCAACAATATAAAGCCATAGACTCATCAATAAGTTTGCCAATGTTTACCTTATCCTTATCTATCATATCCATCTTTTTCTTATGTAGATATCTCAGTTCTTCATCTTTTTCTTCCTTCAATAGATGTTCAGATGTTTGTAACTAACATGATAAGTACTATCAAGACTAGTTGACATCAATGACAACATATTGACGAATTTAGTCATCTTACATATCATTTTAGTACTCGGTGATCTCTAATCATTGTTTCTTTAGTTCATTCAGATATTCAATCAGTTGTAGTTCATCAATAAAGTCCTTCATAAATTGATTTTTAATAATACCAAATGTTAAATGACATGTAAGACCGAGTAGTTTTCTAATCCTTAGTGTCTAAACATGGTTTAGTTTGTATTTGAGATATTTGTTATATCTCATAGCATTGTTTCTGAGCTCTATAAATATAAATTATCATGGTATCCCTCCATCAATCATGTGTTCTAGTTCAAATTTCATAAATATTGACTATGTTTATCAGAAGGATGGAATATATGAAAGATTTTCAATATCTGATATTGTATGTGGTTTCAGATTTCCAAGCAGGAAGCAAAAGGTATTTGCTATTTTTTCTGGAACAAGTGAGATAAGTTATTACTTAATCTTTGGTTTGACTCTCTAAAATGGTTCAAACTCATGTCACGAGTCATAATTTTGGATAACTTTAATAATTGTAAATAATTCAGCATCTAGATAGGAATTGTGATATTGCTATCAGGATTAAAGTATGTATTTTTTTGAGTCAAACTTATTGACCCATGTTTCATGAGGACTGGTTCACAAGAACCCATCTCTCATGAGAATGAATGGAACACTTAGAAACCATTTCATCTAGGTGATTCTCATAGAGGTGAAGCACCAGGACTTCTTGGGAGGTCATCCATCCCAATACTACTCCAATTGGAGTAATATTGGGATGGGTGACCTCTCAGGAATTCTTGGTGCTTCACCTCTGTGAGCGTCACCTAGATGCAATGGTTTCTAATTATTCCATTCATTCTCATGATATATGCGTTCTTGTGAACCACTACTCATGAAACATGGGTCAATAAGTTTGAATAAAAAAACTACACAATTGAATCCTGATAGCAATATCACAATTTGACTTATAGAAAATATATCCTACTTATAGATAGAAATTACTAGAAGAATGAAAAGACTGATATCATATTTATTGTTGGAGATAATAATTGTGGTCAACATGCACCACAAAACAACTATCTTTAATAGAAAAGAGATTATTGAAAATATATTTATTCTTGAACATTGAGTACAAAGGACTATAGAAGCAATGCATCACTATCAAGTAATGTAATTGTTGAATATTTCACTTTCGTTGTATTCATAAAGATATGTAGGTGTTAGAAAGGAATATAAAAGATAATTTCCTTTGGCTTCTTGGAATGATCATTGTTGCAATCATAATAGTCTAGTACAAACTGCACTATTTTTGTCAGAGCTTTTAAGCTTACTCGTCATCCAACACCAAATGAATTGAGATGAGTAGTAGATCCAGGGATCCTAATCACTGACTAGAGAGATGCTGAAGGGACTAATGTAACATAAAAGAAAACTTCAATAAGGAAAAAAAATTTAAAACCATAATAAAGGCATAATAAGCATACCCAATAAATAAATCCAATGGTGCAAGGCACTAAACTATTACATAAATGATAAATGTAAAGAGAAAATATCATTTTATTGTAAATAATATTTTAGCTATATATTGCATATCATGATTACAGCTTTACTTAGTAAATATAGGAACTAAGATGAGAAGATAAATGATAACAAACCTTAGGATTGTCATGTATAACACAAGTTGCTCCAATCTTTGAGCCATCTCTTATGTACTGGATTAGTTGTACAAGAAGTGGTCCTGAAACTTGTTGAATCACATTTTCCATAGATGTCTTTATATCAAAGTTATAAATAAGTTCTCGAAGAAATTTTTACCATTTGTTACCAAATATTCAATATTTTCCATATTTACAATGAGAGGAAAGAATTATTTAGGTTTACCTTGTCTTGTATACTCATGTATTCCATAAAATCTCTATGAACAATAGATTTATCAACAATTGATTTCTCAAAAATAGGTTGTAAGGCCAACATCATGTGTTCCAAAGCTGCATATTGTTATGGAAGTTCACCAGATAACAAATCTAATAATCTTCAACAAGCATATAGAAAGTTAAATTCATTTAGTCTCATGGACTACAATGATTACATGATATGTACAAAATTACGATGTTAAAAAGGCATTCAAAATTTTCAAGCAGATGCAATTTGTAGGTGTAAATCCAAATTGCACAACCTTGGCTAGAATCCTCCCAGATAGTACCAAAATGGGAGCTTTGGAACAAGGAATGGATATTCATGAAAGGATAATTGAAAGAGTATATTTTCTAGATATTGTTGTTATGAATGCCCTGATAGACATTTATTCAAAATACAAAAGCATACTGAAAGCACAGGAACTGTTTGACAAAATGTATAGTCAAAATGTCATCTAATGGACTGCAATTATTATAGGATATCCAAAAACTGGGTTTGTTAGAAATGCCTTGGATTTTTTTTAACAAATACAAAGGGCATGCATAAAGCTAAACTCCACAAATTTTTTTAGGATCCTCCCAGCCTATGCCAAAATGGGAGATTTAAAATAGGGTATGTGTTGGCAAGTTGACTATACTGGCGTATATGACTAAGATTTAGTGTTGTCATTATGGAAACAAAGTTATATGAAGTTTTGGAGTCAGTGCATAACTTAGAAGATCAGAAAAATGGCTAAGTATGGAAGACATGACAGTCAGTGAAGCACCTAAGGAACAGAGCATCAACGCATGTGCGTATGACCAAGTTTTGGTATGCGCCCTTGAAGATAAGATTTTGGATATGTCATTAAGCTATGGTTAAGAAGGCATGGTCAGATGAGTTAGTATGATGAAGTTACTTTGAGTTGACGTGACACAAATAGTAAGTGAAAGAACATAACAGAGCATGGAACTGACTATTAGTATTTTGGTTAGTGTGTATAATATTGTTTTGGAAAGGCTATGCACCTATTGTAAATGTGTTATAGACTTGCTAATATCATTGTATATAAACACGCTTGAGCCAATTCATTTAGAAGTGTTGTATGTAATAGGTTATAGGCTGACTTAGTGAATAGTTTTGTTTACACATATAAATAAGACATGTACCTTTGTATTTAGACATGGGATGATACATAGAGTTGATAGAAGAAAATCATAAGTATGCCAAGATAAGTCAGTATGATATAGATCTTTACAAGAGGTTAAAGCATCAGCACACATAAGGAACTGATCTGACAAGCAGTGTCATAGCAGCAGTTCACCATTGTAGATATAGTGAGTATTTGATATCCAGGATGTTGTAGCCTTCTCTATTGAGTAGTGAGCTCTGATAGTGAGCCATCCACCCCTAATAGGGTTTGTTACTAAAGACTCCTAATAGGGTCTAACCCTTGACAAGGTCATTGTAATGACAGCTCCCAATAGGGCTAAGGAACATTAACAGGTTCATAATACACAAGTACAATTATTAGTGGGTATTAATTCCCACCGGGGTTTTTCCTTTGGCCAAGGTTTCCCTGTAATCATATTTGGTGTTATGTGTTATGGTTGTTTACTTTACATGCTTTAATATTCAGTTCAACATTTAAGTTATTAAGTTAAGATTCAAGTATCAGAAATTAATATTGTAGAACACTGATTCACCCCCCCCCCCCAAGTGTTCCCATTCCTAAAAATTGGTATCAGAGCTTTGGTCCTCTAAAGAGAAGTTTAACCACTTGAGGAGATCATGGATACAGGAGAAGTGAAATATCAAAAGAAGAATCTTGAAGCAGCTATTGAAGACCTTGGAAAATCTGAAAAAGAAATTGAAGAACTAAAATTAAAGGTTAGTGGTTCTCAAGTATTCATCAAGAAACTAAGAAAAGATTTTAAAGATTGTTCTACAAGTGATTTAGGAAAAATGGTCAAAAAGATGAATGAGGAAAACACATCTCTAAAGGATCAGATTGAAGAGTTGGATGAAAAGCTATTTAACAATCAAGAAGCCTATGAAGAATAGGTCAAAGAAAACAAGAAGTTGGATGAATAATTGAGGCAAGAAAACCTGAAAATATTGGAGTTAGAGAACATTAAGAAGTAGATGGAATCTGAATTAAAAGAAACAAAGAATCATATTGACAAATTGCACATAATCAATGATCAAATAGAGTCACAATTGTATGCACATAATATTAAAGGAGATACCTCTGGTATTGGATTCAATGAAGCACAAAATCAAATCAATGACATGTGAAAAAGAAAGAAAGCATCAGAAGCTAAGAAGACTGGGAATCATACTAAAGCTGAATCTGAACCATCTAAGGATGAACGCAAGCTAGTAAACCAAACTTGTTATGCTTGTAACAAGCATGGACATATAGAAAGAGATTGTAAAGAGGTAAGACCTTTCAATGGTTACTATTATTCATGCAATAAGTTTGGTCATAGAGCTATGAATTTAGATCAAATCAAAGAAATTAGACTCAGCAAAATTAGAGAAATCAACCACAACAAAATGTTAGAAGTCCTCAGAATATTACATGTCATATATGTAATTATAATGGTCATACAACTAGACAGTGCAGTATGGTAACTCACATCAATGCGCTGAGGAATATAAGGCCTCCATTTATTTGTCACACTTGTAACAAGGCTGGACACATCTTTAAGTTTTTCATATCAAAAGCTCAAAGAAAAGAAAGCCCTAATAAGTCTCAAAGATCAATTTTAGATGAAACTGGAGAAGTCAAGTTTGTGAAAGCCACAGAGGATGTGAGCTTGATTTGGATAGAAGTAAAGAAGGATAATGTTGATGACTATGTATTGGATGCATATGTAATGGATGCACCCTCTACTTCTGGATGAATGACCCTCATGGTCATAAGGGGAGCTAGATTAGCTCTAGACCCCTACACGGCTGGTATACTCACCCTCAAAGTATGCACCTTTGGTTATGACTGTTTGGAGACTAGTTGATGTTGTAGGTAAGAGCACACAACCTGATTGTTAGCAGAAACAAAGATTGGAATTCTTTGTTGCAATCCGTGTTTGTGTGGCAAGCATTAATGGCAAAAAGTTGTTTTTAAAGTCACCAGAGATCTTTTATCTGCACATTTGCATTCAAGATTGAGCCTTTGAGAAAATAGGAGATCAAAGTAGTTTGTGTTGGAAGATTGCAGTTGGTTTATCAGCAAAGAAGTTTGAAATTTTATTGAAGAACCCTAGTTCAGATGCAACAATTCAAAAACCCTTGGAACCCTATTTGTGTGATTGATCAAGTAATTAATTTCCACTCTAGTTGTGTTTTGTGAAAGGAAGAGATGTATCTTGAAGAAGCATCCTTTCAAGTCAGTGCTAGATGACCTAGAAGGAGCATTCTCTAAGACTCTGATGGGAGTTATGTATGTAGAAGACTTATGCTCATACATTTACTGCAAGAAGGAACCTGTTGGATTGGATAGGATTAGGTCACACTTAGAATCAATGATGAAACCAAACATGACATTCCTGGATGAGTTCACGCACTTAGAAAACAACCCTATCATAGAATATGTGACTGCATATGAGTTTTATGAATCCAAATGGATCAAGATTCTACTTAGCAGAATTCATGATGACTTGTTCTGGATTCAAGAATTCCATGTTTGGATAACTACTAATCTCATTCATGAGATGATAGGACTACCTAAGACCGGCCCCATTCCTCCCACTAGTAAGGATGTTAGGAAATAAGTGGAACAAGCCTGTAAGTTACACAGTGATAAGCACGATATGACAATTGATCTGATTGAAGAGAAAGACATAAAGCTTAAGTCTATGATACTTGGGTATAAGTTCCAACATGCAAGTAGAGTGAATAGTGTGTCCACAACCACTATTTTAGCAGCTATCAAAATAGTAAGGGAAAATGAAGAGCTCAACTTGTGTGAGATCCTGTGTGCACAGTTGAAGGATAACATAAGGGCTATTAAGCATGACAAGAGCAAGATATCCAGGTTTGGGTCACTAATCATCTATATGTACTTTCATATAGTTGGTAAAGTATCATATCTTTACCTTGATAAGATTTTACTACCACAAATTTCATTCATGGCATCATTTGAAAGCACCTTGAAAGATTACATGGAATTGGAGATCAAGACATTCAGAATAAAGATGCAAATAAGGTATAGGATACTTGAAAGTATTGTGGAGAAGTATAAGGACAGTATATGTTTCATGCTGGAAACTGATATCACTTGCATGGAAGTAGTAGAGCCTAGAACTAAGTGGATTCATCCACTTGGTTATGAAGTGGAGGAAAATATTCTAGAAGCATATGTACAAGTCCTCCTATGAGTGCCTAAGGATCCCAATGAACCAAGATGGGGTACTTATGAGGAGAAGACAAGATAGGTAGATTCAGTCTTGAACAATGTTGCGACCAAGAGAAAAGAATCAAGGATCACCTCTGAGATACTAAAAACTCATAATGTTACTCAAGAAGATCTAGATAAGGCAAGGGAAGCCAAGATTGTAGTGCAAGTTGAGAGCGCACCCTCTTCAGAAGTGAAAATAGAGAAGACTAATGTCCATAAGGAGAATAAGGTAAAGATGGAAGAAAGCACTCCTGCACCCACACCTACTATTGATCTGGAGTCCACACCACCTCTTGATCCTAGCAAGATGCCTTAGATGAAGAAGCAGACTGGTGCAAGCCACCCATCCTCCAAAACAACAAGAAGCAAAGGCATAAACACTCAAGCACCTCCTGAGGTAGGATTCAGACCAAATCTACAAGTGTTGAAAACTATGATAATTGATGAAGGAAGAATTGATCAGATAGCTAAGTTCTATGATAAATATAGTGAGATAGATAAATAAAAGATCCATGGTATGATAATAAAGCATATGATTAAGTTAAAGAAGATAGTCTTGGAACTTAAGACAGTTATTCCTGATCAAGTATGGAATATAATTGATTCTTTGAAGAGACATGCTATAGAAGAAGATTTTAGAATAAGAGAAAAGATATTGGATGAAAGCCTCCTGATTTGTTCATTTGAAGAAAAATCATTTTTATTGGATTTAGTGAAGCCACACCTTAGGGCCAAGCTGAGAACTCTGTAGATCATGAACAAGGACTATGAATTGGTAGCAAAGGAGACTGAAAAAGCATTTGAGAAAGTTTTCTTGGACAGACACATGTATCCTCCTACTGTGCCTAAAAAAAAAGTCCCCATTGAGAAAGTAAAAGCATATGAGCTCCCTAATGCACCTGTGACAGGTCACAAGATTCTATGCCCTCAGTGAAAGTGCCTATTGAAGCAATGGAGTCTGCACCCATGTCTGAAACAAAAGATGACACTATCATCATTGATAATGTTGAAATATCAATGGTGACCACAAATAAGGACTTAGATAAGTTTAAGGAAGCCTTTGTAAGCACAAAAGAGGCCAAGATACTATGCGGTGATAATTCACCTATGTAGCAAGAAGAAGTTCAGATTGAGGACCTAATGGGACAGGAAGAAGAAAAGGAAGTTGAAGACCTGACAAGACATGAAAATGAGAAGGAAGAGGAACATAAAGAAGAACCTTCAGTTGAAATTCCAGTGAAGGTAAAGAGTGAAGTTATGGACAGTACACTCCTTACCGCTAAGCCCTCAATTTCATTATTGTCAAGTTTGATCCCTGACACAACAAGTCTAGATTCATGGGGAGAAGAAGACTTAATTAAGATTAGTGTGTTAGCAATGGAGAAAGCAAAGGAGAAACAAGTAATGAGGAATCCATTGTTTGTTGAATTAGTCAAAATTCTGAATAGCTTACTTCCTAAGGACAAGAAAGTGTCTAGTGTTCATTTAGTGGATGATGTCAGCACCATCTTGACATGCTGCAAAGCAAAATTCTCAAGCCTAGAAGAATCAACATCCAAGGTTGCAGAAGGAAAATATCTTAAGATAAGATTGAATGAGCTGATAGAAAACTTTACACTTGACCTTAGTTCACTAAAGATTGGTCAAGCTATGTTGAAGGAGATTGTAGCTAAAGGAAGAAAGACAATAGCTCATTGTATGGATAAAGACAAACTTACATCAGATCTTTCCAAGAAGATTTAGGAAGCTGAATCCATGATGGTAGTTGTGAGCAAGTTAGTGCTAGATCCCTCCACAGATATAAATATATGCAATAATGTCTACCAAGGAAAATTGGATAAGATTGAGAAGGTAGAGAAACAAATGGCCAAGATAAGGGCTAGGCAAGCATAGTTGAGACATTCACTTGCGCCCTCATTAGATGTATTGAATCAGGATATCAAGGAGATTGATGCCCCTATTGTGACATATGATCAAGGTACCTATATAGAATTAGAGAAGATGGAGAAGCTGACTTATGCACTATGCACCCATCTCCAAATAGTAGATGCACTCAAGGCATTTTGGCAGCAAGAGATCCAAAACCTTCAGACTGCATACTCGGATGTACTCACTGTGTAAGTACTTGAAGTTTAATTTTTGAGCACCTTTGTCATTAATGTCAAAGGGGGAGTAGAGAAATATGGGAGAAATATTGAGTAGAGTATATGATGTAAAGGGGAGTAGAGTATATAGTGGAAGGAAGATATAAGATGGAGTATATGATGTACAGAAAAAGATAAGGATATATGTTAGAAATTTTTTTGAAAGGTTTTGTAAACATGTAGTTTAGTAACTTTGCCATATTCCTTTGTTGCCATTAATGAAAAAGGGGAAGATTGTTGGAAAGTCAACCATACTAGCATATATGACTAAGATTTAGTGTTTTCATTATGGCAACAAAGTCATATGAAGTTTTGGAGTCAGCGCATAACTTAGAAGATCAGAAAAATGGCTAAGTATGGAAGACATGAAATTTAGTGAAGCACCTAAGGAAAAGAATATCAGTGCACATGCGTATGACTGATTTTTGGTATGCTCCCTTGAAGATAATCTTTTGGATATGTCATTAAGCTATGGTTAAGAACACATGGTCAGAAGAGTTAGTATGATGAAGTTACTACGAGTTGAAGTGACACAGATAGTAAGTGGTAGAATAGGATAGAGCATGGAGCCAACTATTAGTATTTTGGTTAGCGTGTATAATATTGAAAACATGCTTGAGCCAATTCATTTGGAAGCATTGTATGTAAGAGGTTATAGGCCAACTTAGTGAAGAGTTTTTTTTTTCCCATATAAATAAGACATGCACCTTTGTATTTAGACATGGGATGATACATAGAGTTGATAGAAGAAGAGAAGAAGTATGCGAAGAGAAGTGAGTATGATATAGAGCTTTATAAGAGGTTAAAACATTAGCACACACAAGGAATTGATCAGATAATTAGTTTCATAGCAGTAGTTCACCATTGAAAATATAGTGAGTATCTGATATCCAGAAGGTTGTAGCCTTCTCTATTGAGTAGTGAGCTCTGGCAATGAGCCATCCACTCCTAACAGGGTTTGTTACTAAAGACTACTAATAGGATTTGACCCTTGACAAGTTCATT
Source organism: Chamaecyparis obtusa (assembly GCA_027943335.1). Taxonomy (NCBI): domain Eukaryota; kingdom Viridiplantae; phylum Streptophyta; class Pinopsida; order Cupressales; family Cupressaceae; genus Chamaecyparis; species Chamaecyparis obtusa. Next base: position 1,651,840 of record BSBK01000709.1, read on the forward strand.
GTACTTAAGCATTGTAATGACAACTCCTAACAGGGCTAAGGAACATTAATAGGTTCATAATACACAAGTACAATTATTAGTGGGTATTAATTCCCACCGAGGTTTTTCCTTTGGCCAAGGTTTCCCCATAATCATATCTTGTGTTATGTGTTATAGTTGTTTACTTTACATACTTTAATATTTAGTTCATCATTTAAGTTATTAAGTTAAGATTCAAGTATCATAAATTAATATTGTAGAACACTGATTCACCCCCCCCCCCTCTCAGTGTTCCCATTCCTAACAGTATGTACATCCATCAAAGCACAATCAAAAGTGGATATTTGTCAGAGGTTCTAGTTTCAAATACGTTGATAGAGATGTATGCAAAATGTGGAAGCATACGTAAAGCACATAGACTGTTCAATAGAATATCCCAAAGAAACATGATTTCATGGACTGCAATGATCTCGGCATATGCACAAAAAGGTTTTTCCATAGAGACTCTCAAAATACTTGAACTAATGATGTCATCTGGAATGTACCCTAACAATATAAGCTTTTTTTATATTATTTTTGCATTCAGCCATGTAGGTATAGTGGATGAGGGCTCTAAATAATTTAGTAGAATGAGTGACACTTATTGCATTATGCCTACAATATCTCATTATGTATGCATGGTTGACCTCTTCGGCCACTCTGGCTATCTTGAGGAGGCTCTAAAATTTATAATCAAAATGCCAATTAAACCTTGTGTATTCATGTGGATGTGTTTTCTTGGTGCTTGTAGATCACATAATAATATAGGGTTAGGAATATATACTACATATCTCCTTTTTGAGCTAGATCCTAAAAGTGTTGTTCCTTATGTTCTTCTATCAAACATATATGTAGAAGTGGGTAGGTGGGTTGACATTAAACAAATAAGGAAGATAATGAAATATGGAGGAATCAATAAAATGCTCGGGTGGAGTTGGGTTTATGTCAATAAAATGGAAAATATGTTTTATATTGGAGACTGATCATATCCTCGTAGTAGATGCACCCAAAGATGGACAAAATTGTTTTGCTAGATAATGGTAGCTGGGTCGATGTCAATAAAATGGTACATATGTTTTCTATAGGAGATTGATCATGTCCTCAAACATAATAGATGTACCCAAAGATGGAGAAAACCTATTTTGCAGGATTAAAGACATGTACTAGATTATGTGAAGGATGAAGAAAATGAATTATTCCTCTATTACCCAAGTTAGAAAAAGTTAGTAATTACATTTGTATTATTTAACATCTCCTAGATCAACTATTAGAGTTGTCAATAACCTTCAAGCATGTGTTCATTGCCTCAATACAACTAAGTTCATATTTATGGTCTAACAAAATAATTTTCTCAGAGAGACGCATCACAGTTCCAATATTTCAAACAAATGCACACATATTGAGTTTTTGACATATCCAAGTTGCCCTTATCCAATTTTTTTTTAGAAAATGATTCACAATTACCAATACCAATCTCGTTGAAAGAATAATAAATATGTAAATAGAATACGGTTCCTCAAATTTTAAGAACTATGAAATGATTAATTAAAAAGCTAGCAATAGAATGATAGATTAAAAAACCCAAGTCAAATCAAATAAGTTATAAATAACCAGCCCAATATTTATGATAGAGAAAATGATAGATTTAAAAGACCAAATCAAAGTAAAATTGTAAATAGGTTATACGTAACCAACAAAGTGTTAGCACTCTTTATTTTCCCAGCTCAAGACTCTGTGTTTTAATTTTTTCATGGTTTAACATAAGGGTCTTTTATGTCTGGTTATGACTATTCTTTTGAAAATTTAGTTTGTGTCCTCAGCTTTCAAAGGAACTGGTTCATTTATTCCTTAAACTATAGGTAAGGTCTTTTTTTTTAAGCCCTGAGTATTTGTTATAAGAAAATCCCTATGTCATTGTTGAAAAAATCTAATTGTTCGTTACCTTTTTTATCCACTTAAGTTCTTGTTTAAGAACATTTCCTAAGTCATTGTTGGGTGGGGCCAAATATTTTAAGGTATTTTACCTAGAAGACCCTTTTAATACTTCCTAAGTTTAAATTCCTGACAACCTTTTAATTTTTCCTAAAGTCCTAAACTTCAATATTTCCTAACTCTTGATAATATATCAAACCTTGTTAAAATCATTTTTGATCTAACGATGGGCATAATCATGCAATCAAAAGTTGATCGAATATTATCTTTCATGGGATCAAGCTAGTCGTCAGATGCTTCAATCAGTAAAGATAAAAGTAAGTGGGACCAAAGTTTTTAAGATTTTTATCCATCGTCTGATTAACTAATCTAATGGTTCATGTTTCCTAGGCCCAGCTATGAAGGGATTAAGAAGTTTTCAGATCTGTTTTAATCTAACAGTTGGCATAATGCCTTGGATAAAGATTGGTCAATACTTACCAATCGCGGGATTGCGCCAGCTGTTAGATCTTCCAGTCAAAAAAGGGTGATGTCATTGGAGCTGAGGATAAAGGTTTGTAAAGGTTCTAACATGTTCCTTTTCATCGAATGGTTGTCATGATGCCTTAATCAAAAGATGAAAGATAAATAATTATCATGGGATCATGCCTTCTGTCTGATCATCCAAGTTAACATAAAGTAAGTCAGTGGAGATAGAATCAAATGAAATAAAGATAGCCATTGGATTTACTCAATCCAATGATGGTCATGGAACCTAAATATAAGTGGGGCCAGAAGGATACTCAGTTTTAATCACCATCAGATCTAATCTGATTAGACAAAGGTTGTGAAGCCTTAATAAATAATTGATCAAGAGTTGTTGATCAAGGGATTGTGACAACCATCCAATGTGATTCCAAAGAAGATCAACGATTCTGTTTCAAACTTTCTCTCTTTGGTATGAAAATTTTCCTACCTATTGAACTACAAATTTTCAAATTTTCAAAGAAGTAATGGCAAGAATGTGTAGCATGGTTGTCAAAAGTTAATGTTTTTGCATAAGCAATATATCATTCAATGCTTCATTTTTTCGAATCAAAGCTACAAAATTTTGAAGTGCTTAAGTAGAGTGAAATTAGAGAGCATCTTTTATTTTCTAGTGAAGTATTTACCGAGTGAGTGATTATGTGAACTGTTGTGTTTCTTCCATCATTTGTCTATAAATTATGTTGTTAGGGTCTAGGAGAAGGGTTTATGTGCATTCCTGGTTAAGAGTTAATATTGAAACCTAAGTTTTTTTTAAATGGCACCGAGAAGAGAATTCAAAAGGAAGGTAGATTACCAGGAGAGGGTTGTGTGTGATGATTTCCTGGAACAACTGGATCATTTTACCAATGACTCATCTAAGTTGAAAGAATTAGTGCCTAACAACCCTAGGCTTAGAGTTACATATGGCTTATATGACAAGGGAAATTATATGAGAGACACAAACATTGGTGTCTCTGGTTTGGTATTGTTCAAGGTAGGGTTTGGATAGAGGCATGCTTTTTCTCCTAGCAGTAATGTATGGTAGTTTGATGTTATAAAACTGGTTGCCCCAAATATTTTCATGGATGTTGATATTTTTCTCCAAGTTGCTAAAAATTATGATCATGTAGCAAGGGTGGTTAGGGATGTAAATGGAAACCCTCTGATTAGTATTTTTTCTAATGAAATTAGAGAGGTGTTTTGATTAAGTGAGCCAAATGATGCCTTGCAAATAATAAATTTTGATGAACTTAAGGAGGTTTACAATGCCCAAAGGGATTATCTCAGAAGTGGTCCTTTGAGGGAGTTTTTTGATAAGGTAGGAGGATTGACTATAGTAGGACCAAATACATTAGAGCCCATCAAGCTAGATTACTTCAATCTAAAGGAAAAAGTTATGTATTGGTCTCTATGTCAAATTTTTGGTCAGGATTCAGAAGCAGAGATGCCAATCCATTGCATGTTTATGATGGCACAAATCTTGCACCCCTACCTAGTAGTAACATTTGATTTTTCTCCTTTCCTTGCTGATTTAATACACAATGGACTGATGGGAATTCAGAGGGCTAAGGTTGATATACCTTTTGGTTGGTATTATTTGATGATGTACATGTTCATCTACAAGGGTTCAGACTACTTTGAGAAGGAGATGGATCGAATGAAAGAAAAGGATGGTGAAGAAATGTCAGTCCATTTGTGGAACCTGAATATGACATGGGATAAGAATGAGGCCAATTTAATCACTTTTGATAGATGGTTTCTATCTAGACTTAGGGCCTTGTTGTTTTTGGAGAACCCAAGAATCCCAAAAGAATTATTAGATTTTATTAGGCTAAAGCATTTTTCCACTGATATCAAGATAATGAATAATTGGGGAGATATCATTTTGTACCCTATTTCTACTATTTTTAGAGTGTATGGTTTTAGAGGCACCCCATTTATCTTTCCATACCAAGTCCCTTTGAAGGTTGGCATAGTAGAAATCTTAAGACAGATTGGAGGATTCCAGGATATGGCTCTCACTGGGAAGGTTAGGGGATCCATGTTTCCAACCATCACCATAGAACATCAATTTTTTATCACAAAGGGTGGATGGACACACATGGGTAAGGGTTTGGAACCATACCATATGGCCACATCAATTGCAAGGTCTGCATATCCTAAGGGATTTTATACTGACATGTTTAAGAAGAGGACCAGGTGTGCTTCCATCAATCACATTTTCAACATCCCCAAAGATATAATCAGAAATTTGTTTGATCTATAGGAGAAAGAGATCAAAAAGGAGAAATGGCTAGTATACAGAAATACCCTAGACTATGTATAACATTTTGTCAAGGAATATGATCCTTTGAAGGATTTCAAAACTTTTGAAAATAAATTGATGCTCTTATGAGCCATTTTGAAGGAATAATGCAAACCTTAAATCATATAAATGATATGGTAATACAATAAAAGTCAGAGAGGGCCAAGTTTATATTGAGAAAACCAACATTTTCAAAAATGGTGCCTCCTAGTAGATACATGGTACAAAGGAAGGTTGGGTATAGTATGGTGATGCCTAGGCCTAATATATAGCAAGAGAGTCAAAGAACAAAAGATATCCCTTCCTCTTCTAGGGGAGTAGAAATACAAGGAGTCTCCTATTTCATTGGTGAATAGGCCTATTGATGTTGATTATGATTCCCCACCTTCCCTAAAGAGATAGAGATTAGAAGAGACACCACAAAAAAGTCAGGATGTCTACTCCCCCACTCAATCTCCACTAAACATTATTGATCAACAATAAGTAGCTGAGTAATTGCAAAAAATAGAAAGCCTAGGTCAGATCTTCATGACCTATGAATAAATTGATGGAGTCCCTGAGCCTCCTATGGTTGTAGAGATGGACTTGAATGTTAGTGAGTTGGCAGGAAAGGATTTGGATCCTATAACCAAGCAGGCTTATGATTAGTTCCTGGCAGATGATGCCTTTGTTAAGGCTAGGGATTTTGTGCAATTCTTGTGGAGGATTCACCCCAGACAATTCAAGAAAACCTATGAGAAAAAATAGGAAGAACATCTAGAAAGGGACCTCATCATCATTGAACATGAGGTTAAGAAGGAAATGCTTGAGATATTTTAGAAGGTTACCCCAGAACAAGGCAGAGAATTGATAAGGAATGCAGGGGTACTCATCCTTCCTGAATGAGACATTGTTGATGTAGTTGTCTTAGATACAGTCAGGAAATAAACCAAGCTCATACACAAAACCAGAGAGGAAGATGAGCAAGACATTAAGGGTGTCGTATTCAGTGATGATCATTAGGCTTTTGTTATATGGTCTCTAAGGAAAGAGGAAGTAAGCAAAGGTAAAAAATTGTCAGAGGTGACTTTTTTGGTCGTTTATTGGTAAAAAGAGTTAGTGAGACTTCAGGGGTTAAAGCCTCAAGATTGGAATTAGAAACTTCCAAACTAAGCATGAAGGTGGAAGAGAAAGAGGCCAATGAGAAGGAAGAGATAACAATAAAGTTGGAGACTGTTCTGAGGGCCTATGGTGAGATGGAGGTAAGTGAAAAATACAATCTAATTTCTTAATGAAGAAGATAGTTGGGAGGAAAATTGTAATTTTAAATACCTAAACAATTTATAATTGCTTCTTCCCCTATTGGTCCTTCATCCAGAAGCCCTATTATAGAGTACCCTCCTTCCCCTTTTACCTCCATTTACTGATGAGGAGTTTCTAATTGAAAGAGATATGTTAGAAGATCATAAAAGAGCCCTTATTGAAAAGAGTAATAAATTGAAGGGTGAGAGACAACTTTTCAATGAGGGAAAATTGGAGATTGACATGAAGTATGAGGAAAAGCTTAGGGATATATTTTTTTAGTTTGTTGAGGTCATAAATCCAAAAAGTATTCATAAGAATGGAGAGATTATAGTAGAAGTTTTGAATTCTTTTAAAGGGGAAAAGGACACTGTGGATCCAATTTTGGACAGGTGGATTGTGAGGAGGATAAAGTGAAATTATTTTATTCTTTGACAAAGGCTCAATGGGATGTAGATGCAACAATAAAGAGTACTCACAAGTTTTTTGAAGGCTTGTTTGAGTTTGTAGTTAAGAGAGTAAATATTCAGAGAAAGGCATCGGTATGAAGAGGTGAATATTATCAGGATTGTTTTGAAATGTTTCCTACTATTTTCAATAAGAATGGAGAGATAAAGGACAAAAAAGTATGGCTTGAAAAATTATATGATGAGTTGTCAATAAGAATGAGTAGTATTTTAAATATGGATAGTAATATTCATTTTATCCAAACAATAGAAACTATTGAAAATGCTAGGGCACATTTTGGGTTCTTAAATAAAGAGGTTCAATAGGTAAAAGCTTCTTGGGACATCTTGATAAAGAAGAGGGATGAGGTGATTACTTTTCCTTGGACAAGCGAAGAAGTGTTCAAATCTTGAGAGGATAAATATACCTTGGATGAAGAAAGTAAAGAAGAGACCCCCACTAAGGTTGCAATAGGTGGCACTTCCCCAGTTTTTAAAAATAAATAAACTACAAGGGGGAATTTTGTACAAAAGAGTGAGTACAAGGACAACACTTGGCAGGAGCAGAACTATTTTTGGAAACTATTGCAGGAGCTTGGCGAACTAGTCAGAAGAATTTTTTGTAAAAATTGTAATAGAGTAGTTATTTTGTACTTGTTTTTGTCTTATTTGATGTGACTTTTTGTCATTTTCCTAAATGATTTGTAGCTTGTTGCAATCCTTATTCTATAAAAGGATTTCCAAGATCATTTAGAAGGACTAGAACTTGGATAGTTTTTTCTTAAAAGTTTTGAGTCAAGGATATAGAAGATTGTATAAGGTTGTATTATTATAGAAGATAGAAATTTTCTTGGTTTGGGCTATTATTGAAGTGGTATATATTTTGAAGCATAGTGTATACATGAAACATGATTCAGTATATATGAATACAAAAAAATTGGGGTTTACATATCTCCTTTGTGTCTTTTTGTTTGAGTTGTGAATTTTCTAATTCATTGCATGGATTTCATCTATCTATGTGTTGATATTCCTCTGCTTTGATCTAGGATCAAATTAAATAGCTTTGGATAGAATACAATTTCATTCTAGTTTACATAAGGATTTCTATAAGTAGTAAAGTCTAGAGATAAATTGATCATTATTTTCATAAGGTGGTAATATTTGAGGGATCCTGAGTCATTGACATTAGTTGGTTTATGTATTCTTACTCTGTGGTAAAATATTTCCCAATGGATAAGGTGTTGGCTAGGAATGAGTTTATTTTGCAATAATATGTGCTTAGTAGGGTTTGGCTATATTCCTAATATTGATATAAATCTATCAATATCTTTAAGGTACTATGACCTGCAAGTTGTACATCATCGATGGTAATGGAGAATCAATAAATGACTGGTTATCATTTAGTATTTTCTTATCATATATCTGTTACTTGAATCTAGAAATTATTGTGAAGTGTTGTATGTGGATCTAGATTAGGAGCACCATCCTTGGTTTTGCAGAGCTAGAAGTGAATAGAGTAGTCTTGTCCCTATAGTTGGTCCAATCATTCTAGGTTTCTCATACTTGGAACTGACCATTCTTGAAAATCTATATGTGGATGTATTGGTTCCTTTCATAAGCATAAAGGCTATTTTGAAGAACCAACAAATTGGTGACTCTAGTGGGGAATAGAGATGAAATAACTATATTGAACTTATATTAAGATCTCTGGTGTTATAAATTCTCTCAAATAACGTAGGTACAAGTTGAGCTAGACTCATGGCCTTCTTATTTGTTTGATCCAGTTAGTTACCATTAAAATATAGAGTTGTATTATGCTATCCCATGGTTTTGTGATATTAGTAAAAATTTGTCACAATTTACATGATTTATTTTCTTATTATTCATTTGTCTCAAGATATTCTTTTAATATAAATACCTATATTATTCAGTTGGTGTTACATCTCCCAATTTGTATTAGATGGTGACTCTGAGAATCTTTGCAGCAGTGCTGAGTGAAAATATTTTTTGTTTAACACTCTCTAGATATGAGTTATAGGAATACTAGAGGTTGGAGGAAATATCATCCTAAAGATAACTTAGAAGGTGAGCTTCCAATTACTTCTAGGGATGGTCAACCAAGAAGAGAAAAGGTTAATAAAAATATGTCTCAATCTTGGAGACATTACGGGAATACTAAAGAAAATGAACTAATCCACCCTATCCAAGAAGGAAATGCTTATGAGTATGAAGAGGTTGTGGATTTAGGATTGGGTGCATATGATGACCACTATTCTCCTCATTCCAAAGGAGAGGAGGGAATACATAAAGCTAAAAAAGTAACAAATAGTAAGTCTTAGGGGAAAGTTAGGAGATAAAGAGGTAAAAGTAGAGTTGGGGAAGGAAGAAATGCACCTCCTACCCAAGGAGCTTCACCTTTTGAAAGCCCCCATGACCCAAAAGATAAGAAGGAAAAATTTCTTTCTGAAACTACTCTCCCAGATTCTAAAGATATTTTTGAAGAAGTATATAATTTGGAGAGAAGAATCCAGGAGAAAATTTCTATCAGAAAAAAAGAGAAAAATAAAAAGAGGGTGAGCTAAGACAAGATCAAATTAGATCAGATCAGTTAAGAAGTAAATTGCTAACCCTAGAAGCAATAAATTTTGTTGCAGCACCTAGGAAAAATGATGAAGAACCTATTATATGTCTAGTTGTAGAAATTAGAAAACCAAAGGATAAAGGTAAGAAAGTTGCAATAGGGATTTTGATTAATGAGCATGTCAATAATAAGGTTTCGGTAGATGAGTTGTCCAAATTAGATACTGATCTTGAAAAGGCTAAAAGAGAAAAGGAAATCTTAGCTAAAGAGTTAGAGAATGCAGAACTGGAGGCTACTGCTTTGGAAATTAAAAAGAAAATTAATTTTCTCAGGTAGTCTTAGGGCCCTCTAATGTGGTTACTTCTACTTCAGTACCTAGTGGAAATTATGGGAACTCTGCTAAGCATACGAGCATTATCCCTCCACTGGCCAGTGCTAATGTTTCAAATACATCAAACAATAAGTCATCTACCTCTCAAAATGATGGATCATTGCAAAGAAGACTAGTTCATGTGGAAAGGTACATACAACTTCTTTTTAGTGGTATTCATGGTTATCCTAATTTGATTCCTAAAGAAATTAGAGAAAAGCTTCCAAAATTTATTGGTAATAATGTTGTTACATGTGAAGAGAACTTTAAAAAAATTATAGATATGATAGATGATTATGAAATTGAACATGAGGATGTAATTATGAAATTAATTATTCAATCATTAACTAAGGATGCTAGAGACTGGTTTAGAGGACTCCCACATGACTGTGTTGGTTCATGGGATGACTTTATCAACTGTTTCAAGGACCAATATGGTGACAAAACAAATGAAGGTTTCATGTTCAATGAATTTGAATATATAAATAAAAATTAGAATGAGGAGGTTCTTGTATTCAATGTGAGATTTCAAAAGGCAATGCATAAGATTTTCCAATTAATGAGGTTCAACGAGAAGGTATGTCTAGCAACATACTTAAATGATTTTTATGCTAAGATGGGCTACCTTCTCAAGGACAAAAATCCCACAACAATTAGGGAAGTTCAAATATTTTATGTGAATATTGAGAGTGACAGAAGGGTATCAGGAAAACTAGGTAGAAGAGAAGACCCTAAGCCTCCTAGGTTTGGAAAGAAGGAATTAGATAAACCTTCTAGTGTAAAGCCTAAAGAGGGTAATAACTTGAAACAAATCTTGAATACTCTGAAGGACTTGAAGCCTAATGAAAATAGAAATAGGGCTCATAATAATGAGAAGCCTCCTTTCAACAATTTTAATAGGAAACCAAGGTTGCACAACTTCCCTTACCACACTTAATGGAAGGATGAAAAACCTATTATCCCAGAAAGGATGAACAAGCCTAGTGATAAAACCCCTAATCCATTGTAAAAGCACTCGGTTAACATGAGTACTGATGTCCCATGGTGCATATCTTTCTAATCCCCACATGATCCTGATCATTATGCAGTCTCTCAAGGTATATCTACAAATGAGGAACAAGAGGGTGAGGAGAATGACACATATGATAAGAATGGTTGTGCTATGAATTCATCCCATTTATATAATGAAATATATTCTGATGTTGAAATTGAGAACCAAGATGTGTCTAGATCCCAAGGTAGAAATGAATTTTATCATCAGCAAGTCTTTTCTGATAAAGAAGAAGAGGAAACTGGTAACATGATCTGTAATACTGAAAAGGGTAAAGAACCTATTGTATTAAGAATACCTTCTGATGAAGAGATAGAAAAAATCATTACTAATATGGTTACTCAAGCTAGGAGTAATTGTGTTTTAAGAAATAGGATAGTTGGTAATGTAGATGGTAGACCAACAAGTTTATTTATAAAGAAAAACAAGGAAGACACTAACCAGACACAAGAAAAATAAAAAACTGCTGAAGGTGTCAAGAAAGTTAAGATTAAGAAGGTTGAAAATCCAAATGGTTTGAATAATATGTATAGATTAAAGGTAAAAACACCAAAGATAAATACTCCCATTCCCCATGGTGACAATAAGCAACAAAAAGGAGACAAACTGAACCTAGCATCTCAAGTTGGAGATAGAAATATTGTTCCAATCAAATAAGATTTCTCTGATATGAAGTATACCCCTATTGATATGGGGTAGTTAGTATCTCAAATTATTTTCAAAGTTCCATTATTGGAAATGATGAGGATAGGGGAACATAAGGAGAAAGTCCTGACATGGGTAAATGGTGTTCTTTCAAAAAATGTTTAGAAGATAGGAAATACTGAGAAATTAAAAGGAATTAAAAGGAACAAAGGACAAATCTTAAAATAAGGGGAAGGAATCAAAAGAGATTGTTTCAGAAATACCCCAGATTTATTTAGACACCAATGTTGTAAACACTTCTTTGGGAGCTTTTGACCCCTTTTTCTTGACTATGCTTATAAATGGAAAGATGTTAAAGAATTGCATGATTGATTCTAGAGCATCTAATATAGTCATTCCCATTGAGGTCATGAAATAAATGGTACTCCAAGTTGATACCCCTAATGGGAGATGTCAAGCCATGGATTCCAAAGAAGTACCTGTCATTGGTACAATTAAGGCTTTGCCTTATAGACTTTCAACCTATCCTAATAGGAAATTGACAATGAGTGTCTTAGTTGTTGACATCCCTCCTTAGTATAGAATGTTGCTTTCAAGAAAATGGAGTGCCACAATGGGAGGTAGTATACAATGTGATCTATCCTTTGCAACTTTCAAAATTGCTCATGAAAATTTTAGAGTATCTAGAGAAACTATAACTTCCCACATGATTGAGGAAGAAACTGAAAATGAAAATATGAATTGTTTCCTAGACACTGACATTAATTCTTTCCAAGTGCAAAATGTAGAATTTGAAGGGAAGGATGAACCTTTGCTTTTATCTGAGGATAAGAAAAACTCAACAATGCAATCTCTAAGGAGGGAGTTGATGTAGGAGTATTGTTAATAGCTCCTAGTGGAATGACATTTAAGTATTCATTTACTTTAATGTTTCCTTGTACAAATGTATCATCTTAAAATGGAAGCACTTCCATGATAAGAGATTTTATCCCTCTGATTAAGTGGTATGGGGTCATGTTAAGAACCTTGATCAGGTCTTTGCATGTATCTGACTTTTCCCCCTATTCTGCTTTCCTCTGCACCTGATTTTCACTTCATATCTGCATTTCCTAGCATTCTGGGTTAGGATCTTGAGGTTTTTGACCACAAGGTCAAAGTCAACCTTATGGGTCAAATTCAACCTCAACCCTAACTTAGGTTAGATTCAAGCTCATCCTTGACCCCCTGTCCAGATTTCATATTTCCTTGATTTTTGGGTGTCGGGTTTCGGGGATATTTGTTTTCCCGCCTCTGGGTTGGCCATTTCGGGTTTCAGAATGGTAAATCATTAAATTAAATTTAATCTAGGTATATTTTATAAAGGTTAGGACCTAATTGGGATTTAATTCTCTAAGGTGGCCCCTCTAGAATATTGTACCCTAGTTCACTATAAAAGGAGGCCTTCCTCTCTCATTTTCTCCATCAAGTTTTGTGAGAACACATCCACATCTCCCAGGAAATTTCATGAGCAAGCTCTCAAGTGCAAGAAATTAAATTCAAAAATTCAAGCAAGCCTTCAATAATTCAAGTGTTCAAGCATTCATCCATCAAGGAGATCCATTTTTAGCCATTGAAGGACTCAATCTCTTTGGAGCCCCCTTGAAGATCCATCCTTCTACATTCATCCAAGCCTCCTCATATGCAAAGATCAATTCAAGATTGGTGTTGAAGATCAAATTCCATTTATTTGAGACATCCTACATTCATTCTACATCCATTGGAGCATCCCTACTTGTGGATTTGAGGATTTGAATCCTCTACAAGGACTTCAACATAAGAGAGGTGAATTGTTTCAATTGCTTTGTTTATGCACACTACACTTCAATTCAATTTCAAGGTTAATTCCTAAATTGTAGTTTGACTAAGGAAAACCCCCCATACAAACAAAACCCCCTTTTTCTTGTAGGTACAGGTGCAAAATTTTAGATCTGAGAGCAGATTTGGATACCCTTTTCGGTGAACTTTCAAAATCTGCGAACAAAGTCAGAATTGACCTTAAAAAAAAGAATCTAGCCTTTGACCTTTTATGAGGGTCAAAGACTACCTACTGTCAGAAAGATAAAACATTTATGGGTTTTCTTCATCTCAGCATTTCTAGTTTGAAACAGGTTGCAGAATTGCCTGAAAGTACACACAGACATCAGAAATTGGCATTTTCCAAATTTTCCCTATTTTGAGGTTAGTACTTGTATTTCAATTATTTCAGATTTCAAGCACAATTCTCCATAGGGAAATATAGGATTTCTCTCTCTCTCTCTCTCTCTCTTTCATATTCTCCATAGATTGATTCGATTGTGCATTAACCTTTTGGTTGATCAAATTGGATCTCTCCTTTGGGAATTTGGATTTAGGAGTGGATCTCATATTTCCCCCATACATTACATTTGAATAGGTGTGATTCTATTTTACCACTATTCAACAAACAACACTACAGAGTATGAGGCTTTGTTGATAGGATTGAGGTTGGTTTAAAGACATAAGATAAGAAACCTTAGGGTAATTGGAGACTCAGAACTTGTAATATCTCAGATAAGGTCCAAATATGCTTCAAAAAATAAAAGACTGAAGCAGTATAGAAATGTTGTCTAGGATGAGATAGAAAATTTTGATGTGTTTGGTATTGACTAGATGGACAGAGGTCAAAATAGAATGGCATACTTGCTATAAAATATTGCTTTAAGGCAAAAGGATGTTACATTTGCTAGAACATCCAAGATTGAGATTCAATCCAGACCTTCTATACCAGACAATATTGAAATTTGGCAAGTTTTTGAGGATGATCTGGATATTTTAAGATTTCTACATTGTGAAGCCAATTTTTAAGACAGAGAAATAAATTTTATTACATATGTGAAAACCTTAGATGATAAGGATACCATCTTTGGCAAAGAAGGGCTACAATAGAGATCAAATAGAGTTCCAAAAGGTCTAGTTTTTCTTGAGAGAGAATTTGATAATAATGATAGGTCTTTTTCAACAAAGACTATAAACAAACCAGAGGATTTGGAGGAAATAAATTTAGGGATAGTTGGAGCCCCTAAAAATGTGTATATTGGAGGAAATTTGTCTCCTAGAATAAGAAAATTTTTAATTGATCTTCTTAGAAAATATAGGCATGTTTTTGCATGGTCTTATGATGACTTAAAGGCCTATGGATAAGACCTTGTTTATCATGAAATTCACTTGAAAGAACATACAAAGCCCTTTACACAAAAGTTGAGACCTATAAACCCTACCTTGGCACCAAAAATGCAAGAATAGTTGAAGAAAATGAGGGATGCAGGAATCATAAAACCTATTAGACATTTAACATGGGTATCCAACTTGGTCCCAGTAAGAAAAAAGAATGGAGACATCAGGCTTTGTGTAGATTTTAGAAATCTGAATATGAATTCATTAAATGATAATTATGGTTTACCAAACATGGAAGCCATGTTATAGAGAGTTACTAGATCTGAACTCATATCAATGATGGATAGTTTTTTTAGGGTACAATCAAGTTGTTGTCAAGATTCTAAACAATTCAAGACTGCATTCACTACCCCATGGAGAACATATGTATATGCCAGGATGCCTTTTGGCTTGACAAATGATGGAGAAACTTTTCAAAGAGATATGGATGTAGAATCTTTAGATTTCATAAACAAGTTTTTGGTGGTGTACCAAGATGATCTCACAGTATATTCAACAAAAGAGAATCAACATTGTGGAAATCTTGAGAAAAATTTTGTGAGAGCTTTAGAATATGGTGACTCCCTTAACCCAAAGAAATGTGCCTTTAGGGTAATAGAAGGTAAGCTCTTGGGACACATTGTATCCAATGATGGAGTCAGGATTGACCCTGCAAGGGTGGATGCATTGATAAAGTGCCTCTGCCAAGAAATTTCAAACGAATCTAGTCTTTCTTTGGACAAATAAACTTTTTTAGGAGATTCATAAACAAATTTTCTAAGACTAGTGTTCCTATCTCCAAGATGTTAGAAAAGGGATCTAAATTAGAATGGAATGAAGAAGAAAAGGGGGATTTCTTTAAAATAAAACAAGCAATCAAGAATGTCCCTATTTTAAGAACCCCTTATTAGAGTAAGCCCCTACAAATCTTCTATTTTTCTTCTTATCATACCATTGTTGTAGTATTATTACAAAAGAACTCAAAGGGATTTGAGTAGCCTATATCTTTCTTCAGCAAGTCTTTGCAAGCAGTTGAACTAAAATATGATATAAATGAAAAGAAGGCTTATGGTTTGGTTAAGGCTGTCAAAAATTTTAGGTTTTATTTAGTTGGATAAACCATAGTTGTATATGTGCCTAGTTCTATTGTAAAGGATATTCTAGCACAACAAGAAATTTTAGGAAGGAGGTGTAGATAGATCAATAGGATCCAACAATTCAATACTGATATCCAAATCACAAAACTAGTAAGAGGATTAGGACTAGCCAAACTTATAGCCCAGAGTAACTTAGATGCAAATCATATTAACATGCTTGAAGAAGAATAAAGGCCATACATTTTTTATTTGGACTGTTGTGATTCATACAAGGATATTGTTGGATACTTGTAGAAGATGATTATTCCTCCTGAAATGGATGATAGTAAAAAGAGGACTGTAAAATTACATGATATGAAGTATCTGATTTCTAAAGGTGAGTTATGATGGAGAAGAAATGAGGGTGTCTTTCTCAAATGTGTTGACCATCAGAAGGCTAAAGACCTATTGCAAGAAATGCATGATGGTGTGTGTGGTGGTCATTACATGGCCAAGACTACTGCACATAAAATATTGAGGTCTATTTTTTGGTGGCTAACTATTTTCAAAGATGCTCATATGTATATTAGAAAGTGTGATGCTTGCTAAAGGTTTGTAGGAAAATTTAAATTTAATGGTAACCTACCCTTAAAGCATGTACCAGTTGAGGCCCCTTTTCAGAAATAGGGAATGGACTTCATTGGAGAGATCTCAAACAAATCAAGTGGGGGTCACTCATGGATTCTAGTGGCAACAGATTATTTCACTAAGTGGGTGGAAGTAATTCTTACTAAAAGAGCCACTAGTAAGGTGGTGACCAATTTCATGATGCAGAATATTTTAACAAGATTTGGATTCCTTGACACTATAGTAAGTGAAAATACTATGTGTTTCAAGTCTAAAGAATTTAACAATTTATGTCACCAATATGGGATTCAAGTCTTGTATTCATCCCCATATCATCCCCAAGGTAATGGTCAGGCTAAATCAAGTAACAAAATCCTGATGAAGATTTTAAGAAGTTTCCTTGATAAAAACAAAAGGGCATGGGACTCAAAGTTGCAGCAAGCTTTGTGGACTCATAGAGTAACAATAAAGAAGGCAATTGGTTGTGCACCTTTTGATTTGGTATATGGAATTCATGCCAGATTTCCATAGAAAAATTTATTGCAAATGTATAGGTGTAATACCCCAAAAATGGGCTATAAGTTCATTAACCTCCTACATCGACAAATCGAACAAAATCGACATCGAAGTCCTAATCTAAGGCACATCTAAACATCATCGAATCATAATTGATTATATTAAATTCTGCATCGGGGAATATTCCTAGTAATATTCCTAATTATCTTAATTATCTTTAATTTAATGATTATTTGGCGATAAATCACATTTATCCTAAGTTTGATTAATTGAATATTTTCATATTTAATTAATTAGATTTAATATCTTGCCACTTAATTATTTAATTAAATTTAATTCTATCTATTATTAATTATATTATTTAATTTTGACAATAAATCAAAATTCCTATCTTTAATTGATTAAATTCTTATTTAATTAATTAAAGCATGTTGTCATTATTTAATAATATAGTTTTTAATAAAAGTTTAAATAGTTAATTAACCCATAAATTAATTATTTATTTTCAAAAATCAGTTGAGTTGAGGATAAATCACTTTATTTATTTATTTAATTCTTAATTATTATGCATATTCAAAAGAAACAGTTAAACTCCAAATCAGAAAATCAATGCAAGTTATTGACTTTTTGGAACTCAAAATCCTTTTGGAGTTCAAAAAGCTGATCTAAACTCTAATTTGAGTTGAAAAGTTGTTTTTGCATGTTTTTGCATGATTTTGAGAATTAACTATCTTTCATGATTAGATAACTCAAAAATCAAGCTGAGTTTATTTGAGTGATTTATGGCTTTTCCATGCACCTCCAAAGCCTTGGATTTCTATAAATTAAGGCTTCAGCTCTTCACATATCATCTCATATTGTGCACAATCACGCTGGAGAATTGGAGGCTGAGGAATCAACTTGCGAATTCAAAGCTTTGTGAGATCAATTTCAATTGCATAGTTTTATATCTTAGCATAGAATTTCATAGTTTTTCATATCATTGTTAGAATCTTCATTGTTAGATCATTTAGCATCCATAGCATATCGGTTTTTTTTATCATTCTTATTGCATAGAAAATATCAAAAATATAGATTAATTGCATTCAATTTCATATCCATCTTTTGCAATCAAATCCTTCATTTAGGTGTCGTCTAGGTCACTGATCTCGATTACAATCTGAGAACATCAATCTCGCACCTATTAGAAGGTAGTAAATCGCTTGGTTAGATAGTTTTCAATTTTGCACGATTTTGATTATCACTAACCTCTAATGTTTTACTGAGTGTTGTGTCTACAGATCAGGTACAATTTTCACACACATTTCTGGCACCCACCGTGGGGCCCTGAAATGGGTTTCCAATTCAATTCTATCAATTTCTGTCTTTTTCTCCTCGGGATCTGTGCAAAACTATGATTTTTAATTTTTGTCCATACATCTGTCGTACAAGTTTCTGACAAATGTCGTATGGGAGCATACCCACTGTCATTTGAGAGCTAATTTGTCATATGGTAGCATACCCAGTGTCGTACGAGTTTTTGGACTGTCGTCTGAGAGCATACCCACTATCGTACGAGTTTCTGTACCAATTTTTGACTGTCGTTTCATTTTTCAGAGCAGAGTATCAGATTTGATTTTTATATTTCGGCTAACTGCTAATTTTGACAATTGAAATTCTCTATTTTTGATTGCTCTCTGCTAGTTTTGATTGGGAAAAGCACAAGAATTGCTAAAAATCAGGTAAAATCTACTCAGCGCATTGTGAGGATCACCAGGTATTCTCCTTCATCTAATAACATTTTGATTTGGGCTTAAAATAAATTTCTCATGTGTCTAGCTTGTGTGCTTCTTCTCATGCTTTTATTTTACACACTTGCATAATTTGATACTAGGTTGTAATCCCATAAGAATTCATTAAGTAGTCTTAGAATACTTGTGATTGATCTTGATTGCTATCTTGGGTTATTGGACTCGCTAATCCACCGGCCCCTCATTTCCGCTCCGTGGTTGCAATCTCAGCGCCATAAAAGGGAGGGGTCAACAGGACAGAAGCGTTAAATGTTCCACTTGGCAACCCTTTTGTGCTTTTAGGAACTCACTTGTTTTCTAAGTTGTGGACTCATTTTTAGCTTGTGTGAGGTGTTAAGTGTTCCACCTTGTGGACTCATCTCATATTTGCTTTAAGCGTTAAGTGTTCCTCTTTCTACTTTTTGGAGGCTTTTGGTAGATTTACTTTCAGAACATATATCTGTGCTCACATAGTAATTAGGCCCTATGAACACTATTCGTGATTCTTGAGAGATTGGATTCCTAGCGAAATCTTTCTTGACGACAGAATCCTTGTAGGTAGGGAGGATACTTAGTGCATTTCACACTCAACCTGGTTAGTGCATCTTCTCTTATTGATCGACACATTCTCTCTCTGGAGAGGTTGATAGATCACGTGGGGTTGATATCACAAGCTTTGGTGAATCAAAATTGGTTAGTGCATCTTCTCTTATTGATTGATACATTCTCTCCCTGGAGAGGTTGATAGATCACGTGGAGTTGATATCACAGACCTTGGTGTAACAAAACTTTGTCTTAGCGTGTCAAATTAATCTACTTGCTTTGTTTGGGTTAAAAGTGAAGAGGTGTCAAAACCTTGAATTTGGAGCCAAGTCCCCTTGTGGTATAAATCTATGAGTCATCTTTAGAGAGGGTTAACCATAGCGGACAATCCCTTCACAGGGAAAACTGTGTTGACGGAACCTCAAGCGGTCATAGCCATTTTCACCGTGGTAGTGATAGCCGCTATATAAATGTCCTTGTGGAAGAAATCTCCACGGGTATGGTTCATTGTTGGGTTGTCAGATCTCCCTAGCAGCTCTTGAAGATTAAGTTCTCGGACTGTGTCAAAACCCTGGTGCGTCGGGATTGGAGTTCACCCCTTTGAATCATAAAAATTGCAGAGTCAAACCATTACTAAAAACCCTAGAGAGGCCAATTTTTCACTTTCAGGTATATGTGTGTTATTGCAAAACTTTTCAGAACATACACAGTTAGTACTCTCAGGGATTAGCACAATTTGGTCACTTGATTGTTCATGCGCAAGGTTGCTTTTGCCCTTGTTCATTATTTTTAGACGTGCTTGGAATCACTTGCTTACTATTCTGCGTGCTTGTTTATCTACTTGGCTATTAAAAATGATCAAATCTGGTATAACCTTCAAAATCTGGACAGTACAATTTGCAAACAATCTAGAACTGAAAACCTTAAATTTTGCAAAAATTGACGTAAAGTTCTTTCTGGAGTCAAAAGTCATTTCAAGAAGTCAAAAGTCATACGAATTTTTGTCAAATGTCATTTCAGTATTGCCCATATGTCGTATGATTGAGAACCCAGTGTCGTACAAGTTTTCAAACCAACAAATTCAAGAAGTCAAAAACCTGTTAGCAACTGTCGTACGAGTTTTGTCAACTATCGTTTCATTGCTACCCAACTGTCGTACGAGTTTCACAACTGTCATTTCATAGACTACCCAGTGTCGTACAAGTCTGCAGAGTGTCGTTTGGAAATATTTGGGAGAGTTGTCAAAAATTGTCAAATTGCAAGATATCCAATGTTTCCAGCCTAGTTCTAGAATCTGTCAAAAATATCATTGTGTCAGGAACAGAGTAGTAGCTATTGAGCATCCTACCATTTTCTGAGTTTGATCTTTTGAATCCGATCTAGTCTTTTGTTTGATCAATTTGAGTCCTTTTTATCTCGTGTCAAAACCTTGTCATAACTATCAATCTTCAATCAATCTTCAAAAATAGACTAAGTGTTGAGAACTCATGTCCGCTATCTTTTGGGCGATCTATCCCATACATCCAGGGCACAGTTTCCTTCACCCACATCTCATCAGATCTTCAAAACTATCATAATCTTGACAAGGTTGCGTCATCCGATTTTCTCGAATCAAATTGTTCTTCAGTTGTCTTCATCATTTTCTTCTGTTTCATTCAAAGTTAATGGTGGAGACTAGAGCTTCTTCACACAAGAAATTAGAAGAAACATCTCAGAACTTACTTTTGACCAATACCCCGGGTCCAACTCTTGAACAACTCATCAAATTAGGTATCTACAAAGACTACGATCTCGGTAACTTTCGATTGAAAACTGGTTACATACCTCCTCTATCAACTCACAGAGGTAATCAACAAACTCCTCCTCAATCTATTCTAGGGAGCCCAAAAACTCCTACCATGTCTCAAGTAGGGATAAACCACAGTTCTCTAGGAGGAGGATCCCAGGGACACCATTCTCAACATAATGTTGACCAAGACCCTACACCCTCTGAAATCCATCGGTGTCAGAATGACGATGAATTCAAAAGAATGATGAGGCATTTCTTGAAAATGGATAGAGAGGCATACTTTTTGCAATTAGCCCAGGAAGGAGCTAAACTTCCTCCTCACTTCAATGTCAAAGATATCATCACACATGAGGAAGAAACTCTGATGATGGCCATAATGAACCAGTTGCATGCTATGCAGGTCAAAATGAATAAAATTGAGAAAGAGAAGGAACCCAAGGAATTCTCCATGGAGGCCCTTTGTCCTTTCCCTTTTGACAAAGACTTGTATATGCCTCCATTCCCAAAAAGAGTGGAGATACCAAAGTATGACAAATATGATAGACACTCTGATCCTCAAGATCATGTCAGAGAGTTCTGTACGCAATCCATGGAATTCATGCATGAACTGACTTATCTAATGCATCTTTTTCCTAGATCCTTGGGAGGAGCATCCATTCAGTGGTTTTCAAGATTACCTTCTACAATCAACACTTTTGAGGAATTGATTAAATTGTTTTATCAACAATATTCCTACAATATTCAACATCCGGTCACTATGATCGATATCTGTAACCTCAAGCAATATCCAGGGGAATCCTGCCTAACTTTCCTCAAGAGGTGGCGAAAGAAGTTTTCTCTATATGCTAGACCAATTCTCGAAATGGAGAAACTTGAAATCTTTATCAATAACCTTGTTCCAGAGCTCAACTATCCATTACAAATGCAAGATCATGTATCTTTTGATAAAATGGTGGATAATGCAATCAAGATTGAGAAAGTACTTGTCAAGAAAGGAGAAATCACACTTCAAAAGGACAAGTCTGAATCTAGATCTAGCTCAAAAGATAAAAACAAGAGCTAGAATAGAAACAAAGGTATCGTCTCTGATGGTGTTGTTGACACTATTCGTGCCCCATCAAAGGCACCGGCCTACAATCTCACCCTTGCCACCAAAGCCATTGAAGCTTCAGAGCAAAAATCTGCTGAACCATCTCCAAAGAAGCCATTCAAATGATGGGATAATAAATGAAAGTTTACTCCCCTGGGAGAATCTTTGGAATATGCTCTAAGAACCCTAATAGCTGATAACATGATCTCTTTACCACCAATCCGAAAACCTGATCCGGATCCAAAACCATATTGGTGGAAAGATAATGAATTCTGTGCTTTCCATTAGACTAAAGGCCACAAAACTAATGGATGCTTTCACTTGAGGCATACCATTCAAGACTTGATAGATCAAGGGGATATCACGATCGATAACCCTACCATCAATAATGATCACACAGCATTTACAGAACCGTTTCCACAACATGGCAAGGGAGTTTCCACTTCTCAGCCTAACATGGGGGCAAAAGTCAACTATGCCTACCCCAGAAATAATGTTGTCATCAATATGGTTGAACCATGTCTCTCTGAGAGCTGCAATGTCATCACGATTGTACGAAGAGATAGAAATCATTCCTCAGCTAATGCGGTTACCAGATCACAAGCTCAGACTCATCTGAAAGGACAAACACCAAGTTCATCTAATGTCCCTAAGATACCTTTCAATCTCACATCTGCTTCTAAACAGAAGGTTGCCTCGAAATCTTCCAATCCAAAGGATACCAGACCTACATCTTATAGTATCATACAACAACTCCAGCATACCAATGCCAAAATCTCTATGTTTGAGTTACTTCGAATATCTCCAGCTCACAGAGATATCCTAGACAAAGCTTTGCTCGGCTCTAATGTTCTTGATGATCTAGATCTAGACAGGTTCCAGACTATGGTTGGTCATCTAACGTCTCTGCAATATATCTCCTTTTCAGAAGAGGATGACAACTCCCTAAGTCACCCACATAATCAGCCCTTGCACATAGAAGTCTTGATCCAGAACCATCGAGTCAAACGTGTGTTGATAGATGGGGGCGCAAGCCTCAACATTTGTTCTTACAACTTAATCACATAGGTAGGATTCTCAGAGATGGCTATTGATCCTCGAAAGAAGATCACCATAAAAGCCTATGATGAAATAGAAAGAGCTTCTAAAGGCACCATTGTCTTACCCATCCGAGTGGGTCCGGTCATCAAAGATACCACATGTCAGGTGCTTGATCTACCATTGGCTTACAATATCCTTCTAGGGAGACCCTGGATACATGAAATGCAAGCTATTCCTTCTACATACCATCAATGCTTGAAATTTCCCTATGAAGGGGTGGAGGTTACTATCCCAGCAGATCTGAGTACAACTTGCAATACATTGAAGGAAAGTGCCGATAAGCTTGTTCCCAATAATAGAGAATCTTCCATCAAGCAACAAAATGTGGCTTCCACATCTAAAATGGAAAACATTGCTAAAGAGATCAATATCAAATAAAATGGGATGGGAGAATACACTATAGAGCCAGTCTTGTCTCTAACATCTCTCCCAATCTCACCTAAGTCATATGGACAATCTTTGAAGCAATCTAAATCAGAACCTAAGGAACCTATGGAAGCATACAAAAGAAATTTTGTGGCGGAGCAAGTATCCAAACAAGAATTTGAAGAGGATGAAGCTGTGCTTGCATGGCTATATAAAGAGGATTCTGAATCTAAAATTGTTCAACCTAGTGAATCTATAGCACCTACAATCCCTTCTAACTCATATGGTCCAGGAAACAAATTGATGGCCAAGATGGGATATTCCGGTCAAGGACCTCTAGGAATCAGAGGAAAGGGTCTTGTGACACCCATTTCACATATTGGTAGAGCCAAAAAAGATACTGGTGGCATAGGATTTAAGAAGAAACCCTATCATCTCAAAGGTGGTTGTTCTCATGTCCTAGAACAAATTGCACCAGGAGAACCCCTTCTTAAGAAAGAAGAAACAGAACCCTCTGATGATGATTCAGATAGCTCTGAACTTATCCCCTATGAAAAATTGCCTAAAGAGATCAAAGATCTTCTTGATGATAAAGCTGATCCTATCAGAAGAATTAATGTAGTAGAAACACAAGAACCTATTGTAGCGCAAGAGATGGTTGCACCACAAGAACCAGCTAATCTCGAAGGCAATCAAACTGATCAAGAAGAAGGGGGTAGTTATTCTAACACTGATTCCCATGAATATGAATTCAAGTCAGAGAGTGAGGGTAATCCTTCTTGGGGTATTCATCCTGATTTCACACATTTTTTAAGATTTCCTAGAGATCCTGAATCAGAAGCTGAGTCAAATGACTATGAATGGGGTGCCATTCCAGAAGAATATGAGCTTATAACAGAGAAATATATTGATGTTATTCACCAATATGTATCTCAACCCAACATAGGTCTAGAGTGAAACAATGAACTTAACGTATTTGATCCACCTATGGCTGAAGAGGACTCCCATGATGATGTTGAGCCTATTCACAAATTGAACATTTTGAGCTGTAATATCACCTTTGAACTTGAGCATCAGGTTAGGACCAATGATGACATATCCACATCCGTGAATACCATATCGCCAGCCTTTCCCACTTTGACTATCCAACGCCCTGATCTTATCGACCAAACTTCCACAAACCCAAACCATGGTATGTATACCTTCCCGAATGACTATGCCCTTGCTTGCTACCTCAATGCAGTTGAGCCTATGAGTACTTCCATCACTGAACCAAGCGTCAACATGACCGAGTCGGACATCAAATATCTTAGTCAGAAAAACAAGAGTAAAAAGAAAAAGAAAAAGAGTTCTGAGGGTGAAAACCACTTTGTGGTAGTCTCAAAACTGACAAAAGTAAAAATAAAAGACGTATCTAAAGGTGAAAACCTCTCTGAGGTGCCTAAGGATGAGATATTTGATGTCCTTCTGAGTCATTTATAGGATAGATCTCCAGTTCTAATTGAGCCAACTCAATCCATCAATTTGGGTAAAATAGAGGAACCACAATTGGTACATGTAGCACAATCTCTATCAGAAGAAGAGAAACATAAATTCACTACATTCTTATCAGAAAAAAAGATCAACTTTGCATGGAAATATTTAGATATGCCAGGATTGGATCCCAATCTCATTATGCACCATCTATCCATTGCTCCCGGAGTAAAACCAATCAAAAAAAAATTGAGAAAGATGCATCCTCATGTTGCACTCTTAGTCAAAGAAGAACTAGAAAAACTCCTAAAAGCTGGATTCATCCATGTCATAGACTATGCTGAGTGGATTTCCAACATTGTACCTATTTCAAAACTAGATGGTTCAATCAGAGTGTGCACAGACTTTAGAGATGTGAACAGAGCATGCCCTAAGGATGACTTTCCACTACCTAACATTGATATGATAGTGGACATGACTGCGGGCTATGAAATGTATTCCCTTATGGATGGCTTTTCTAGGTACAACCAAATCAAAATTGCTCCAGAAGATCAAGAGAAAATAGCTTTCACATGTGCGTGGGGAACCTTCTGTTGGAATGTTATGCCATTCGGACTCAAAAATGCTGGAGCTACATATCAAAGAGCAATGACATCTATTTTTCATGATATGATGCATAGAATGATGGAGGACTATGTTGATGATACCTTGGCAAAATCAATGATTAGAACTGAACATCTAACTGACTTGAGCATGATCCTAGATAGAATGGAAAAGTTTAGTCTCCGACTAAATCCTAAGAAGTGTGCTTTTGGTGTCACTTCTGGAAAGCTCTTAGGATACATCGTCTCCAAGAAAGGCATTGAAGTTGATTCAGCTAAGGTCAAGGCTATAATAGAGATGCAACCTCCCACAAATATCAGTCAAATGAGGACGTTGCAAGGAAGAGTTCAATCTATTAGAAGATTCATATCATAGCTAGCGGACATATCACAGCCTTTTACAAAAACATTACATAAAGGTGTGACCTTTGCATGGAATGAAGAATGCGAGAACAACTTTACACATATCAAGAAGTATCTATCAAATCCACCTATATTGATGCCTCATATTCATAGGAAGCCATTAATATTATATGTCTCCATAATAGATTCATCACTGGGGGCATTGCTAGCACAGCATGATGAGAACAAGAAAGAAAGAGCCATCTACTATATCAGCAGAACTTTAGTGGCCTATGAGAAGAACTACTCAATGATAGAGAAGGCATGTTTAGCTGTGATCTTTGCATCGCAGAAACTGAGACACTACATGTTAGCTCATACTACTCATTTGGTAGCTAAAATTGATCCACTGAAATATCTCCTAAGCAAAGCTGCCCTCACAGGTAGACTAGCTAAATGGGTCATGCTCTTGAGCGAATTTGACATTGAATATGTTGAAAGAAAAGCTATCAAAGGATAGGTCATTGCTGATCAATTAGCTGAAGCACCACTATTTGATGATACACCCATGCAAATGGAATTTCTTGATTCCTCTATCATGCACCTCTCTTCTAGAGCATGGCAATTATTCTTTGATGGCTCCTACACACAGAATGGATCTGGAGCAGGCATATTGTTTATCACTCCTCAAGGATACTCGATACCCAAAGCATTTAGACTAAAGTTTCCTTGCACAAACAATATTGCTGAATATGAGGCACTTCTCAATGGTATGAAAATGGCAATACAGTGGAGAGTTATAGAGATGCACATCCATGGAGACTCACAACTGGTTATCCACCAAGTCAATGATGTGTACCAAACCAAAGATGAAAAGCTCATTCCTTACAAGAGAATGGTAGATGATTTAAAGAAATACTTCATCTCTATCACATTTGAGAAAATACCCAGAACGGAGAATAAGGCTGCCGATGCAATGGCGACATTATCTACTCTCTTACAGCAGCCCGAACATGAGCTATGCTACGAGTTCCTAGTGGAAGCCCTATCCTATCCTGCATATGACTCCCCTGAAACCCGCATGATCTGCACCGTTGTAGGTTATGATTCATCCCGCTACAAAAATGTATTCTCCTATCTCCATGACCAAATCATCCCTGAGTCCTTTAACTATTTTGAGAAATGAAACCTTATCCAATCCGCATCCTGATATGTCATCATTGGTAATGATTTGTACAAACGAGGTCTAGATGGTACACTGCTTAGATGTTTAGAATGGGAAGAGTCTCAATGTGCATTAGAGGAAGTCTACGAGGGTATATGTGGGTCACACTTGAACGGTTTAATGTTAGCTTGAAAACTTATTAGGGCTGGGTACTATTGGCCTGAAATGGAAAAAGAGGCTATTAAATTTGCTAAAAACTGTCAACAGTGTCAAGTACATGGCAACTTGATTCATGCTCCAGGGAGAGATCTGATTCCCTTTACTACACAATGGCCTTTTCAACAATAGGCATTTGATCTCATAGGTGCTATTCATCCACACTCTTCTAATGGACACACCCATATAATCACAGCTATAGATTATTTTACAAAATGGGTAGAAGCAGTTCCTCTAACACAAGCAACAGGGAAACAAATCTCTATGTTCATCCTGAACTACATCATTTGCAGATATGGGATCCCTCACTCTATAATCACAGATAACGGGGGACAATTCAAAAACAAGGACCTAGGTGACTTATGTGCCAAGTTCAAAATTACTCAACATTGGTCATCTATCTACTATCCTCAAGGGAACGGACAAGCTGAGGCTTCAAACAAAAATCTCCTGAAGATCTTGCACAGAATAGTGAATAAAATAGGAAGAGACTGGCATCTCATGATCAATCCAGCTCTCTGGGCATATAGAACTAGTATCAGAACGCCTACAGGGGCTACACCTTTCACTTTAGATTATGGGTCTGAAGCAGTACTGCCTATTGAGGTTGAAATCCCATCACTCAAAATCAAAATGCATGGACTTGTCACTGATGAAGACTACAGAGTGTCTAGGTTACAAGAACTGGAATTACTAGATGAGCGCAGACAAGCAGCGTATGATCATCTCAGAGTATATCAGAAAAGAATGTCTAGAGGCAACAACAAGAAAGTCAGACACAGAGAATTTCAGGTTGGTGATCTAGTGTTGAGAGAAAATCCTAAAAATCAATCACATCAAGAACGCAAGGGGAAGTTTGAACCCAATTGGCTGGGTCCCTTTGTTATCACTGCTACTTTTGGCTCTGGTGCCTATCAACTCTCAACGACTGAAGGAGAACAGCTCTGAGAACCAATCAACATTCTCCATCTGAAGAAATTCTATGCCTAAGGCATTCAGTGCTTGGTAAATGTCTTGAAAAAATCCTAAAAATCAGAAAAAGTCCTGAAAAAATGAACATCTTGGTGAAAACCTAGCAATAGGCGTCTTGATGATTCACAAAAAAATAAAAAAAAATCAAAAGTACAAAAAAATTGAAAAAAAATAAAAAATACAAAAAAAAAATGAAAAAGAAGAAAAAGTGCCTTGGTGAAAACCTGGAAACAGGCACCTTGGTAGCAAAAATAGAATCTCTGCCAAGATGGTGAAAACCCGGCAAATGGGCACCACTTGTTCAAAATGCTCCATCTATCAGCACAATCTTGGTCTTTCCCAGCTTTCAGTCTTGCTTTAGTTTGTACATATCTCCTGGTTTGTTTCTACATTTCCAATTTTTAATAAGTCGTTCTGTACACCAACCAGCTCAAGCGTCTGTATCCTATCAATTTTTAAAACTTGGGGGCAATCAATGTCATATCCTATGGTCTCCAATGTATCTTAAGTAGATCATATCCAGTCAGAGTCCTTTGAAGCTTCGTTTGAGTCAGTCAAGTTTGTCTTGTCTCTAGAAAGGATTTTGCATCTACAGCAATCAAACATCAAACTCAAACTGAAAACAATCTATGCTTTTTACATGCTTTTATCTCCTTGTATGCTTACTGATTCGCATTGAGATTTTTGCATATTGTGTCCCTTCAAGCTCCTCAATGATGTCCTTTACAGGATTTAGAGAGTGATGACTGGGGGCATAATCTTTTCTTTGTCTTCTACTTGTATGTGAAAATCTAACGTCTTTGAAAATTTTGGATTGAAATGGTGTCCAACTGCAAGAGCCTCTATCTCGAATTGGATGGCCATGCGTACCTCGACCATTGATACCCAAAAAATTCAAGGAAGTTTGATCTAACTATTGTCTTTTTGAGTGAGTTCTTTCTCCTACTGTGGAACATGATCTTGCCTAAGGATGTGAACGATAAAGGGTCACTACGGGTAATTCACATTGGATTTAGAATGATCTCTTGACTGTTTGATGTGTTTGCAATGCAAGACATAATCAGGTCATCATGATGTTTATGTTTTGATGCTTGTACAAATTGCTATATCAAAATGGACATGATATTCAGGTCATCCTGGCATTTGTGCCTTGGTGCTTATATCTAATCCAACATTCTGAAAACAAATCAATATTCATATGTCCATGGTTGTATAACCAGTGGGTGTTGTATTGATTCTGGCGCATACAAATCGATATTCATATGTCTATAGTTTCATGGCTAGTGGGCATTGTATTGATTTATCCGGTTACCTAAAAGTTCAATGATGATAACAAATCGACATATGATCAGTGATTAGGTCCTAGGTCTTAGGTTGCATTTCATTATTGCATGTCTGATTGCATTTTGCATATTTGCATGATCTCACAATGTTTAAATGAACTTCAATGTGTAAATGATTCTTCAATCACATCTTCAAATCTAACAAGAGCTGAACCTAACTCGAAGGTCTCTTCACAGAATCGCAAGCAATGATCCTCCTGGGTTAACCATCTTTTTGACATAAGACTGAGTACTTGTCTTCATCAACTTGCAAAACATATCATGTGTATCGTTGCATTTACATATCATATCATAAACATTTATTACATTACATGTTATATCCATTGCATAAACATACATATTTCCATAATCATTACATCTGCATAACATTCATACATATGAAAGAAATCATTGCATTGCATTGATCCATACATATATTCTACACTACTCATAGCATTAACATCACATGATTTCATCATACATAACAAAAATGACAAGTACACATGATGTCACAACCAAAAATATCGATCTCATCTATATATCAAAAATCTCAAATAGTCAGGGGTGCACTACTGGCACAGGGTACAACTGAATAAGCTCCGTAGAGCTATCAGACACAACAATGTATTAGTGAGAAAGTAATAGATCAAGAGAAGTCAACTGTCAGCATGCTCCTCTGCATCTAGTGGAGGAGGTGGTGGTGCATCTGGTATCATCTCCGCTCTCGGTGCCCTAGCTCCCTCTGATGTTGCCATATATTGAGAATAGGTAGGCACTCTCTGTGCAACAGGGACTACTACATAATATGCAGATACATAATATGAGGCCCGCGCAGTCTGATGAATCACCTCTGCCTGTAATCTCTGTATCTCTATGCGCTGCTATGTACGCTTCCTATCTGCCTCTCAATGCCTCTCCTCTAATCTGGCTTGCTCTATCTTCAGGTCCCAAACTTGGATTCTAAGCCATCTGATAATCTCGGCCGAAGTAAGAGGAACTACAGGCTCTGCATTAGCTGCTGGCATATCTATGTCCTGTGCTGGCTGTGATGGCTGATCTGCATGTGAAGGAATGCTCACCCTGTGTGCCTTACGGTGTCTAACCTCAGCACCCAAATCAAATGTGTCATCCACACTGGCCCCACCTGGAAACTGCTCAGCTCCTAGAACATCATCTGTAGATCCTACTCCGCCCAGTGTGCCACTCTCACCTCTGCTCCATCTCTATGTGCCGGAAGATGTGCCCGCTGTAGATATAGAAGGACGTGGAGGCCTCACATATCCTGGTGCTCTCTGTAAAGGAGCCATGGCTCTCTGTCTCGGAGGAGTAGGGTGTACCACTTGTGGTCTCGGTCCTGCTCTCATAGGAGCCCCTGTAACATCCATAGCCTCCTCCATGGAGGGTATCGGCTCTGTCAGATCAAAAAATTGATGAATCCGGTGATCAGCAAGCCATGCCACATATGCATCTATCACACCGGCATCCACCACCTATGGAAGGTAGTCCCAATCCCTACCAATAATCTGGCTATACTCCTCAGCACATACAGTATAACTAAGCCATGGTGCCCATCCGAGCGCTATCTCACGCACAATGTGGGCATACGTAGTATAATCCTGAGGGACATCCTGAATGCGTCCATACTGACGCCAGACTCTGGTAATCAAAAATCTCTCCAAGACGGTGGAGGTTTGTCCTATCAATATCCTGCTCTGGAAAAAGAATGAAAACTGTTCTCTTGCAGTAGGCCAGGCCTCTATCTGTAAATATGGCCTCCAGACCACGAAGGTCATGTCATCCAAGCATCAGCGAAAATACTCGGTGTGACACATGCGAACCTGAGTAACATAACCAGCATACGTATATATGATCGGCTCCTGTGGCTGTCGCTGACTCTGAAACACTGGTCTCAAAACTGGGATATGCTCCCAAGCCCATATCTGCAGTACCAACGCTCCTGACGCAAATGTCTTGCAGTCCTGATACACAACCTCGTGCATCTCAGAATACAAGTGAGCCAATAGACACTGACCCCAGGCAAGCTCGGTAGGTGTAGCCATCAACAATGCTACCATCGGTGACCATCCCATCAAAAAGCCATTCTGCTGACAGCCAGGCATAATCAACTCTCCGATCATCCCCATAATGATACACTCTAGACGATGTGTCTAACCATATCTCTGCACAAGTGTCTCCCAGGATATAGACCCAATCAGCTGGGTCTCATCACTGAACAGTCGTCTGAACGCATGCAGTCCCCTCGATCCTCCACTAACATACTCGGGACATCGCGGAGCATGAAAAGGAATGCGAAGAATCCTATACACATCCTCAGGGGTCACAGTGATCTCCCTAGTTGGAAGGTGGAAAGTCTAGGTCTCAGTGTGAAACCTCTCAATCAGTGCAGTCAATAAACCATGATTTACTCTAATATCGGGTAAATGAATCAGGTGCTCAAATCCACAGGCAGCGAGATGAACCTTCATCGGGTCTGGCAAGGCGACACACAATCTCTGGGTGGCCGGATAAGAATGGAAAACATGTACATCAGGATATGTGACCTAAATCATAAAGAAACAAGGTGTTTTATCAGAAATTCAGTTCAAAATCAGGCCAAAAGTATCAGAATGACACAGTTTTGAAGTTTCAGAAGGTAAGACAAAGTATCCGCAATCAGGCAACAGGATCAGAAAAATCAGATTTTTGACCTAAAAATGAGTTTTTAACAATCTGTTTTTCAAACAACATTCCAGACTAGCATGAAATGTCGTATGACATTCCACAACATACCAAACGATAATTTATAGTCGTACGACACTTCACCCGGATTCATACGAGTTTCAAGGGACCCGATGAAATGTCATACGACACAAGGGTCCCTATCATACGACACTTGGGCATGGACGAAATGACATTCTAAACTGAAATGAAATGTCGTATGAGTCTAGAATGGGACTCGTACGAGTTTCTACAGATGCAAAATTCAAAAACTAAAAACGCGTATGGAAAAAATTAAAAATGCTAATGGAAAAAATTAAAAATGCTATAAATCATCAAAAACATGCATTTTTAGGGGGGAATAGAGGTCCACCTACCGGATGTCCATACTGTCGAGGTCTGTCATGTCTCCGGCTGCGCTCAAAATGGTGTGAACTCACAGGTACCTTCAATTCTCACTGGTCTGCCATTTTTCTCACTCAGAGGGCTCCACAGAATCTCTAAAGTCAAAGGGTTGAAATGAATCGAAAATGACCCTTCTGGCCTTTATATAGATTTTGACCTAATTTTTTAAAATGCTCCGTTTTCCATGAAAATTGCAACGCTGGCTAATTTCGACGTTCTGAATCCATTTTCGGGATCAAAATTGAAATCTGAGATCGTTTATTATGTCAGAATCGTGATTTAAAATTTTTGGAACCAGGACGGTCTATTGCTTGCATATTCGACCTTCAATCATCACAGAAATCCAGTATTCAACTTAACTGATTAGCTTTCATCAAACTATCAAAATTTCAACTTGGTCAACCATGGTCAACTCATGGTCAAACCTAGTCAAATTTGGTCTCCAGGACCTTCCAAACGATGCAGAATGCATTCTTGAACGTGTATAACCACTTTTCCAATCAATTAACATGCTTCTAAACTATAACGCTGACTTTTTTTATCAGATTTCAATTTTAATCCCGAAGGGGGCATGGTATTGCACATCATTCAAAGTCTGTAAATCAAATTCTATCGATCAAATCTATCAATATCTTTCATCAGTGATCAAGACAACAATCACGTCTAGTCGCTGATTCATCAAAAGTCCTCATCGCTCGGGGCAATTCTATCATCACTTGGGGCATATCAGATTCATCGATCCATATCAATCTGGTATTCTCTTAATCTTGTAATCTGTATCAGTTTTTGCAACCATCAGATCATAGTGTTCTTTCCTTGGTTCTTCGGCAACTAAAGGATTCGGATGTGATACCTGCTAGTTCTGCTAAGACAATCAAGTCTAGAACGGGTCACTCACTTCTTATCAATCCTAAGGTTCAGAATCAGGCATTTTGACATTTTTTTGGAATCATAGGTTCATTGCTGCTACAGTAAACATTATCTTTGGTCATTCAGGAACTCCTATGTCAATATCTTTCAATCGGTTTCTATCTTTCAATCAGTTTATCTTTTGAATCAGTTTCATATCTCTATCAAACACAGACTATCTTTGAACCACTGCGCTTCACACAGTAATTCAAAGAGGGGCAAAATGTAATACCCCAAAAATGGGCTATAAGTTCATTAACCTCCTACATCGACAAATCGAACAAAATCGACATCGAAGTCCTAATCTAAAGCACATCTAAACATCATCGAATCATAATTGATTATATTAAATTCTGCATCGGGGAATATTCCTAGTAATATTTCTAATTATCTTAATTATCTTTAATTTAATGATTATTTGGCGATAAATCACATTTATCCTAAGTTTGATTAATTGAATATTTTCATATTTAATTAATTAGATTTAATATCTTGCCACTTAATTATTTAATTAAATTTAATTCTATCTATTATTAATTATATTATTTAATTTTGACAATAAATCAAAATTCCTATCTTTAATTGATTAAATTCTTATTTAATTAATTAAAGCATGTTGTCATTATTTAATAATATAGTTTTTAATAAAAGTTTGAATAAATAGTTAATTAACCCATAAATTAATTATTTATTTTCAAAAATCAGTTGAGTTGAGGATAAATCACTTTATTTATTTATTTAATTCTTAATTATTATGCATATTCAAAAGAAACAGTTAAACTCCAAATCAGAAAATCAATGCAAGTTATTGACTTTTTGGAACTCAAAATCCTTTTGGAGTTCAAAAAGCTGATCTAAACTCTAATTTGAGTTAAAAAGCTATTTTTGCATGTTTTTGCATGATTTTGAGAATTAACTATCTTTTATGATCAGATAACTCAAAAATCAAGCTGAGTTTATTTGAGTGATTTATGGCTTTTCCATGCACCTCCAAAGCCTTGGATTTCTATAAATTAAGACTTCAGCTCTTCACATATCATCTCATATTTTGCACAATCACGCTGGAGAATTGGAGGCTGAGGAATCAACTTGCGAATTCAAAGCTTTGTGAGATCAATTTCAATTGCATAGTTTTATATCTTAGCATAGAATTTCATAGTTTTTCATATCATTGTTAGAATCTTCATTGTTAGATCATTTAGCATCCATAGCATATCAATTTTTTTTATCATTCTTATTGCATAGAAAATATCAAAAATATAGATTAATTGCATTCAATTTCATATCCATCTTTTGCAATCAAATCCTTCATTTAGGTGTCGTCTAGGTCACTGATCTCGATTACAATCTGAGAACATCAATCTCGCACCTATTAGAAGGCAGTAAATCGCTTGGTTAGATAATTTTCAATTTTGCACGATTTTGATTATCACTAACCTCTAATGTTTTACTGAGTGTTGTGTCTACAGATCAGGTACAATTTTCACACACACAATAGGTACATCCATATATATGATGATGATTTGGATAATGAGATGAAGATCATAATAGAGGACCTGATACAACTGGATGAATCAAGAAGGGAGGCTCAAGACAGAAATGTCAAGTTGCAACTCCAGTACAAGAATCAATATGACAAAAATACCATTGTTATAAATTTTGATATTGATAATCTGGTCTTGATATGGAATGCCAGGTTAGAAGATAAAGACAAACGTGGCAAGTTTGACCCAATTTGGTTGGGCCCATATCTCATTGATGCTAAGTGGGGTTTTGATTCATATGTCATCAAGGATTTGGTTGGAAATGTTTTGGAATTGCCAATTCATGGACAATTCCTGAAGTGTACTTTTCCTAAAGTACTTTTATTATCCATGAACAATAGGTTAGGTTTATTTTAGTGGTGTGTTTCTTTTACTTGTGTGTGTTGAGTTAGTTGTTTTTGGTAGATGGTCTGCTTAACCCAGATTTTTTGAAATCTTTTCATGTCTACGAGAGGCATGCATCCCCAACTAGAGCCATTGTTAGCACTGTTTATTTTCCTAGCTCAAGACTTTGTGTTTTAATTTTTTCATGGTTTAACAAAAGGGTCTTTTATGTCTGGTTATGGCTATTCTTTTGAAAAAAATTTCAGTGTCCTCAACTTTCAAAGGAAGTGGTTCATTTGTTCCTTAAACCCTAGGTGAGGTCTTGTTTTTTAAGCCCTAAGTATTTGTCATAATAAAATCCCTAGGTCATTGTTGAAAACATCTAATTGTTCATTACCTTTTTTGGCCACTTAAGGTATTGTTTAAGCACATGTCCTAAGTCATTTTTAGACGAGACCAAATCTTTTAAGTTATTTTACCTAGCGAACCCTTTTAATACTTCCTAAGTTTAAATTCCCGACAGCCTTTTGATTTTAATTAAAGTCTTAAACGTCAATTTTTCCTTAGTCTTCACAATGTGTGTGAAAATTATACCTGATCTGTAGACACAACACTTCAGTAAAACATTAGAGGTTAGCTATAATCAAAATCGTGCAAAATTGAAATCTTATTTAACCAAGCGATTTACTGCCTTCTAGTAGGTGCGAGATTAATGTTCTCAGATTGTTATCGAGATCAGTGACCTAGACGACACCTAAATGAAAGATTTGAATGCAAAACTGATATGAAATATGAATGCAATTAATCTATTTTTTTGATATTTTCTATGCAATAATATGAAAAATGATATGAAATCTATGATATGTAAAAATTGATATGCTATGAATTTATCTAACAAATGAAAACTAATATGATATGAATGCAAATGAAATTGATCTCACAATAGCCTTGATTCGCAATAAGCTTTGATTCCTTGTCCTCCAATCTGACAGCGCGAGGATGCAAAAATATGAGATGCTTTTGAGATGAGCTGAGGCTTTAATTTATAGAAATTCAGGGCTTTGGAGGTGCATGGAAAAAAGCCATAAATCACTCAGATTAACTCAGCTTGATTTTTGAGTTATCTGATAATAAAGATAATTTAATTCACAAAAACATGCAAATCATGAAAAAATAGCTTTTTAACTCAAATTAGAGTTTAGATCATCTTTTTGAACTCCAAAAAGATGTTGAGTTCTAAAAAGTCAACACTTTGTATTGATTTTCTAATTTGGAGTTTAACTGTTTCTTTTGAATGTGCATAATAATTATGATTTAATTAAATAAATAAAGTGATTTATGCTCAACTTAACTGATTTTTGAAAATAAATAATTGATTTATGGGTTAATCAATTATTTAATCAAACTTTTATTAAAAACTATATTATTACATAATGACAACTTGCTTTAATTAATTAAATAAAAATTTAATCAATTATTCATAGGATATTGGATTTATTGTCAAAATTAAATAATACAATTAATAATAGATAGAATTAAATTTAATTACACAATTAAGTGGCAAGATATTAAATCTAATTAATTAAATATGAAAATATTCAATTAATCAAACTTAGGATAAATGTGATTTATCGTCAAATAATCATTAAATTAAAGATAATTAAGATAATTAGGAATATTGCTAGGAATATTCCCTAATGCAGAATTTAAGATAATCAATTAGGATTCGATGATGTTTAGATGTGCCTTAGATTAGGACTTCGATGTTGATTTCATTCGATTTGTTGATGTAGGAGGTTAATGAACTTATAACCCATTTTTGGGGTATTACATTTTGCCCCTCTTTGAATTACTGTGCGAAGCCCAGTGGTTCAAAGACAGTCTGTGTTTGATAAAGATATGAAACTGATGTTTGAAATTGATAATTGATGTGAGACAAAAGCTGATTGATATTGATTTGATATGGAGATAATAGGTCCTGAATGACCAAAGATAATGTTCACTATAATAGCAAATGAACCTATGATTGCGAAAAAGTGTCAAAATCCCTGATTCCAAACCTTAGGATTGCAAAGAAGTGAGTGATCGGTTCTAGAATCAATTGTCTTAGCAGAACTAGCAGGTATCACATCTAAATCCTTCAGTTGCCGAAGAACCAAGGAAAGAACACTATGATCCGATGGTTGCAAAAACTGATACAGTTTACAAGATTAGGAGAATACCAGATTGATATGGATCTTGATGAATCTGATATGCCCCAAGTGATGATAGATTTCCCCCGAGCGATGAGGTTTTTTGATGAATCAATAACTAGACGTGGTTGTTGTCTTGATTACTGAGGAAAGATTGATAGAATTTGATTTCAAATTAGATTACAGACTTTGAATGATGTGCAATACCATGCCTCCTTCAGGATTAAAATTGAAATCTGACAAGAAAAGTCAGTGTTGAGAGTTCAGAAGCATGTTAATTGATTGGAAAAGTGGTTATACACGTTCAAGAATGCATTCTGCATCATTGGAAGGTCCCAAAAGACCAAGTTTGACTAGGTTTGACCATGAGTTGACCATGGTGGACCAAGTTGAAATTTTGATAGTTTGATGTAAGATAATCAATTAAGTTGAATACTAGATTTCTGTGATGATTGAAGGTTGATTATGCAAGCAGTGAATAATATGAATGATCTCAGATTTTGATTTTGATCCTGAAAATGGATTCTACTTGTTGTATCATTGGAGGAACCTTCGTGTGAGATTTAGCTCTTGTTAGATTTGAAGATGTGAGTGGAGAATTGTTTAAGCATTGAAGTTCGTTTAGCCATTGTGAGATCATGCAACATGCAAAATGCAATGAGACATGCAAAATGAAATGCAACCTAAGACCTAGGACCTAGTCACTGATCATGTGTCGATTTGTTATCATCATTGAACTTTTAGGTAACCGAATAAATCAATACAATGCCCACTAGCTATGAAACCATAGACATATGAATATCGATTTGTATGCACAAGTATCAATACAACACCCATTGGT
Organism: Chamaecyparis obtusa; assembly: GCA_027943335.1. Lineage (NCBI taxonomy): Eukaryota > Viridiplantae > Streptophyta > Pinopsida > Cupressales > Cupressaceae > Chamaecyparis > Chamaecyparis obtusa. The sequence goes on from BSBK01000709.1 coordinate 1,690,088, forward strand.
CAACAACCATGGATATATGAATATTGATTTTATTTTCGGAATGTCAAATTAGATATAAGCACCAAGGCACAAATGCCAGGATGACCTGAATATCATGTCCATTTTGATATAGCAATTTGTATAAGCATCAAAACATGAACGTCATGATGACCTGAATACACCTTGCATGACAAACACATCAAACAGTCAAGAGATCATTCCAAATCCAGTGTGAATTACCTGTAGTGACCCTTTATCATTCACATCCTTAGGTAAGATCATGTTTCACAGTAGGAGAAAGAACTCACTCAAAAAGACAATAGTTAGATCAAACTTCCTTGAATTTTCTAGGTATCAATGGTTGAGGTACGCATGGCCATCCAATTCGAGATAGAGGCTCTTATAGTCGGACACCATTTCAATCCAAAATTTCCAAAGTTGTTAGATTTTCACATACAAGCAGAAGGCAAAGAAAATATTATGCCCCGAGTCATCACTCTCTAAATCCTATAAAGGACATCATCGAAGAGCTCAAAGAGACACAATATGCAAAAATCTCAATGCGAATTAGTAAGCATACAAGGAGATAAAAGCATGAAAAGCACAGATTGTTTTCAGTTTGATGTTTGATTGCGTTGCTGTAGATGCAAAATCCTTTCTGGAGACAAGACAGACTTAAATGACTCAAATGAAGCTTCAAAGGACTTTTGACTGGATATGACATGTCTAAGATACACTAGAGACCATAGGATATGACATTGATTGCCCACAAGTTTGAACATTGATAGGATACAGACGCTGGAGCCGATTGGTGTACAGACCGACTTATTAAAAATTGAAAATGCAAAAACAAACTGAGAGATATGTACAAACTAAAGCAAGACTAAAAGTTGGGAAAGACCAAGATTGCGCTGATAGATGGAGCATTTTGAAACAAGTGGCGCCCGTTTATTGAGTTTTCACCATCTTGGTAGAGATTCTATTTTTGCTACCAAGGCACCTGTTTCCAGGTTTTCACCAAGGCACTTTTTTTCTTTTTTTTCATTTTTCAATTTTTTTGAATTTTTGATATTTTTTAATTTTTTAAGATTTTTTTTCAGGACATTTTACCATAGACTAAATGCCTTAGGCGTAGAATTTCTTCAGATGGAGAATGTTGATTGGTTCTTGGAGCTGTTCTCCTTTAGTCGTTGAGAGTTGATAGGCACCAGAGCCAAAAGTAGCAGTGATAACAAAGGGACCCAACCAGTTGGCTTCAAACTTCCCCTTGCGTTCTCGATGTGATTGATTTTTAGGATTTTCTCTCAAGACTAGATCACCAACTTGAAATTCTTTGTGTTTGACTTTCTTGTTGTAGCCTCTAGACATTCTCTTCTGATATACTTTGAGTTGATCATATGTTGCTTGTCTGTGCTCATCTAGTAGTTTAAGTTCTTGTGACCTAGACACTCTGTAGTCATCATCAGTTACTAGACCATGCATTCTGATTCTTAGTGATGAGATTTCAACCTCAATGGGCAGTACTGCTTCAGACCCATAAACTAAAGTGAAAGGTGTAGCCCCATCAGGTGTTCTGATACTTGTTCTAATACTAGTTTTGATACTGATTCTGATACTTGTTCTGATACTTGTTCTGATACTTATTCTGATACTTGGTATATTTGATAGCATCTTTTTCCATTGCAAACTCCCAAGAAAGATCATATCGTACAGTCCCAATGTCTAGCAAGGTGGAGAACAAGAGGGATTAGCAAGGTAGTGGAAGAGATGGAAGACAAGAGAATGAAGGATAATGAAGGGAAGAAATCCTCAAGGGAAAACTCCTCAAGAATACCCAAGCTAGGGAAAAATTATCATGTAAAGCACATTTGGACAAGCAATGAAAGGCCAGCATAGGATAAGTCACAAAAGCGTAATGTCAGAGAAGGAAAGGATATAGTCCAAAAGAGTAGACATGTCAAGAGGCTTCATAGCACCGTGTTTTACTCTTTCTTTTTTTAGATCAAGACCAAAGGGGAAAAGGATAGCGATGGGTGAAAATGAATGGAGGAAGATAAATATGAAGGCTAAAAAGGAAGGGAATGAAAGCAAGATCATCAGAAAATAGCTCACAAGATAGCCAAATGTTCATGTATAGATCAACATTGTCAAGATCAAAGAGAGAAGATAGAATGGATGAAATATGTAGAAGAACTACGCATGATGTCTGATTGTCAGGTTTTCATCACAGTACTTATCCAAAGTGCCACAAGGGAGTGGTTTTCACCATAGGATGAATTTATTTCTCTTTACTTTTGCTACCAAGGTGCCTGTTTCTAGGTTTTCACCAAGGCACATTTTCAATTTTTTTCATTTTTTTCTCTTTTTTTTTTTTTGGAAGAAGGCAAGCTTTTTAGATAATGCTCCTTGAAAGGATAAACCATGATATGCCAAGGATTCAAAATGATACGCTCAAAGATGCTGATAGGGAAATGAAGATGGAAGAGGAAAATGGAGGATAATATTTTATGTAAAGTGAGTGAGGCTGGAAGATAGGAGAAATAGGCAAATAAAGAAAAATGATATAAGGTAGAAGGATAATGCATGGTAGGATTGTGAAAGGGTAGATGGAAAGGAAGGCAAGCTCAACATCAACACATACCTTTAAGGGTGGTGAGAGGATGGAGGAATCATGAATGAAGGAATACATGAAGGAATATGGTGAATGGATAGCAGAGGTTGTGGTTTAGGCGCATGGAATGGAAGAATGTTTTTGGAAGGAGATGAAGTGGAAGCCTTTGGAAGCTTGAATGTCAACTTCACTTTTTTTTCAACACCAAACTCTTTCAAGAGAGACTTTGGAATTCATATAGCCATAGGCTTTTTATTTCCTTTTGATGATCTAGAGATAATATCTTCAATGATGGATTTTGGAACCCATACTTCTCTTGTAGTTTTTTTCTTAGATATCTCTTTTGACTTTATGTTTCCATGTCTATTAGAGGAGACATGGTGATCTTCTTTTTTTGATGGATTCTTGTATTGCTTCTTTTTCTTCATATATATATCAACCCTTGTTAAAATCCTTTTCCATCTAACGGTGTGCATAATCCTGCAATGAAAAGTTGATCGAAGATTATCCTTCATGAGATCGTGCCAACCATCATATGCTTCAATCGGTAAAGATCAAAGTAAGTGGGACTAGTATTTTTAAGATTTTTATCAGTCATCTAATTAACTAATCTAATAGTTCATGTTTCCTAGGCCTAGCTATGAAGGAATTAAGAAGTTGTTAGATCTATTTTAATCTAATGGTTGGCGTAATGCCTTGATCAAAGATTGGTCGATACTTATCGATCACAAGATCGCGCCAACTGTTAGATCTTCTAGTCAGCAAAGGGTGATGTCAGTAGGGCTGAGGATAAATATTTGTAAAGGTTATGCCAAGTTCCTTTTCAATGAATGGTTTTCATGATGCCTTAATCAAAAGATGAAAGATAAATAATGATCACGGGATCATGCATGTCATCTGATCATCAAGGTTAACATAAAGTAAGTCAGTGGGGTCAGAATCAAATGAAATAAAGACATTCATTGGATTAACTCAATCCAATGATGATCGTGGAACCTAAATATAAGTGAGGCCAAAAGGATACTTAGTTTTAATCACCATCAAATCAAATCTGATTGGACGAAGGGCATGAAGCCTTAATAAAGAATTGATCAAGATTTAGCGATCAATGGATTGCGACAACCATTTGATATGATTCAAAAGAAGATCAATAGTTATGTTTTAATATTTTTGTCTTTGGTATGAAAAATTTCCTACCCATTGAACTGCAAATTTTCAAAGAAGTAATGGAAAGAATGTGTGGCATGGTTATCAAGAGTTAATGTTCTTGTATATGTAGTATATCATTCAACACTTCATTTTTTAGAATCAAAGCTACAGAATTTTTGAAGTTCTTAACCAAAGAGAAATTATAGAGCATCTTGTATTTTCTGGTGAAGTATTTACTAGGTGAGTGATTATGTGAACTATTGTGTTTCTGCCATCATTTTTCTACAAATTCTATCGCTAGGGTCTGGGAGAAGGGTTTTTTTGCATTCCTGGTTAAGAGTTGATATTGAAACCTAAGTTTTTTTTAAATGGCACTGAGGAGAGAATTCAAAGAGAATGTAGATTACCAGGAGAGAGTTGTGTGTGATGATTTCCTAGAACAACTAGATCATTCTACCAATGACTCATCTAAGTTGAAATAATTAGTTCCTAAAAACCCTACCCTTAGAGTTACAGATGGCTTATATGACAAGGGAAATTATATAAGATATGCAAACATCGGTGTCTCTAGTTTGGTATTTTTCAGCGTAGGGTTTGGAGAGAGGCATACTTTTTCTCCTAGTAGTAATGTATGGCAGTTTGATGTTAGAAAATAGGTTGTCCCAAAGATTTTCATAGATGCTGATATTTTTCTCCAAGTTGCTCAAAATTATGATCATGTAGAAAGGGTGGTTAGGGATGTAAATGGAAACCCTCTGATTAGTATTTATGCTGATGAAATTAGAGAGGTGTTTTGATTAAGTGAGCCAACTGATGCCCTAGAAAGAATAAATTTTGATGAACTTAATGAGGTTTACAATGCCCAGAGGGGTTATGTTACAAGTGGTCCTTTGAGAGAGTTTTTTGATAAGGTAGGAGGGTTGACTGTAGTAGGACCAAATACATCGGAGCTCATCAAGCTAGATTACTTCAATCTAAAGGAATTAACATTTGGTTTTTCTCCTTTCCTTGCTGAGTTAATACACAATGGACTGATGGGAATTTAGAGGACTAAGGTTGATAGACCTTTTGGTTGGTATTCTTTGATGATGTACATGTTCCTCTACAAGGGTTCAGACTAATTTGAGAATAAGATGAATCTAATGAAAGAAAAGGATGGTGAAGAAATGTTAGTCCAATTGTGGAACCTGAATATGACATGGGATAAGAATGAGGCTAGTTTTATCACTTTTGATAGATTATTTGCATCTAGACTTAGGGCCCTGTTATTTTTGGAGAACCCAAGAATCCCAAAAGCATTATTGGATTTTCTTAGGCCAAAGCAGTTTGCCTGTGATATCAAGATAATGCATAATTGGGGAGATATCATTTTTTACCTTGTTTCTACTATTTTTAGAGTATATGGTTTTAGAGGCACCCTATTTATCTTTCCATACCAGGTCCCTTTGAAGGTTGGCATAGCAAGAATCTTAAGGCATATTAGAGGATTGTAGGATATGGCTCTCACTAGGAAGGGAAGGGGATCCATATTTCCAACCATCACCATAGCACATCAATTTGTGATCACAAAGGGTGGATGGACACACATGGGTAAAGTTTTGGAACCATACCATATGGCTGTTAGGAATGGGAACACTAATAGGGGGGGTGAATCAGTGTTCACTGTATTAAATATTTTTTCTTAGATCTTTAACTTTAACTTGAATGCTTAAGTACTGAAATGAAAATTAACATAAACAAGATAGAAGAACACAACACATAACACCAATATGGTTATAGGGAAACCAAAATAGGTAAAAACCCCGGTGGGAATTGACACCCACTAATATTATGTACTAGTGTTTTATGATCTTTGTTAGAAGATCCTTAACCCTGTTAGGAGTTGCTTTACAATGTATTTAGTACAGTGACCTTGTCAAGGGTCAGACCCTATTTGGAGTCTTTTACAATAACCCTATTAGGGGTGTGAACACACTATCCTAGAGCTCACTGCTCAAGTGGTGAAGGCTAAAACCTTGTGATCTCAGATACACACTATATCTGTTGGATGAACTATCACTGTGACACTGCTTGTCTGATCAGTTCCTTTGATGCAATGATTCTTTGACCTCTTAAAAAGATCTAATACATCTTATTAACTCTTTGCACACTTCTTCTCTTCTTATCTCAACTCTATAACAACTCTCATACTTCATTACAACGGTGCATCTAATATTTATATGCGCATACAAAACAATTAACTAGGTCAGCACTTTAACCGATTACACACAACGCTTCCAAATGAATTGGCTCAAGCGTGCTTACAAACAAAGTTAATTACATGTCTATAACCTAAGTACAATAGGCGCATATCCTTTACATCATATAAATTTAACCACTAATCAAAATGCCAATAGTCAGCTTCTTGCTCATAGAATAAGTATGTATACACTCTAACCAACTTATCTTCTAGGGAGCATACCATAACTTGGTTGTATGCATGTGTGTTGATGCTCTGAACTGCTAGTGCTTTGCTTACTATCCAGTCTTCTACACTTAGCCAATTTCTGATCTTCTCATCAAGTGCGCTGACTCCAAAACATTATATGACTTTGTTTCCATAATGAAAAAACTGTATTAAGTCATATACACTAGTATAGTCAACTTGCCAACAATGTCCCCCTTTTTCATTGATGGAAAAAAAGGAATATGGAAAAGTTACTAACTATCCCTAAATACAAAAAACACTTAATCATACTCTAACTTATATCTCCCTTATATCTTCTTACTATACATAGCTATAGCTCCATATTCTATACATACTCCCCCTTTGACATTGATGAAAAAGGTGTTACAAAATTGAATCTATACAAGTACTTACATTGAAAGTACATCTAGGTATGCAATCTACAAATTTTGGATCTCTTGCTTCCAAAATGTAATCAATGCATTGACTATTTGGAGATGGGTGCATAGGGCATATTGTAGTTTCTCTATCTTCTCCAAATATGAACTAAGTCCTTGCTCATATGTCACCATGGTGGCATCGATCTCCTTGATATTTTTATTCAATACATCTAGGGAGGGCGCAAGTGCATTTCTAAGCCGAGTCTGCCTAGCCCTTATCCTTGACATCTCCTTTTTTGCCTTATCAATTTTGTCAATCTGTCCTTGATGGTTGGTCTAAATAATACCCTAGTAACTTCAAGGACTGGACATCCTTTAACAGTGATTCATTGCTCAAAATTACCAAATGTCTACTTGGAATATCAGAATAGACTTCATTACATGTATCAATCTGGGAACATGAGCTTGAGATGGTGGATGTAAGGTCTATGCTTTAGTTCTCTTCAAAAGTCATCACTACTAAAATAAAGGTATTGTTGCAGGAAATTTATACTAAGAACTGAAGCTATAACTTAACTCACAACTTGAAGGAAATGCTCAACAGTACACTAATAATACTTCGAAAGTAAATCTATGCTTCAGGAAACAACTAATGGTTCTGCTACCAATGGCTGCAGGAGTAACAGTGCTTATCAACTTCAAAGAAACTTAACTAAGTCCTACTTGAATATGAACAGGGAATTCACCTCCCGCGTGGGCCCCCATGGAAGTGTGAACAAATTTAAAACTCAAATGTTAAAATCTAGAACTATCATATATTCATTAACAAAAAACAAGTACAGAATAGAATATCAAAGTGTATTTACTTTGTTGCTGGATTACAATATCAACTCCTCAAGACATCTAACTAACTCAAAATCATAAGTTCCAACTTATTTAAAAGCAACTAAGAAAATAGAACACCTTAAAACTAGGTCCTTCATTACATAGCATAACAACATCAGTTATAGGAACGACGACATCATTTATGAAAGAGGATAAACCATATTTAGTGCCTCAAGAATATAGGAACCGGTAACTGGATTGACCCAGTCTGTGTTATCAACTGCAAGGTTATGGGAGCAGTGGAGCCATGATAAAATTTGGAAATAGTTACTCACCTTAAAGAGCCACTTCATCTTTGAGTCCTTACTCCTTGCTGACTTATTCTTCTCCTGCAAAAGGTTAGCACACCAAAATCCACACACAAATCCAAGGCAAATATTTATAATAAATTTCCCTACTTTAACGCATCCTTGTCACATGGCTGCAAGAACACTACCCATTAACACTAGAGAAGAGAAATACTAGATTTTCCTCATAATATCCATTAGTCTATATATATTTAGTATTTTCCTTTAGTGTCAAAAGTATCAGATATACACATGGCTTAAAGCATATAAACATAAAATTCTGCATAATTTTTATGAAAACTATTAGATATTTAAGTCTAGACTCAGTAAATCATAAACAAAACAACCCATAAACTAGACTCATCATTCCCCCTAGCTTAGCTATTTTTTGGTCCCATAGCAAACATAAAATTTTTCAACTTGGCTGTCAGTCTATAATCAGTAGCTTTCTTCTGTCCAAATCCTCCTTTGGAAAAACTCCAATAGAATCCCTTTGTCTCTCTATGTTTTTTCCACCTTTCTGTTTCTCCCTTCATATCATAGATGTAAAAATTTTCTGAATTGGCTAAGAGAGGAGACATTAGAAATGGTGGTTGAAATGTCAGTGGGATCCAGAAACTCTCTCACTCTCTTCCCAAAGAAATATACCAAGGAGCACACCGATTCACCATGTCAAAGTTTAGGGGTGAATGTGGTTCCTTATTTCTCAACTCCCTAGATAAATTGATCCAGCGCCATTGAATGGCATTCCTAGCTTTGGGCAATTTAGAATTCACTAGTTGTTCATATGCATCAAATGTTGCATTTCTAAGTGGATAGATGAGCTTGCTACCTGATTCAGATATGGCAATTGCTAACCAATTATAATAGCAAGTTTCAGGATCTTTGGCTTCTAGTCTCAGATATAGTGAAATTTCTTTTTCTAAATCCCTATACAACTTGGCTTGAGTGTCCCAACTAATCTCATTCTGTATCTAGGACATAAGGGCCCTAAGATGAATGTCCCCAACATATAGTAAGGGGTTCCAAACTCAGTCATCTAGAACTGCTAGGTTGTGAAGGAAGAGTTCACACAGTAGATTTTTAATGGCTGGAGGAGAGTTATTGAAAGCTTGAGAAAATTGCGTAGGCTCTAGCAATAAGGGAGATCTATCTTGCATAATGCAGGTCATCTAATAGTTCAACAATTGTTCTTTGAGGAATAGGGCATAAACTGGTGATGGAGACCTATAGCCCATTAATTCAAGGATAAGGGATGTAACTTTGGTAAGTTTTTCTTGCAACTGTTCCACTTTTTCCTCCTGTTCAACAATTTACTAAAAATGTTGGTCTATAACTCTATTTAACTCTTTCCTCTGTTGCATCCATTGTTCCCTTTCTAAATTTAATTGATTGGACAACTAAGAAATAATAGATAACAGGGACACATAACTAAACTGACCTGACATGGAATTGTCAAAAGATTTATCTGCTAAAGAGAGAACAGGGGGCTTACCTTCTTTTGATTTTAACCCTTCCTTAGGATCTATCCAAACCACCATGGCTCTCTCAGTATTAGGGCATTGTTGTGCAATAGAGGCTAATGTATCTAAACCCTCATTTAGAATTTTCTCAACTACCTTATTAACAAGGTCTGCATCAATATTAGGATTTTCTTCATATGGACTCCTTTTTGCTATAGGAGAAAATCTGGGTTCATCTTCTTCCATTATATAACCCTCTGAGTCATCACTATCTGAGTCATCTTTCTAAGGATTCCTGGAGGTTGAACCTTTCCTCTAAAATATATAAGCTTGCTATTCTGAGTTGGAGTCATCACCAATGATAATGACTTCTGCATTTGTTGGCTTATCGGGAACCTATTCTGTCTCCATATCAGGAATCTCCTCAAATATTTCTTGCTACTTAATCTCAGTTCCTTGTTCTTCTTGCTGAATGGTTCTAAAATATTCTTCCTTTTTCCCTGAAGCTTCTTGTTCTTCATTTGACTCTTCAATTGGAATCTCTGCAATCACATTTGACTTCCTCCTATTGCTTCTCCTTAATGGAGTTTCTTCCTTCTTTTTCAGAGCTTTCCTTTTTCTGGAAGTGCTTGTGGCTATAGGAGTAGATTCCTTAGTCTCTTTACTAGTATCAAAATTATTTTTCTTATTCCTTCCTTTCTAAGAAACCCTCTTTGCCACAGGAGCAGCTTCAGCCTTTTTTGCAGAAGTATCCTCTTCCTCTTCATGAACTGATCTTGAAGTAGAGGAATGAGGGGAATTAGGAGTCCTAACCCTAGATTTCTTCTTAGATGAACTTTTTCCAAGTCAATAATAATTTTCCTAACCCCTTTATCAGTTTGAATCCTCTTCCCTACTCTGCACCCAATTGGTTTTGGGGTTGGTTCTTTAAACCCTTGAAGTAGAAATTCATCCCAAGAGATTTCTGACTGCTCCCTTCAAGCTTTCTCAACTATCAATTTGACTAAACAATGGTGTGAGACATAATTACGTTTACCCTCCTAAACTAGAGTGGCCTTCTTTGACAAGATGCTAAACATGAAACTAGGAACGTTGATGGGCTTATTGTCATGCCTTAGACAGCTCAAAAATTTAAAATGGATAGAATGAAGGTATGAATTTCATCCTTCATAGGTAAAATATCTAATGACATGAACCACACATTGTCTAAATGGATCTAGAAGAGACAGTCTAGATGTACCTTGTTTTTGGTCTACCTTAAGTGGTGGGTTTGCATGCAGAGTGAACTGAGCCCTTGATGTGGTCGGATCAAAATTTTCTACAAATTCCTCTCCTTCCTGTGGCAACCCCATAACTTCTACTAAAATTGTCTTTGAAAATGGTACTCTCAACCCTTTTATTGTAGCCACGCCATCTTTTAATGAGCTCAGAAACTACAATGCGACTTCATCATCCCAGGTGGTTAGTTTTTGGATATAATCCATCCAACCTCTTGCCTGAAAATATGGCCTATAGGCTTGGTCATCTAATAGAACATTATGCACAGTGGGATCCCTATGAATGAGGTCACCTCCCATCTTCAAGTACTTGAAATACCCAAAATGGAGTTGCAGGAGATTAAAATAGGCAAGAACAAATTCAGACAAGGAGGCTTGAAAAGGAAAGTTACTGGAAGGTTTCAAACATGGAAAGTTCTAGCAGTGTGGTTTGGAAAATGAGCTCATAAGTAATATGAATTCAAATCAATAATCTCTCTTAACTAGTCATAATTATTCATAATTACTCATTCACAGACTTTGTACTTAACATGTACTTGCCACCTTCACTTAATATCTGCAAAATAACAACGTAGCACAAACTCTTCAAAAAGTGTCAAATCATGACAAGAAATGCAAGTACAACATCAGAAAAGAATAAACATAAAGATTTTATAAACATAATGACAAAAATGAGATAACTTCCCCCCCAGCTAAATTAGGCAAGTGGTCCCACACTTGCACAGGTGACAAGGTGTATGAAAAGATGGGAAAAACAAATTAAAACTACATACCTTGGAAAGTGTATGTACCTGAATGTTGATGAGGTGGCAGTCATTGTTATCCACATAATGAAGAATAAATGAAGTGGGTGGGTGAAAGACATGGAATGAAATGGAATTTTATTATGGAGCAGAAACTTTCATTAAGAAAGCATTTATTATGAAAGTGATGAGAACTTTTAGAGTGAGGAAGGCAAATGAGCATAAAGCTCATTACAAGAGGCTGTAGGAAGTGTATCACTAGCAAAGGATGAAAATTTCTATAGGGACTCTTCCTTACTCTGAGGTTTGTGATATAACTTCAACCTACGACCATTGACTAATAATTTGAACCGAATTGGATCAACTGTGGAAAGCTGGACCACGCCATTTGGAAATACTGCTATAATCTCATATAGTCCTAACCACCTAGTTCAGAATTTTCCTAGATTATGCTAATACCGAGAGTCATAGAGGAGTGCCCAGTCACCAATAGAAAATATTTTATCGTTAACATACTTTTCATGCCATTGCTTGCATTGGTGTTGTATCAATTATGTGTTGTGCAGGGCAGATTTACGTCATTCATCAAGACAATTCAAGCTCAGTATTCGCTCTTGTTGTGTTGTAGTGAGATCCATACCAAGATCAAGAGTTTTCCTCAGTGTCTTATGTTCAAATTATAGGCATAACTGCAGACCAACCATAGACAAGCTCAAAGGGTGTGAAATTGATTGTATATTTCCAAGTAGTCTGGTAAGCCCAAAGAGCTTCAGGAAGTCATGTGGCCCAATCTTTCTTATGGATGGCTATAGTTTTGGTGAGAATAGATTCCAACTCTTAATTGGTAACTTCTACCTACCCATTAGCTTGGGGGTGATAAGGTGAGGATTTACCATGCCTTATATTATACTCTTCCATCAGGGCAGCTATCAAATTGGAAGTAAACTAAGGACCTTGATCAAATTGAAGCTCCTAAGGTACCCCAAATCTTGTGAATATGAACTCATAAAGGAATTTTGAAACATTTGTATCCCTTGGGTGCTTCATAGGTTTAGCTTCAACCCACTTTGTAACATAGTCAGTATATACAAGGATATAGGATTTACCTTGTGAAGATGGTTCAATTGGACCGATGAAGTCAATCCCCCATTTATCAAAGTGTGCAACAATTACCTATGGCTACAGGGTCATTTGATCTATCTTGGTGGGTCATCCCATGCATTGGCATTTGTCACACTTCTTGTTGTACTGAGCAGCATCTTTGTGTAAACTGGGCTAATAGTAGCCTATAGTCAAGATCTTTAGTGTTGTTCTTTTGGCAGAAAAATGTCCACCACAAGGTTCATCATGACATGCCTTGAGGATATCATATGTTTCATCCTCCCTTATGCATCTTCTAGTGACTTGATCAGGACCATTATAAAACATGAATCTAGAAATCCATGAATAATTAAAGCTCTTTTCAGTCAACAGTCTTCTTTCTTTTGAAGAGAAATGAGTGGGTGTCTTACCAGTGGTGAGATAATTGACAATATCGGCATACTAGGGATTGTGTGCAGACAATAGAAAGAGGTGCTCATTAGGAAAATTGTCATTAATGGCTACAAGATCATCAGGTACATGCAACCTAGAAAGAAAATCAGCTACCACATTAGCCTTACGAGGCTTTTCAACTATGGTGATGTCAAATTCCTGCATAAGGAGAAACCAGTGAACTAGTCATCCAGAGATTGTAGGCTTGTTCATGAGATACTTAATAGAAGAATGATTGGTATGCACATAGATCTCATATCCAGTAATGTAGTGTCTGAATTTATTCAGGGTATAGATGACTGCAAGCAGTTCTTTTTTAGTGATAGTGTAATTAAACTCAGCACCTTGCAAATTTTTACTAATAAAGTAAATGGCATTCTCAACAGAGTCCACCTTCTGACCAAGGATAGCACCAATAGCATAATCTGATGCATCAGTATGAATGTGAAAAGGAAAACCCCAGTTAGGTCCTCTCAACACTGGAGTTGTGGTGAGAACTTCCTTAAGCTGCAAGAAAGACTTTGCACACTCAAAGTCCCAAGAAAATTTAGCATCCTTCTTGAGAAAGTTGTACAGGGGTGCTGCAAGCTGACTGAAATCCTTTATGAACCTTCTATAATACCCAGCATGTCCAAGAAAACTCCACACATCTTTTTGTTTTTCTAGAGTAGGCAATCTGCTAATCACTTCAATCTTGGTAGGGTCCACTTGAATACCTTTGAGAGATATGAAATGCCCTAAGACAACCCATTCTTCCATCATCATGAAGCATTTCTCGCTATTGAGAGAAAGATTGTAATCATGGCATTTTTGAAGGACTTTTTCCAAGTTTTCCTTAGCCTCATCAAAAGTATGCCCATATGTGGTAAATTCATCCACATAAATCTCCATGCAATTAGCAGAGATATCAGAGAATATACTTATCACAGCTCACTGGAAATTGGCAGGAGCATTGCACAACCCGAAAGGTAACACTAAATAGGAAAATGTTCACCATGGGAATTTGAACATTGTCTTCTCCTAGTCCTCGGGTGCTATCCATATCTAATTATAACCACCAAATCCATCCAAAAAAGAGATGTATTTCTTACCAGCCAAGTTATCAAGGACTTGATCTATGAATGACAATGCGAACTAGTCCTTCTTAGTGGCTGAGTTAAGCTCTCGGTAGTCGACACAAACTCTCCACTTTCCTCCTTTCTTGGGTACTATAACGAGAGGGGAGACCCACTGAATATAAAAAATGGGATAAATGAAGCCAACATTTAACAACTTCTGCAACTCATTCTTAATTATATCCCTTAAAGCAGGACTAACCCTTCTTTGAGGTTGGTAGACAGGTCTAAATTCAGGACTGATATGGATTTTGTGAGTGCAGAGTTTAGGATCTAGGCCTTTCATATCAGTATAATCCCAAGCAAAAGCTTGTTGATGTTCTTTTAGAAGCTGTAGCATAATTTTGTGCTGAGAGAGTGATAAAGCACTATTCATATCTAATTCCCATCCTGGACTAACTTCTAGCTTAATGACCTTTTCTGCCATAGAAAAGTAAGCAACTAGAAAAGACTCCATCTCATGAGGTAATAATGTATGAAGGAATTGCAAAGTTTCTGAATACTCTGGAGCATTTGGAGGTGGTAACAAAGTTTCCAGAACACAGTCTGCTTGGGGGCACATTTGGGAGTGCACTCCATACTCATTCATGATAATGGAAGAAATTATTTCATTTTCTCCCCTAGAGGATACAAATGGCTCCCTAGATATCATCAAAACTAGCGGATTGAATTGACCTCAACTTTAGCATCACCCAAGTCTAGCCAAACTATCTAGTCATCTTGCAATAAAGGTTGAGCTGGAGAATATAGAGTCAGATTCTTAGTGTTGACTCCATTGGATATAGTCATTTTTCTTGATCGATAAGGTATATAGGCATCTACATTAGCCAACCATGGCCTACCTAGAATTATTGGATACCCTCCCATGTTAGCCTTTAGAGAGAGGACAACAAAGTCAACCGGATACTCCCAAGAATTCAAGGTGACTATGACATCCTCTACCATCCCATCAGGTGTAATGGTGGAACTATCAACAAGCTGAAGGATGGTTGGGGTTTCCCTAAGACCGATGATATGCAACTGAGACATTAATTCCTTGGTCATGACATTTATGGAGGCACCTAAGTCAACTATATCATTTTGAACTTATATTCCTTGAATAGTGATTGTAACCATAGGGCTACTAGGATCAAAATACTTTGGAACTGTCAATCTCTCCAACATTAGGTCAAATAACTGTCCTAGGACATGTATGGTTTTGGGATCCTTTTTCTTCCTCCTAGGTTGTTTGATACAAGCTTCCTTGATGACTTTAGTATAAGAAGGCACTTCCTTTATGACATCTAACAAGGGTATTTTAACTGGCATTTGCTTTAGTTTGGTAAGCAAGTCCAATACTGCTTGGTTATCCACTGGCTTAGCTTGTTCCACCAACTGATGAGGAAATGGGGGCTTCTGAGCTGCAAAAGAGGTAGGTCTAACTATTACTTCAGTTGGTTCTACCGAGGCATCCTCAACTTCAGTGATGATAGGTTGTTGTGGAGGAGAAAGAGTTGTGTCTGATCTTAATTGAATATTATTCAAGGAAATAGCATAGCTATGTCATTGTGTTGCAGGCTTAGTACTATTTGGATTAGGGGTAGGCTGAGCAGGCACTTGAGTTTGTTTAGGGGAAGTAGTGTTGGCTGCAAGAGGAGGCATTAGAGCCTACTGCTAAGGTGGTGGCTTCAAAGCTTGCTAGCCTGATTGGTTCATCTGATTGTGTGGTTGTTGCCACCCTTGCTGAGGCTATTGCCAAGTTTGCAGAGGTTGCTGCCAACCCTCGTGAGGCTACTGCCAGCCCTGCTGAGGCTGCTGCCAATGTTGCTGAGGTTGTTTCCAACCTTGATGAGGCTTTTTCAAGCCTAGATGAGGTTGATGCCAGCCTTGTTGAGGCTGATACCAACTATTATACCCACTAAAACCACTATGCTATTGATTTTTCCATGCATTATTACTATTAAAATTTTGAAGAGGATCTTGGGGAATACCTAGTCTCTGAGCCCATGGTCACCACTGGGCAATGTAGAGTACCTCTCCATTTTCATCAATGACCTTAAACTTAGTAAGCATAGGTTGCGACTCCAGGCTTGCAACATATTTGCACCGAAAATTCTTTTTCTTCTCCCTACAGTGTGGACAGTATTCTGCTAGCATGGCATCAACTTCATCTTTCTTTCTTCTAGCCTGCATGGTATCCAACTGTGTTGCAACATCATTGATAATGTATTTCTTAAATTTAGACAGCAAATTAGACAGCTCCATTTTTTATACTCCTGAACCACCGTTAGACTTATGAGGTAAGTCTCTCAATCCTCTTCTCTTCTTGACTATAGCTCTAGAATAGTTTACGCATATATCCTTTATGTCAACCCAAGATTTCTTAGTAATATCACCTCCTGCCATGAGGTCAAGGGCCTCAATACTTCCATCACCCACACCTTTCAGAAAAAGATGTTTCTAGGATTCTAGATTCAAGTTATGATATGTATTGCACTGCAGGTTGAACATGAACTTGGAGACATAATCCTCCAGGTTTCATCATATCTCTGGGACATTTTAAAAATGTCATCTCCTTTTAGGTCTCTTCCTCTACAATAGTCCTTGTACTTTGTAAGAAACAGATTGCTCATCCTAGGCCAATCTTGTATTGCATTGGAACCCAGGCTCATGAACCATCGTAAAGTAGCTACCTTCAAGGTAGAGGGAAATAACTTTAGCTTATGAGCATCGGTTGAGTAATCATAGCTCCTACAAAGTATGTCAAACTCAAAGAGAAATGTCTCAGGATCTTCTATGATGAGGCCATAGAATTTTGGAAGAGCAGCAGAAGGTATATTCTTCAGGTTCTGGTTAACTTGCTAATTAGGAATAGGAAAAGGGAAGGTAAGATGGGCCATTATTGGTTGATTTTCAAGTTCAGAAAATAGGTCATTCAAATGGTATGATTCCTCAAAGGTTTTAGGTGAAGGCAATTTTTCATAGGCATCCGCAAATACATTCTCAAATGGTTCTTCTTCTTGTATGTTCTCAATGTGGGATTCTTCAGATTCTTGATTAAAAACCTCAAATGGTTCTACTTGAATAACATTAGGAAGGAATCTCCCAAGATGATCCTTACATCTATGCATACAAATAATGCAGAATGCAAACTAACTTAATGACTTTTGGGTCAAACTAAATTGACACCATCCCCAGCAACGATGCCAAAAATGGTTGGTCAGAATAATACCCTAGTAACTTCAAGGATTGGACATCCTTTAACAATGATTCATTTCTCAAAATTACCACATGTCTACTTGGAATATCAGACTAGACTTCATTAAATGTATCAATCTGGGAATGTGAGCTTGAGATGGTGGCTACAAGGTCTATGCTTTAGTTCTCTTCAAAAGTCATCACTACTAAAATAAAGGTATTACTACAGGAAATTTATACTAAGAACTGAAGCTATAACTTAACTCACAACTTGAAGGAAATGCTCAGCTGTAAACTAATAATGCTTTGAAAGTAAATCTATGCTGTAGGAAATAGCCAATGGTTCTGCTACCAATGGCTGCAGGAGCAACAGTGCTTATCAAATTCAAAGAAACTTAACTAAGTCCTACTTGAATATGAACAGGGAATTCACCTCCCATGTGGGCCCCCATGGAAGTGTGAATAGATTTAAAAATCAGATGTTAAAATCTGGAACTATCATATATTAATTAACAAAAACCAAGTACATAATAGAATATCAAATTGTATTTACTTTGTTGCTGGATTACAATATCAACTCCTCAAGACATCTAACTAACTTGGATTCATGAGTTCCAGCTTATTTAAAAGCAACTGAGAAAATAGAACACCTAAAAACTAGGTCCTTCATTACATAGCATAAAAACTTCAGTTATAGGAATGACAACATCATTTATGCAAGAGGATAAACCATATTTAGTGCCTCGAGAATATAGGAACACCGGTAACTGGATTGACCCGGTCTATGTTATCAACCACAAGGTTATGGAAGTAGTGGAGCCATGATAAAATCTGGAAATAGTTACTCACCTTAAAGAGCCACTTCATCTTTGAGTCCTTACTCCTTGTTGACTTATTCTTCTCCTGCAAAAGGTTAGCACACCAAAATATGCACACAAATCCAAGGCAAATATTTATAATAAGTTTCCTTACTTTAACACATCCTTGTCACATGGCTGTAGGAACACTACCCATTAACACTAGAGAAGAGAAATACTAGATTTTCATCATAATATCCATTAGTCTATATATATATTAAGTATTTTCCTTTAGTATCAAAAGTATCAGATATACACATGGCTTAAAGCATATAAACATAAAATTCTGCATAATGTTTATGAAAACCATAAGATATTTAAGTCTAGACTCAGTAAATCATAAACAAAACAACTCATAAACTAGACTCATCACCTGATATACATTGTTACACATGTTTATATCAATAGAGGGATCTTCTACTGACTTCCTCGCCTCTTCAATCATGGCCTCCACTTCTTAGATCTTTTTGAACTGGTCATCAGTTAACTTATCTTGATCCATGCAATCAGCAATAATTTTTCTTCCTTTTGCTGCAAACTCTTTCAAAGTTGCTTGTCCAACTTTGAGTGAACTTAGGTCAAGTGCAAAGTTACTAACCAATTCACTTAGCCTTTTCTTTCTATACTTCTCTTATGCAACTTGAGATGTAGATTTGATGCAGGAGCATCCTGGGTGTAAGAGCAATCTTGCATCACCCAAAAATATTTCTATTTTTGTATTCAATAAGGGCTATCTTGTGCAAAGATGTTATTTATGGAAACTTGTTGTTTTTAGTAAGTTGGTCATAAATCTTAGAATGTTCTGATTTTACATGTGGAGGTTCATCTCAGTCATATTAGCCTGCCAGTAAAGTTTCATGGCTAGATCAGGTCTAGTTTTGAAGATATTGAAGATTTTTGGTATTGGCAGAAGGGTACAGAAACTTTGAACTTAGTTTTGAAGGCTTTAGAGGCCCCAGATGAGGTTTAAAATTTGGGTGGCAGGTGCTTGCACTAGTCAAGCTTGTAGAGCACTTCGTGGCCTTTCTAAAATGGGGTTATAATAGTCAATCGGGTCAATTGGTGATGACTTATGGTTTCCAGAAGTTGGGTCACTTGAAATGGCAGAAAATAATTTTCCTTCAAAATTTCTATTCAGGTTTCAAAAGTTATTTTGAGCCGAATTTGATGTAATAAATTGAAAAATAAAATAATTCTAAGTTTGGTCAGCCCTAAGGGCTAAATTTCTGGAACCTTCTCGGGCAGTGGAAAATGCCTATATAAAGAAGGCCCATAGTATTGTCTAGGATAGTTCTGGGTAGTAGATCTGGGTATTGATTTGAGGCTTTGTCCTATAGAATATTGTAAGGGAATGCCCATGTGGCTTTGCATATTGTAATTTTAAAAATTTTTAATTCCACATTTGTGGAGATAATAAGAAGCCAATTTTATGTTCTTGCATATTGTTGTTGTTTCTCTGTTTCTATTATGTGTTTGTGGTATTAAGGGGAGTACCCTTCATCAAGTGGTATCAGAGCAGGAGTTCCTGAGTGTGTGAACAGATCACCGACTGTGAGGTAGTTCCCACCAGGACTGTGGTTAAGGTTTCAGCATGCATCACAAAATGGCCTCCACAAAGGGAACATGGCAGAAGAGCTAGTGTTGTAACACCTGAGGTTAGAGTTCTCTAGAGACAAGTGTGAGCACTGCAAGAGGAGATTCACAGAAGAATGAATCTTAATGTCAGAGACAAAAGCTAGGATGAAGCTGAAGAAGAAGATCAAGAAGGAGAAGTTGAAGTTGTGAACCAGGAGGAAGAAACAGTTTTTTGGGCCATTTCCAAGATCAAAAAAATACCAAAGATTGAGGTTCCTGCATTTTCAAGAAATCTTAACCCAGAGAAGTTGATCGACTGGATCAATGAATCTGAAGAATATTTTGAGTATGAAGATATTGAGGATCCTGATAGGGTCAAATTCATGAAGGCTGGACTGAAAGGTCATGCGAAGATCTGCTGGTAAGAGATTCAATTGGAGTGAAATAGAAGAGGAAAAGATAAAATCACAAGATGGGATCAGATGGTGGATAAATTGAAGTGACAGTTCATTCCTATTGATTATGAGCTTGACCTACTGAAAAAGATGCAAAGTTTGAAGCAAGCAGGAAGATTTGTTTAGGAGTATACAGAGGAGTTCTATCGAATCCTCATCAGAAGAGGCCATGTGGAAGCTGATAAGGAGAAAGTTTCTTGTTACCTTAATGGGTTGAGGCCAAGCATCCAGGAGGAGATGAATCTGGTTCGAATGGGTAGTATTGAAGAGGCATACCAATTTTCCCTAAAAGTGGAGGAAAAGGTGAACAAGAAGTTTGAGAGCAGACAAAATAGAAGAGGTCATGGTGGACGATCCGGTGGATGGTTATATGGAGGCCGAAATGAAGATTTGAAAAAGAAAGATGAGGCCAGTAGCAGTCAAAATCAGAGAGGAAACAATTCCAATCATTTTCAAGATCTGAATAATAGAGATCATAGAGGAAGAGGAAGAGGAAAATGTTCAGGAAGAGGAGGCTTTCGTGGAACATGTTTTCACTGTGGAGAAGAAGGTCATAGGGCATTTGAATGTCCTTAATGCTAAGGAACAATAGATAGGAGGAATGAAGGCTAGACCAGAGTTGCACATGTAGATGAAGATGCCAGATCATCAAATTTAGAAGATGCTAAAAGAGGAGAAACGTTGATTAATAGAAGAGTCCTGCTAAGTGGTGAGAATGAACCTAAACAAAGGAGGAGCTTGTTTCACACTAGATGCAAGTGTGAGGGAAAATGCTATGATATGATTATTGATAGTGGAAGCACTCACAATTTGGTGTCAAAAGAGATGGTGAAAAATTTGAAGCTCAAGAGACAGAAACACCCACATCCATATTGGATTGCCTGGGTGCAGGATGACCACAAGGTCATGGTCAGTGAACAGTGCCTAGTAAAGTTCAAGATCAGTGGGTACCAAGATGAGGTACTATGTGATATCATATCTATGGATGCATGTCATATGTTGTTGGGTAGACCGTGGCAGTTTGACAAATGTGTTGTACATGATGGTCATGCGAATACCTATTCCCTGACAAAGGATGGAGTGCGACATAAGTTAAAGCCATTGAAGGAGACCGAAGAAAAGGTATGTGGTAATGCAAGAATAACATTTGTTGATGGAAGACAATTCCTAGATGGTATGAGGCATGAGAATGTGTGTTTTTCTTTAATTCCAAAAGCTAGTAAAGAAGAAGTAGAGGATGTACCTGTAGAGGTTGCAGATTTTTTGAATGAGTTTCAAGATATTGTATCTGATAGTGTACCTGATGGATTGCCACCAGTAAGGAAGATCAATCATCAGATGGATTTGATTCTAGGAGCCAATTTTCTAAACAAGGTAGCACATAGAATGACACCAGTAGAAAGTGAAGAGTTGAACAGACAAGTGCATGAGTTGTTATAGATGGGATTGATTCAAGAGAGCCTGAGTCCATGTGATGTACCAGCAGTATTAGCACCAAAGAAGAATGGAGAATGGAGGATGTGTACAGATTCTAGAGTAATAAATAAGATCACAATCAAGTATAGGTTTCCATTGCCACGAATGGATGATATTATGGATTGTTTGAGTGGAGCTATGTATTTCTCAAAGATAGATCTGAAGAGTGGATATCACCAGATTCAGATCAGAGAAGGAGATGAATGGAAGACTACTTTCAAGACAAAGGAAGGACTGTATGAGTAGTTAGTCATGCCTTTTGGGGTAACCAATGCACCGAGCACTTTCATGCGGCTCATGAACGAGGTTCTGAAAGAATTTCTAGGTAAGTTTGTCATTGTGTACCTAGATGATATTTTGATCTTTAGTAAGACATTGGAAGAGCATATGATGTATATTCATATGGTGTTTGAGAAGCTGAGAGATGAGAAATTGTTGATTAATTTGAAGAAGTGCAGTTTTATGAAGAAAGAGTTAGTGTATTTTGGATTTGTAGTTTCAGCGGAAGGTCTAAAAATGGACCCAAAGAAAGTACAGGCTATCCTTGAATGGCCTACTCCAAGGAGTGCTACTGAGGTAAGATCTTTTCATGGTTTGGCTAGCTTTTACAGAAAGTTTATCAAAAAATTTAGTAGTATTTTTGGACCCTTGACTGAAACAATGAGAGGGGATAGAAAAGAGTTCAAGTGGACTAATGGGACAGATAAGAGTTTTAAACTGTTGAAATAGAAAGTTACAGAACAACCTATTTTAGCACTTCCAAATTTTAATAAGGTGTTTCAAGTAGATTGTGATGCTAGTGGTACTGCAATAGGAGCTGTTATGAGCCAAGAAGGTAAACCTATTGTTTATTTTAGTGATAAGTTAAATGATGCCAAGAGAAAGTATTCTTTTTATGATCAAGAATTTGATGCTATAGTTCAGGCATTGAAGAAGTGGAGACACTATCTGCTTCCTAAGGAGTTTTTTTGTATACTGATCATCAAGCTTTGCAATATTTGAATAGTCAAGGAAAGTTGAATCAAAGGCATTTGAAATGGGTTGAGTTTTTGCAGAGTTGCACATTTGTTTTGAAACATAGGAGTGGAAAGTCTAACAGGGTTGCAGATGCTCTTAGTAGAAGGCAACTATTGCTGACAGAAATGCAGATTGAAGTGGTTGGGTTCAAGGAACTTAAGAATTTGTATCCAGAGGATCCTGATTTTGGTGAAACTTGGAAAGCTTGTAAAGAACCTATTACTCTAGAAAAAATGAAGTGGCTGGATTTCATCATTCAGGATGATATGCTATTTAGAGGGATTCAGTTGTGCATTCCAAGAAGTTCTATGAGGGAGAATCTCATCAAGGAGAAGCATAGCGGAGGATTGGTTGGACATTTTGGTCATGATAAAACCCTTGCTTTGATTAGTGAGAATTATTATTGGCCACAGTTGTAGCAAGATGTCAAAAAGTTTGTACAAAATTGCAGAGTATGTCAGATGGTGAAAGGAGTGAAGCAGAATATAGGGTTTTATCAGCCATTACCTGTACTTGAGAAGCCTTGGGAGGATATCATTATGGAATTTGTTCTCAGTTTGCCAAGGACGCAGTGGGGACATGATTCCATTTTTGTGGTAGTTGACAGATTTTTAAAGATGACACATTTTATTCCCTACAAGAAGACTAATGATGTTGTTCATGTAGCATAATTGTTTTTCAGAGAAGTAGTGCGACTACATAGTTTTCCAAAGACCATAGTTTCAGATTGGGACACTAAGTTTGTTGGATATTTTTGGTGTACATTGTAGAAAAAGTTGAAGACATATTTAAAATTTAGTTCATCACATCATCCACAGAATAATGGACAGACAGAGGTGGTGAATACGAGTTTGGGAAATTTGCTGAGATGTTTGGTTGGAGATAAGCCAATGGGATGGAATTTGATTTTGCCACAGGCAGAATTTGCATACAATAATTGTGTCAAAAGGCGCACTGGTAAATCACCATTCCAGATTGTATATGGGAGTAGTCCCAGAAATACATCTAAATTGAGAAAGATAGATAAAGGAGAAATAAGTAGTGTTGAAGCTGAGGATTTTGCAGAACATTTGAATAACATCCATGAGGAGGTGAGGAAGCATATTACCAAGATGAATGCATAGTATAAGGCTAAGGTAGATGAGAAAAGGAGGCATAAGGAATTTCAGGTTGGAGATGAAGTCATGGTTCATTTGCGGAAGGAGCAATTTTCAATTGGTACATATAACAAGCTGAAAATGAAGAAGTTTGGTCCATGTAGGATATTGAAGAAGCATGATTCAAGAAATGCATATGAGGTCGAGTTGCCTACTGAGCTGAATATTTCACCAGTATTTAATGTTTCAGATCTGAAAGAGTATCATGAAGGAGGTGTTGAAGATGAGGTTACAATAGCATAGTGGAGTATTGCAGCAACCAATTTAGATAACAAGGAGATTGAAGACATACTGGATAGTCGTGTTGGCAGAAGCACAAGGAACAGGACATATGAAGAATATCTGGTCAAGTGGAAAGGATGACTTGTTGAAGATTCATCATGGCTAACAAAGGAGGAGATTAACCATCTTGGTTTTCCTCTGCACACCTGAGTCGTGATGGGGTCACTTCTCAAATTATCCCGGGTGTCTAATGCAGGAGCATCCTGGGTGTAAGAGCAATCTTGCATCACCCAAAAATATTTTAATTTTTGTATTCAATAAGGGCTATCTTATGTAGAGCTGCTATTTATGGAAACTTGTTTTTAGTAAGTTGGTCATAAATCTCAAAATGTTCTGATTTTACATGTGGAGGTTCATCTCAATCATATCAGCCTGCCAGTAAAGTTTCATGGCTAGATCAGGTCTAGTTTTGAAGATATTAAAGATTTTTGGTATTGGCAGTAGGGTACAAAAACTTTGAACTTAGTTTTGAAGGCTTTAGAGGCCCCGTATGAGGTCAAAAATTTGGGTCACAGGCACTTGCGCTAGTCAAGCCTGTAGAGCACTTCGTGGCCTTTCAAAAATGGGGTTATAATAGTCAATTGGGTCAACTAGTGATGACTTGTGGTCTTTGAAACTTGGGTCACCTGAAATGGCAGAAAAAAATTTTCCTTCAAAATTTTTGTTCGGGTTTCAAAATTTATTTTGAGCCGACTTTGATGTAATAAATTGAAAAATAAAATAATTCTCAGTTTGGTCAGCCCTAAGGGCTAAATTTTTGGAACCTTCTCGAGTGGTGGAAAATGCCTATATAAAGAAGGCCCATAGTATTGTCTAGGATAGTTCTAGGTAGTAGATCTGGGTATTGATTCAAGGCTTTGTCCCACAGAATATTGTAAGGGAATGCCCATGTGGCTTTGCATATTGTAATTCTAAAAGTTTGTAATTCCACATTTGTGGAGATAATAAGAAGCCAATTTTATGTTCTTGCATATTGTTGTTGTTTCTCTATTTCTATTATGTGTTTGTGGTATTAAGGGGAGCACCCTTCATCAAGATTCTTCCAAGCTAGCAAAGTTAGTTTTAAAAGTTGTGAGGATGTTGCTAACATCATCAACTGTACTAACCTTGGTCACTTTCTTGTCTGAAGCTAGCAGGCTATTTAATATGTTCACTGACTCCACAAATAAGGGATTCCTCATAACTTGATTCTCTTTAGCTTTTTCCATAGCTAAGACACTGATCTTGATTAGGTCTTCTTCTCCCCATGAATCCAAACTAGTTGTGTCAGGTGTCAAACTTGACAACAATGAAGCTGAGTTTACTAGAGTGCCAGGAGTACTATCAATTACTTCTTGTCTGACTCTTATTGTCATTTCAATGTATGACTTATCTATTGGTTCATTTTCTTTTATCTCTACTTCTCCTTTTTGTTTTTTTGCTTCCTTTTCTTTTTCTTCTTCTTTTTTATCTCTTTTTCTTTTTCTTCTTCTTTCTTTTCTGTTACATCCTCAATCAATACTTCTTGTTGACTAGGGGGAGTGTTTCTACATAGATTTTCAACCTCTTAAGTGCTTACAAAGGCTTCTTCAAACTTGTCCAAATCGGTATCTGAGGCCGCCATTGCAATCTCAACATTGTCAATGAAAATTGTTTCATCCTTGTGTGCTTCTGACATGGGTGCAGACTTCTCTGCCTCTGTGGATGCATCAACTACATGCGTTGAATCATTTGGACCTATAGATGGTACATTTATGGTCTCTAACTCTTTTGCAACCTTTGTGGGTAGTTGAGCTGTCGGCGCAGTAGCTAGATACATCTACATGTTCATGAAGACCTTCTCAAAGGCTTTCTCTATTTCCTTTGCATCTAACTCAAATTTTTTGTCCATTATATGTAAATTTGTTGTTTTTGTTCTAAGGTGTGGCTTCACCAGATATAACAATAACTTTTTCTCCTCTAGAGAACATATTGGAAAACTCACATGTAAGATCTTCTCTCTTATTCTTAGATCTTCCTCTATTGCTTGTCTCTTTAGGAATTCTAATATGTTCGACACATTATCTGGAATCATAGTTTTAAGTTCTAGGACTATCTTTTTGAACTTCAGCATGTGTTTGACAATCATTCCATGGATTTCTGATTTTTTAATTTCACTATACTTCTCATAGAGCTTCCCTACTTGATCTATCCTGACTTCATCAAAGATCCTTTCACTTAACACACTAAGACTAGGTTTGAAGCTTACTTCTAGAGGTTCTTGAGTGTTCTTCATGTTCCTTGTTACTCACGAGGAAGGATGATTGGTGCTAATCTCTTTCTTCCTCTTAGGCATTGCCTTATACTTAGGAGGAGCAGAAAGGTCAATAGTTACCTTGGGCGTAGAAGGGGTATCATCTGTTTTACCCTTTGGATCATCAGATTTCTCAATTTTTACCTTCATCTTTGGATCATTAGATTTTGTCTTTGCTGCATTTGTGCTCTCTAATTCCAAAGCAATCTTCTCTTGCCTTACTTTGTCTACCTTTCTTTTAGTTGATGCGCTATTCAAAACTACATCAACTTCTCTTGAATTTTCTTCATAAGTCCCCCATCTAGGTTCATTAGGGTCCTTAGGTGCTGATAGTAGTATTTGTGCATAAGCTTCCAATATTAGTTCCTCAACTTCATACCCAAGTGGATGGATCCACTTTGTTCTTGGTTCAACTGCCTCCATACAAGTTGTAACAGTTTCTACCATGAAACAAATGTTGTCCTTGTATTTCTTTACAATACTCTCTGGTATTCTATATCTCATCTACAACTTGATTCTAAAAGTTTTCAATTCTAGCTCCCTATAGGCTTCCACTGAACTATCAGCAGATTCCTTTTAAACACATATCTCTTCTTCTCCGCCACATCAAATACAATGGGAGTAGCCATTACTTACTTGTATATCACTTTCCAAATGATTTCAAAGACTTTTGAATCAGTGCAATGAATTAGGGCTTACGCAACTAATCAAATGCACTACTAATAATTGGTGAATCAATCTCCAATCCTTTGATATCAAATGCAAGGGCTCCTCTACTCTCCCATTGCTCTGAATTGGAATGCAATGAGAGATCTAAAATCTTATGTGTACTTTAAAGTAAGAATTTTTCCATTAATGCTTGCCACGTAAACCAGGCTGTCATTGATAATTTCCAACTTTCATTATGTAACCAATCAGCTAGTGCGCTCTTGCACATAGGTTCTACTAGTCTCCAAAAGGTTAAGTCCAAAGGTGCATGCTCTAAGGGTTAGTATACCATTCAAGCAGGGGTTTAGAGCTAAATTACCTCCCCCTATGACCCTGAGGGTCATTCATCTAGATGTAGAGGGTGCATCCACTGTGGATGCATCCAATACATTCTCATCAACCCTATCCTTCTTTTCTTCTGACCAAATGAAGCTCGCATCCTCTAAATCTTTCACAAACTTGAATTCTCCTTCGGTATCCAATATTATTTCTTATGGATTTTTAGGGCTTTCCTAACTTTGCATCCTTGATCTACAAAACTTTGAGATGTGTCCAGCCTTGTTACAAGAGGGAAAAATGACTGGAGGCCTTATATTCCTCGATGCATTGACATGGGTTACCATTTTACACTGTCTAGTTGAGAGACCTTTATAGTTACATATCTGACATGTAACATTCTAAGAACTTCTTACATTTGACTAATTCTGATTTCTCTGATTATACTGAGTCTTGTTTTTATGACTTGTCTTACAATTCATAGCTCTATGACCAAATTTATTGCATGAATAACAATAACCATTAAAAGGTCTTACCTTTGTACAGTTCCTTGCTATATTTCCATGCTTGTTACATGCATAACAAGTGTGGTCTACTAGCTTGTGCTCATTCTTAGGTAGTTCAACATTATCTTTAGTTTGATCTTCAGTCTTCTTAGTATCAGTAGATTCTTTTTGTGCTTTCATCCTTGCTCACAAGTTGTCAATCTGGTTTTGTGCTTCATTGTATCCAATGCAGCTAGTATCTCCTTTAAGTCTTCTTGCATACAACTTAGATTCTATCAAATCAAAACTGGTGTGTAATTTATCAATGTGATTCTTTGCCTCTTTTAATTAAGATTCCAAGCTTTCTTTTTTTTTCCTTAGCTCCAAGATTTCCATGTTTTCTTTCCTTAATTCTTCATTCAGTTGAAGGTTCTCTTTGATCTGTTCATCATATACTTCTTGATTGTTAGTTAGCTTATCATCCAATTCTTCAATTTGTTCTTTTAGGGATGAATTTTCTTCATTCATCTTCTTGATCATTATCCCTAAATCACTGGTAGAGCATTATTTCAAATATTTTCTTAGCCTTTTTATGACTGCTTGAGCATCACTGAATTTTTCTTTCAGTTCTTCAATTTCTTTTTTAGATCTATCCAGGTCTTCAAGAGAAGCTTCAAGATTTCTTTTTAGATGTTTCATTTTTGCTTTTTCCATGATCTCCTCAAGTGGTTAAACTTCTTTGCTGAGGAACAGAGCTTTGATACCAATTGTTAGGAATGGGAACACTGAGAGGGGGTGTGAATCAGTGTTCATTGTATTAAATCTTTTTTCTTAGCTCTATAACTTTAACTTGAATGCTTAAGTACTAAAATGAACATTAACATAAACAAGATAGAAGAACAAAAAACATAACACTAATATGGTTATGGGGAAACCCAAATAGGTAAAAACCCTGGTGGGAATTGACACCCACTAGTATTCTATACTAGTGTTTTATGATCCTTGTTAGAAGATCCTTAACCCTATTAGGAGTTGCTTTACAATGTATTTAGTACAATGACCTTGTCAAGGGTCATACCCTATTAGGATTCTTTTACAATAACCCTATTAGGGGTGTGGACACACTATCCTAGAGCTCAATACTCAAGTGGTGAAGGCTACAACCTTTTGATCTCAGATACACACTATATCTACTAGATGAATTGTCACTGTCACACTACTTGTCTGATCAGTTCCTTTGATGCGTTGATGCTTTGACCTCTTGCAAACATCTAATACATCTTATCAGCTCTTCATACACTTCTGCTCTACTTATCTCAACTCTATAACAACTCTCATACTTCATTACAATGGTGCATCTAATATTTATATGCGCATACAAAATGATTAACTAGGTCAGCCCTTTAACAGATTACACACAACACTTCCGATTGAATTGGCTCAAGATTGTTTACAAAAAAAGTTAATTACATGTCTATAACCTAATTACAATAGGCGCATAGCATTTACATCATAGAAATATAACTACTAATCAAAATGCCAATAGTTGGTTGCTTGCTCTGTTCTTCTCTGGCATTCACTGGCTGTGTGACTTCAACTAGCTATAACTTTGTCGTGCCTACACATGTGATCATGCGCTCATAGACTAAGCATGAATACACTCTAGCCAACTTATCTTCTAGGTCACATACCATAACTTGGTTTTATGCATGTGTGTTGATGCTCTGAACTGCTAGTGCTCTGCTTACTATCCAGTCTTCTACACTTAGCCAATTTATGATCTTCTCATCATGTGTGTTGACTCCAAAACATTATATGACTTTGTTTCCATAATGACAACATTGTATTAAGTCATATACACCAATATACTCAACTTGCCAAAAATGTCCACATTAGTTGCAAGGTCTACAGATCTTGAGGGATTTTATACTGACATTTTTAAGAAGAGGACCAGGTGTGCTGCCACTGATCATATATTCAACTTCCTTGAAGATATAATCAGAAATGTGTTTGATCTATAGGAGAAAGAGATCAGAAAGGAGAAATGGCTAGTATACAGAAATATGCTAGACTTTGTACAACATTTTTTCAAGGAATATGATCCTTTGAAGGATTTCAAAACTTTTGAAAAGAAAATTGAAGCTCTTATGAGCCATTTTGAAGGAATAATATAAACCCTAAATTAGAAAAAGGATATTTTAATACAATCAAAGTCAAAGAGGGCCAAGTTTTTATTGAAAAAGTCAACATTTGCAAAAATGGTGCCTCCTAATAGATACATGGTATAGAGGAAGGCTAGGTACATTGTGGTGATTCCTAAGCCTAATTATAGTAAGAGAGTCAAAGATAAAAAGATATCCCTTCCTCTTCCAGGGGAGTAGAAATACAAGAACAAATAGAGGAGTCTCCCATTTCACCAGAGAATAAGCTTATTGATGTTTATTATGATTCCCCACCTTCCCCAAAGAGATAGAGATTAGAAGAGAGACAATAAAAAAGTGAGGATGTCTAATCCCCCACTCAATCTCCACTAAACATTATTAATCAACAAGAAGTAGCTGAGTAATTAAAAAGAATGGGAAGCCTAGGTCAAATCTTCATGACCTATGAAGAAACTGATGGAGTCCTGAATCCTCCTAAGGGTGTAGAAATGGACTTAACTGTTAATGAGTTAGCAGGAAAGGAGTTGGATCCTATAAGAAAGTAGGCTTGTGATGAGTTCCTTCCAGATGATGTCTTTGTTAAGGCTAGGGATTTTGTGCAGTTCTTGTGGAGGACTCACCTTAGCCAATTCAAGGAGACCTGTGAGAAAAAATAGGAACAACATTCAGAAAGGGACCCTATCATCATTGAAGATGAGTTCAAGAAGGAAATGCTTGAGATATTTGAGAAGGTTACTCCAGAATAAGGCAGCGAATTGATAAGGAATTCAAGAGTACTCATCCTTCCTGAATGGGACATTGTTGATGTAGTTATCTTAGATGCAGTTAGGAAACAAACCAAGCCAATACACAAAACTAGAGAGGAAGATGAGAAATCCATTAAGGGTGTCACATTTAGTGATGATCATCAGGCTCTGGTAAAAAATATTGTCAGATGTGACTTTCCTGGCAGTTTATTGGTAAAAAGAGTTAGTGAGACTTCAAGGGTTGAAGACTCAAGATTGGCATTAGCAACATCCAAAATTAGCATGAATATGGTAGATAAAGAGGCCAAGGAGAAGGTGTTAGATAACTGAGAGGGGGGGTGAATCAATTAGTTCTAGATATCCTACAGTCCCAAAACTCCCAGATGTATATATTCAAATTTTTCAAACAAATTATCAACTTGATAAGCTATCAACAATCATTTTCTCTTCATCTATAGATTGACAGTCAATTCGATACTTTGTTTAGTGATCAAATTTAATATTCAATGTGTAAAGTAAAATAATAATCCAATCATATAAAATACACATAACACATAGAATTTTTAATGTGGAAACCTTGTTAGGGGAAAAACAACTTGGGACCGGTAACCCAAAATAATTCACTTTTTTGAAGTGAGCTTAGTTTGGAGCCAACCCTGTCAAAGGTTAAAATACACACTGTGAGGTGTGACCTAGTTAAATGATTTATCACCAACATTTAACTCTTGACCAACATTCACTATGGGGTCAACAAGAAAACCAACAACATTCCTTGAATGTCATATTGAAATACAAATAAGACTGTTAAGTCCACTCGATTAAGAGATTTTGTTGTAACAATGGTTAAAATGATACGGTAGTGATCTGATTCAAATACAACTAATATTTTTAAATTTTTAGATGTATGCTATGCTCAAAATACCTCATCTAATCAATAGTCACTTCAATCCTTCCTATCCTCCAACATATTCAACTTGGTGAATAATACCCTAACACTTAGTAATGTGTGCAGTCCAGCTTGGTTCTGTCTATAACCAATTTTATCAGTGGTCCATGAAAATAGTCCTTTCACCCGAATTCTTTGGCAGTATCAATAAGCTCCAGAATCAATAAGGAATCTCATGTCTCTTTAAATAGACTTCATAAACCATTTTTTTATCATCCATTAGATTTTTCCTCTTAATCTCCATCGTTCCTTTTTTTGCTTCAAGATTCCTTGGCAGATGTGTCTATAACACATTTCATCCTTCTCCATTCAATCAATCTTGAATTTTGTCAGCCATTAGATCATCACAACAAACTTTATCTTTTACCTTAGAATCATAAGTAATCATCCAGCTCACAATTTTTGTCGGTTGTTATAAAATTTATTTTTTTCTTTCACTTGCTCAGTCAATACCTGAATGTGTTTGTGATAACTAACTCGGTTATTACTGTTACTGTTGGAGATTTTCCAACAAGCTAGAGTGTTGACTGTATGTTTGTCATTAATGAAAACATATGGTAAGCAACATGCATGGAAGACTGATGGAGAGAGCTACGAGTATATGTTTCCTATATATGTTATCAGCATGATATCATAGACGTAGAGGTTGATTTGAAGTGAAGACAGTAATACAACAGTCTGTATCAATGAGTGTTCCTGACAGGTCCTAGGAAGAGTTCCATATGAGATTTATAGTATGGTTCTAATGAAGCTTTGCACATTTACATTTATGTTGTAGACATATGTATGATACTATGTTCATGGACACATAGTCAGATATGTAGTACAGGTTGAGTTATGAAGTCTCTGGCTGACAGCCACAGTTTCCTGAGTTTATCTGGTAGAACTGACATTGATTTAATTATTGTAGTATTTGTGCCAATAATTTTGATATGCATGCATGGATTAGTGTTTGGAGAAGAGTTAAGAATGATTGGTTAAGAGTGCATGATGTAATTCAGCATGAGAAGAAAGTATTAGTTAATTTGGTGGAGCCGATAATGTGAAGCAATGCGTCTACTCATATTGAGTTGGGTGATTCTAATTTGTGTTGTGTGCTTAGTAGAGCCGATTGACATGTTATTGGAGAATTGTATTGTTTCTCTAATATGATTTCAATATGGTTCTAACAGACCAACTTGAATATATCATTTAGAGGAAAGATATTTATAGACAGTCATTTGTGATTGCTATGTATGACACATAGTTGAAAGAGAAGAGCAGAGTAGAAGGTGTGAAGTGTCAAGCCATCAGTAGACGGTCTATATGACAAAGTAGAGAGTATATGCTATTCATTGGAACTGATCAAGATAGCAAGTCTATGTGCAGCTCACCAAGATCTAGATTGATGCAATGGCATCCTAGCTTCTTGCTCAGTGCCTGAAGATTCTGGCAGTCTCGATAACTATCTGTCGATGTTCGGTTACTTGGCTAGTAATCTCGGTAGAAGAATGGCATTTCTCAGTATTTGATGGTGATTTTCTGTCAAAGTTTGTTAGGCTTCACCGATGGAGCTCGGTGGTCTTGGTTGGGATTCTCAGTTGGAAGTTCTATTGGATCTTCGTGGATGTTGTTCAATCGGTGACTTGGTGGTTTATTGCTCGGTGCTCGGTTACCAATGAGGTCTCAGTGTTTATGCCTATTTATCAATTGTTGAAGTGGCTCGGTCGCTGGAGGACTCAGTCATTGAAGGGAGCTTGTTCATTGAAGGAGACTTGGTACTTATGGTGCTTGGTCAACATTGTTGGTGCTCGGTAATGCTTGGAGAGCTCGGTTGGTGTGGACGCTTTGTGTATTTCTTGATGCTCGGTAGTTTGGCTTATCAATGGTTATTCTTGGAGATTTGTCTTGGTCGACTGGTGCATTTAATCTGGGTCACATTCCTCGAGTTATGGATTGACCATTGGACATGTGGGGACCTAGATCTGGCATGTTGCATTATCCTATGTGGACCTAGAGGCCAACTTGGTGAATTTAATTATTGTGAAGATATTTGTGAGCCAACTGATGTTTGGCATTTAATATTTGTATGTTTTGAAGCCAAATGGCTTTTGGGATTTAATTGTTTCATCCAACTAATTTATGGTTTGGATTAGTATTTAAGGAGGTGTTTGGGTAGTTGTTTAGGCAGTAGCAGATGTGTGGATCTATGAAGGGATTGATCTAGAGTTCAGATTAGATCAAGCATATTTAGTAGCTTGCGGGCTTAGGTAGTAGAAGATTGCTTGGTGACCAACAAGTACAAGTTAAGATCCTTCTTGGAGTGCCTACCAGTGTCCTGTTGTGTTGCAGACCTAGGCTAGCTGAGGAGAAGTGTGTTTGATCCTTTGTGATCTTGTAGAACTATTTCTTGCATTGTATTTGGACGTAACCAGGAAGGCCTTATAATCCAGTGTGCGAGATTTTTCTTGTAGGATCAAACTTGGCAAATGTATGGGCTTGATTCTTAGTTAAAAGGACTTCAAGTTTGCAAGAAAAGCCTAGTTGATGAGGATTGGATAAGATCATCCTTCTACTTCAAGTTCCACAGGACTCAGGTGGGTATTGCCTATGATAGGTAGATTATGTTCTTCACTGTTATGCTAATTAGGCTTTAGATTATTTCAACAAAAGATCACTCTGTAGATAGCTGAGAATTTCTTAATACAAAGGATAGTAATAGAAACTATGAATGTGATAGCACAGAACAATGGAATAAGGATGTGAATCCTTCTTTTTATGAGTACAACTCAAGGAAGGTTAACCTCTGGATTCTCTCTTCAAGGAATCAACAAAGTGAACTATATCACCTGGGATACAATCCTTTCACAATAGGCATAAACTTAAGAACATAAAATACAGGTGCTTAAATTTTGTGCTTGATGACTTAAAGATAACTGTATCAAAAATAGCCAACCAGTGCCTATTCTTGGGCAAGGAGTCAAAAGATGTAATTCACAGGTCACAAATCAAGTAAAATACTACAGAATGCCTTATAGACTGAATGCAATTTAGACAGAGTGCCTTACAAACCATCTTCTCACTTCTATACTATTCAATCAAATCCTTCAATAGTGTCTGCTCTCTGAAACTATTTATGAAATTTAATTCTCTCCTTGAGAGAAACTCACAAATATTTAGACAAACTACCTTGTAGTTGGTATGTTTTCATATGCCTTACAAATAAAACATACAAGAGCATAAACAAAATGCAAAGATATTGAACAACAAACAATAGGAACTGCACTATATTTTATTGAAATATTCTTGCTTCAATACATTAAAGACAGAAAACTCAAAGCATAGACAAGGTTGAGAAATTCATTTTGGAGAAATACATTCAAAAAACCATCTGGAAGCCTGTTGTAAAATCTTCTGAGTGAGAGGGCAGAATTAGTCTGAAACCCTTCAACATAACATAAGAAGAAATAGTGACAGGAACCCCTCAAATAGAGAGGGGAAGAGAATAAAAAGAAGAAGAAGAAACCCTAAAAGCCATGCTGGATCAACACCTGTCTTCTCTATCTGATTTCACTTGTTTTCTCTCTCCTCTAAAAATTTGATCTTCTCAGGCACCTTCAAAAAAAATTTCTTATCCTATTCATCTACTTGCAAATCTGATTCAACAGCCCTCTGTCCTTTGAAAATCAAATCTTACCTTTATCTTCACTGAAAATATGATTCACTCCCTCTTGTAGACAACTCTGGGAAGTCTTTCCGATAAGATCAAATCAAAAAATCTGATCATGGATTTAAAATCCATCACTACTCTTATCTGCTCAATCAAATCAATTTTTTTCCATCACCATCATGTCCGTCGTCTTCTGTCATTTCTGAAAATATATTATACTGCTATGTTTGGGCAAAAAATGAACTTGCAGGCTTTAAATCACTGAGCAAGCTTCTGTCATTTGAAAAATTTGAGTTTATCTATTAAGTTGAACTATATGATATTTTAAATCTTTTATGCATTTAACTCTGGCTTTTATGCTCAGACTTCACCAGATTTTGCCAAGTGGCATGCTCTGATTAGGTGCTCGGACAAACTCAACTTTAACCTTAGTCACCTAGAGACTTGGAGACTACATTAGTCTCTAAATCTCTGAAGTTATTTCTTAACCTTGCTTTCATTTAGAGACTTAGAGAATGCCTTTAGTCTCTTAATCTTTGAATCTCTTCCTTAACCTTGAGTCTATCTGGAGACTTGGAGACTACATGATCTGGAGATTTGGAGACTGGACGATCCGGAGATTTGGAGACTACTTGAATCTCTAAGTCTCTGAAACATTTGCTTGACCATGGTTTCTTTATGAGACTTGGAGACTGTCTTTACTCTCTAGGTCTCTGAATGATTTCCTTTACCATGGTTAGATCTAGAGATTTGGAGACTACTCGATCTGGAGATTTGGAGACTGCACGATCTGGAGATTTGGAGACTACTTGAATCTCTAAGTCTCTGAAACATTTCCTTGACCATGGTTTCCTTATGAGACTTCGAGACTACCTTTAATCTCTAGGTCTCTGAATGATTTCCTTTATCATGGTTTGGTGTGGAGACTGGGTGACCTCCTTTAGTCTCTGAATCTCCAAGTCTCCAAATCTCTGAATATCTCATCCAGCAACCTGGTGACTAGACTTTAGTCTCATGATCTCTGAATCCTTTGCCACATCACCATTAGCACTTTGCAAAATTCACTTACCTTTGGTCATAGGAATGGAAACTGAGGCACCAACATGGAGGGTTTCCTGAGCATAGCCTCTAGCTCTTCATCTATTTCATCATGTGAGGAGCATTGCTTATAAACATTAAAATTCCTTAAACTAGGGCGAATGTGGGACAATGTTTTTGCAAGTTTTAAAGACTTCTTTCAAAATAATGGCTAGTGCCCAGATGGAACACACCCCAAGGTGGACCCATAGAGATGAAGATAGCCATTACCTCTTCACAGTTGCTTTACATTCATTCTGGGTGCTAGTGTATATAAATAATAAAAAATCCCCAATCCCAGTGAATGTGGGATAATAGTCATGAAGGTTTTATGGGCAGTTTTTACAGTGCTATACTCCAATGACTGTATCTCATGAACTAGGATGAATTTGGAAAATTCTGCAGGTGAGAATCTAGAGAACTAGATTGGTGGCAACATATCCTACATTTAGCCCGATCCAATGGTTCACTAATACGTTATGCCTCCCGTAATATGTCTATTTATTTTCTTTTTTGCAAATCCATGTTTGCAAAATCCATTGATTCATCTTTCCTAAGCAATGGTCTAGCATCCCCCTTTCTTTAAAATTTGCCTCCATCACATGCTGGCTTCCCTTTTCTTTCATTTGTATCATTGTTACGGTTTCCTTTGTATTTATTTATTACCTTGTTGTTTTCTCAGTTGCTCATTTGTGCAGGCAGCGGTTTTGATAATCTTTACTTTGCATTCAAGGAAAAGGCATACTCACTAGCTTGTATCTTGCTAATAGAGACTCAAATGTTGATCTTGTTTGGCCAAGAACTAGCAGCCCCAATAATCAAAGTATTATTTAAACTATCAACACATGCAAGAGCTTTCTCATGACTTGTAAAATTTACAAATTTGAAACCCTTTCACCTTTCATTTAGCATACCACTACAAAATCCAAATTCACTCTTTGCACTTCCATATGGAACCACTTGAAGGAAGTTTCAGACAAAACCATAACAAAATCACAATCTCACTATGCACCTTGTAAAATTTACCGAATAACATTAGCTGGCCTCCGGGAGCGGCCTTGAAAACTAACCGAATGAAACTTTAAGAGACTAGAATCTTGGGCATTGATTCAACCCCAAACAAGGAACATGAATCCATAATTAGCATGCCCAAAAAATTAGATGATGAATTATCACCAAACACCAAAGTCAGCTAGTCAGTAACATTTTGAAACAGAACAGTGAAATAAGCAGAAATTGGGTTTGGAATTGGCCTAGGAAAGTGATCAAACGGATTGGTAGAGACATAGAAACCATCAGGTAAGTAGTCTGTTAGGTCTACAGGGCACAAATTGGGATACCTCAATGTAGGTCACTTAGAATTCTAAATAGTGCACACAGAGAATTTTAACAAATTGCAAATGGAATGGCACTGGCAAACAGTTCAAATGGGCACATAGGGGGGCTGAAAATTGGCAAGATGACTCACTCCCATGCCTACAATATGATGCCACAACTGACATGTTATAACCA
The DNA here is from genome assembly GCA_027943335.1 of Chamaecyparis obtusa. NCBI lineage: Eukaryota > Viridiplantae > Streptophyta > Pinopsida > Cupressales > Cupressaceae > Chamaecyparis > Chamaecyparis obtusa. Next base: position 1,727,785 of record BSBK01000709.1, read on the forward strand.
ATCACATGGAAAAAGATATTCAAATGCAAACAGGGCCTACTACAGCAATGTGACACTTAGGCAAAAATGCAGATTTAAGCGAATACCTCAAAATGACTACTCCCTAAACATGTTAGACTTAAAATCTAGGAGTTGGAACCCATTGCATATGTCAAAGGAAAGATGTTAAACATGTTTCCCAAGCTGTACCCCATGAAAATCATCAGGATGTCTTTTTCAAGCACACCGGTTAGGCCTTCTCATAGAAATTTGAAGAGTACTCACCTTGCCTTAGAGAAAAACTTTCAATTGGTCACTCAAAATTTGTACCAAATTTTGAGAGCACCAACACTCGGCACATTGCATGTAATCAGTTAGTTTTTGAATAAAGACATCTATTTTCCTGCAGATCTGGTTTTGTTTTTGTGTAATTCTGTTGTGCTAGTGTTGGCTACAAGTTTGGACAGCCCTTAATTGGATCCTCTGACCTTGACTGCATAAGTTGGTATTAGAGTGAGAGTTTGATCTTGTTGGAGTAGAAGGTTGACCTAGAAAGGCTGATCTTGCGAAGTTGATATTGTTGGCGAAGAGATTGTGTGCAATCTGAGTGCAAATCCATGACATTGAACTTATGAAATCATGCCCTAGTTGTTTATGCGAGGTGGTAGGTTGCAATCTGACTTGCATACAACTTGGAGGTTATCACAAGGTGGTCGGTGTTAGGGTTTGTTGTAGAAGGTTTTCAAAGATCTTTGGAGATGTCTCCGAGAGGATTGGACCTTGGTGATGTGATTTCTGAGATGTTTCCTCAATTAGAAGTAGATTTTTTGAACCACGTGGAGAACCTTTTGAGGGAAAGTATCATTGAGCTTTGTAGAGCTTACTAGAGTTGGAGCATGCCGATCCAGAGGAAAGTTGTTTGGTCGGTTCATAGACTGGTTCATGAGAGAAGACATCTTGACAAGGTTTTCTATGACAGTTTGGAGGTTGAAGAGGTATGTGAAATTGGTTTTGATGTTCATTTGGTGGAGTCTGACATGAAACCTACAAAGAAACTTGTGCTTGTTGCTGAGTTACCTGTGATTACCGATGATGTTGTTGATCTTGTTGAGGTTGGTGAGAATATTGGTTTTCATGTTCAGTCAGTTGTGCCTGACATGGAAATTGTAGAGAATCTGGTTGTGTTTGATCAGATTGTTGTTGGTGTAGAGTTTCCTATTGTTGAACACCTCGGTGATGTTGGTGTTACCAAATTGCTTTTTTTTGATGTTGTGGTGTCGATGTTGTTTGTTGGTTGCAGACTTGAGTTGCTAGTTGACAGTGATAAGTCTGGTTGACTTGATCCTTGGTGATGGACTAATGGCTCGATTTATTTAGGATGTTGGACATATTGATTGGATGAGTTGCAGATTGGTTCTCTTTCCCGTGAAGGAATGGAAACCTTTGGTGAAGATGAAGTGGATTTGGTGTTTTTCAGATGTTCCCTTTGGTGAGAAAGTGTGGGACACACTTTTATTTGTACCCGAGGAGTCTGATGCAGTGGCATCCTGGCTTCTCGCTCGATGCTTGAAGATTCTGGCAGTTTCGGTAACTGTCTGGTTATATTCAGTTACTTGGCTGGTAATCTCGGTAGAAGACTAGAATTTCTCAGTCTTTGATGGTGATTTTTGGTTGAAGTTTTGGCTTCACCAATGGAGCTCGGTGGTATTGGTTGGGATTCTCAGTCAGAAGTTCTGTTGGATCTCCATGGATGTTGTTCACTCAGTGACTTGGTGGTTTTTTTCTCGGTGCTCGGTTACCGATGAGGTCTCAGTGTTTATGCCTATTGCTCGATTGTTGAAGTGGCTTAGTCACTGGAGGACTCGGTCACTGAAGGGAGCCTGGTCATTGAAGGAGACTTGGCACTTTTGGTGCTCGACAATGTCTATGGTGCTCGATCGGCATTGTTGGTGCTCGGTAATGCTTGGAGAGCTTGGTTGGTGTGGACGCTTGATGTATTTCCTGACGCTCAGTACTTTGGCTTACCGATGGTTGTTCTTGGAGATTCAGCTTGGTCAACTAGTGCATTTAATCAGGGTCACATTCCTTGAGTTATGGATTGACCGTTGGACATTTGGGGACCTAGATCTGGCATGTTGCATTATCCTATGTGGACCTAGAGGCTGACTTTGTGAATTTAATTATTGTGAAGTTATTTGTGAGCCGACTAATGTTTGGCATTTAATATTTGTATGTTTGGAAGCCGACTGGCTTTTGGGATTTAATTGTTTCATCCAGCTGACTTGTGTCTTGGATTAGTATTTAAGGAGGTGTTTGGGTAGTTTTTTAGGTAGTAGCAGATGTGTGGATCTATGAAGGGATAGATTTGGAGTTCAGATTAGATCAAGCAGAGTTAGTAGCTTGCGTGCTTAGTTAGTAGAAGATTTCTTGGTGACCTGTGGGTACAAGTTTAGATCCTTCTTGGAGTGCCTATCAATTTCTTGTTGTGTTGCATACCTGGGCTAGCTAAGGAGAAGTGTGTTGGATCCTTTGTGATCTTGTAGAACTATTTCTTGCATTGTATTTGGCCATAACCGGGAAGGCCTTACAGCCCAACACATTGCATGTAATCAGTTAGTTGATGAATAAAGACATCTATTTTATTGCAGATCTGGTTTTGTTTTTGTGTAATTTTGTTGTGCTAGTGTTGGCTGCAAGTTTGGATAGTCCTTAATTGGATCCTCTGACCTTGACTGCATAACAGATTGAATAGGGGTAAAATGGATTCAACCCTATTCAAATGTAAAGGGGAAGGGGGAAGATACGAGATCTATCCTCAAACCCAAATTCCCAAAGAAGAGATCCAATTTGATCAACCAAGAGGTTAATACACAATTGAATCAATTTATGGAGAATATGGAAGAGAGAGAGTAAATCCAATATTTCCCTATTGAAGGAATTTATGCTTGGAATAAGAAATAATTGAAATACAAATACTAACCTCAAATTAGGGTAGATCTAGAAAATGTTAAATTCTGATGTCTGTGTGTACTTTCAAGCAATTCTAAAACTTGTTGTGGACTAGAAATGTCGAGACAGAGAAAACCCAGAAATCTTTCTCCAAGATGAGCTCAGGTCGGGTTTGACCCTCATAAAAGGTCAAATACTACATTTTTTATTTGAAGTCTGATTCTGATTCTGTTCACAGATCTTGGAAGTTTTTCAAAAAGGGTATCCAAATTCTCTCTCAGATCTAAAATTCCACACCTATACTTGCAAGAAAATGGGGGTTTTTGTTGTATGGGGGGTTTGCCTTTGTCAAACCCCAATTTAGGAATTAACCTTGAAATTGAATTGAAATATATTGTGCATAAACAAAGTAATTGAAACAAATCACCTCGCTTATGTTGAAGTCCTTGTAGAGGATTTGAATCCTCAAATCCACAAGTAGGAATGCTTTAATGGATGTAGGATGAATGTAGGATATCTCCAATCAATGGCATTTGATCTTCAACACCAATCTTGATTTGATCTTTGCATATGAGAAGGCTTGAATAAATGTAGAAGGATGGATCATCAAAGGGGGCTCCAAAGAGATTGAATCCTTCAATAGCTAACAATGGATCTCCTTGATGGATGGATGCTTGAAGACTTGAATGCTTGAAGACTTGTTTGAATGCTTGAATTCACTTACTTTCACTTGAGAGCTCGCTCATGAAATTTCTTGATTGTGGATGTGAAAATGAGAGAGGAAGGCCTCCTTTTATAATGAACTAGGGCACAATCCTCTAGAGGGGCCACCTTGGAGAATTAAATCCCAATTAAGTCCTAACCTTTAGAAAATATACGTAGATTAAATACAATTAAAGGATTTACCATCCCAAAACTTGAAATGATTAACCCGGAGGCGGGAAAATAAATATCCCGAAAGCTCGAATCTCAGAATCCAAGATTCTGGAATTTTGAATGAAGGGGGAAAAATCAAGGTTGGACATGACCTAGTCAGGGTCAACCTTGATCCTAACCTAGTCAAGTTCAAGCTCAATCCTAACCTAGTCAGGATCAACCTTGAATTTGACCCTGGGCCCAGATTTAGTCAGAGCCAAGTCAGCAGGTCCCGAGGATGCCCAGAAACCTAGAAATGGAATCAGATCAGGACGGAATGCCAGAGATAGACATAAAATCTTATGACTACTATGATGAAAGCCAGGAGGACTTATTTCTAAATCCTACCTAGAAAAAAGAGCCATAGAAGAGGGAAATTAAGGAGAATCCTCAAGATCCTAACCCTAATTTCACCTAGAATGAAGAAATCAAGTGCCAGGAAGAAGTGGAAAGCGGGGAGAAAGCCAAATACATGCAAAGACCCAATCAAGGCACTTAACATGAACCCAAACCACTTGCTTGGAGGGCTAAACACTCTTATCATAGAAGTACTTTGATTTTAAGATGATACACAGATATAGTGTGTATTTGTTAAATAGAAGGTTGCAGCCTTCACCCCTTTGAGCACTATGCTCCCAGACAATGTGTCCTCACCCCTAGCAGGGTTAATTGTAAAAGACTCCTAATAGGGTCTGACCCTTGACCAGGTCACTGTAGTTAATGGATTGTAAATATCAACTCCTAAAAGGGTTGTAAGATCTTCTAACAAGGATCATAATACTCTAGTGCAATTTATAGTGGGTGCTAATTCCCAAAGGGGTTTTTACCTATTTGGGTTTCCCCGTAACCAAAATTGTGGTATTATGTTAAGTGTTCTTATATTATGTTTATACTTAATGTTCTTTTGTACTTAATTGGATAAAGAATTTAATCTTGTAGGTAGCTGATTCACGTGCCCCCCCTCTCAGTTATCTCTTGGGACTATTCCTAATAGTTACTTGGTATACAAAACACTAGCTCAGTGTATACAAAAATATTTAATTACCGACCACATTAACTTGTTCAATTTTGATCTTCAATACATAACAAATTCATGTAACAAAATCAAGTTAACAATATGATTCCATAGACTCATCAATAAGTTACCCAATGTATACCTTAGTCATATCTTCCATATCCATCTCATCTTCATGTAGACATCTCATTCTTTTACCATTTTTCTTCTTAAGATGTTTGTAACTATCATGATACGTAAAGTCAAGACTAGTTGACATCAATGACAATACATTGACTAATTTAATTTCCTTACATGAAACTTTAGTAACTCAGTGATATGTAATCATTTTCTTTCACTTGTTCATTTAGTTCATCAAGATATTCAATCACTTGTAGGTTAACAATCTCTCCCTTTGGCATTGATGGCAACACAAATATGAAATATGCCATAGAATACTAAACATCTATACTACAACTCTATAGAGAAATGTTGTAGCTTGGTAAGCTCTCCCTAGCTTGTATATTTTATATGTTTAATCACTACACAGTATTCCATGCAAACTCTCCTTGTAGATTTGATCTTTTTCTTTCCATTTCTTAGTCTTCTCTCCCACTGGATAAATATTTTGTTGATTTATTCTCTCTCTTTGACAACCTCACAGAGATCACACATGGAAGCAAAAAACACACAAGTGAGAGAGAGAATGTAGATATCTTTCATATATTTATTGCAATTGATTCATACATGTCAGGTTGTAAGGCCTTCCCAGTTTAGGCTAGATATTACAATTTAGGTACAAAAGTCCTCCAAAATGTGAGGATCTGAAACAATCTTCTATCTCCTAGCTTCTATCTCTAGTGTCCTAATTGACTGTCCTAAAACTACAAACAAATATTACATTATATACAAGAGGATACCAAAAAAGTCGGCCTTCAAATCCACCATCAATGGAAGGAATGACTAGATCTAGGTCCACACACTTCCCAATGATAGATACCATCATTAAATCTATGACCATAATTAATTGCAAGAGTCAGCCTCAACATGAAACTAAAACAAACAACTTGGTAAGAAAGGATAAATGAGTGCCAGACAAGCACCACCGAGTGCTAGGTAAATTCACTGAGCACCAGAGAGATAATCAACCAACCCTGATAAACAAAGGAAACCGAGAAAAACCAAACCAACTCGGTCAAAGAAGGAACCAACCAATACAAGAAAACACAAACATATTTTTGGTGACACAAGATTGCCAAGGACCCAAGATGCTCCTGCATCAGACACATGGGGTTATTTGAAATGATTCTCCAAATCATGAAATAGGTATGATCCGAGCTGAATCCAACTCAGATTGTGGAATCCATGAACTATCTTCAATCGGTCTATTCTTCCACTTTACTAGATATTCCATATATTTTTTTCCTCATGTACTTCTCCCAATTCTTTGCTCCAAAATCTGCTCAACTTCTTCTATCTATTTCTTAGGATAATCATTTCATATTGTCATTTCTTCATCCAACTTATGGTACTCCTACAAATAAGCAATGTTGAAAATAGGTGATATGTCCATGTCATCAGGTAACTCAATCTCATAAGCATTTCCATTGTCAAATCTCTTCAAAATATTGTAAGGACCAAACTTCTTCATTTTTAGCTTCCCATATGTCCAATAGGAAATCTATCTATCCTCAAATGAACCATTACTTCATCACCAACTGCAAAAGTCTTATGTCTTCTTGATCTATCAGCTCTATCTTTGTATTTTTGATTAATTTTCTCCAACTTATGTTTCACATCTTCATGTACTCATCAACCTTTACTCCTTTAGCACTTCTCTTTCCTTCATCAACAATATCTCTCAAATCTGATATACCTCTTGGTTGTATGCCATTTACAATATCAAAAGGTGTTTTTCCAGTACTCCTTTTCACTGAATTATTGTATGCAAACTCTTCTTGTGCCAACATAGAATCTCAATTACTCAGTGTATCTCCAACTAAACATCTCAAAAGATTTCCCAAGCTTCTATTCACAACTTCTGTCTATTCATCGGTCTGTCGGTTAAATGTAGAACTATATTTTAGCTCGGTGCCAAACTTTCTCCAAGGGGTCTTCCAAAAGTATCCAAAAAATTTATTGTCTCGGTCAGAGATAATACTCCTTGGTAATCCATGCAATATGACAATTTCCTTAAAGAAAACATTTGTTATATGTACTGTATCTGATGTCTTTCTACAAGGTATAAAATGTGCCATTTTAGAAAATCTATCCACCACCACAAATATAGAATCATTACCTCTTACTGTCTTCGGTAAGCCAAGAATAAAATCCATACTGATATCAATCCAAGGTTTCTCAGGAAGAGAAATCATTGTATACAATCCAGTATTATGATTTACTCCTTTTGCAACTTGACAAATTCCACAAGTTTTCACAAATTTTGGAACATCTTTATACAACTATGGCCAAAACCATTTCTCCTTATGAAAATTCAATGTCTTGTCAACACTAAAATGTCTAGCCAAACCACTACTATGTTTCTCTTTTATCAAATTAGTTCTCATTGATCCTCTCGGTATACACAACTAAATACCTTTAAACAAAATACCTTTTTGAATTAAATATTCTTCCCTTTTATTACTCGGTTGATGTTGAATAGGTGCTCTGCACTTTCTCCACGGCTCAAAAAAATTAGGATCACTTTCATAAGAATGTCTCATGTCATCAAAACCAAGAATTTCAATTTTCATCTCGATCATCAAAGATCTTCTTCTACTCAATGCATCAGCAACTTGGTTAGTTAAGTCCACTCTTATGCTTTATTAAAAATGTATAACTCTGTAAATACTCAACCCATTTCATATGTCTTTGATTCAACTTATTATAACTACCCAAATACTGTAAAGCTTTATGATTAGTATACAATACAAATTCACTCAGTATCAAATAATGTCTCTATTTCTTCAATGCTTGAACAATAGCATAGAATTCTTGATCATACATAGAGTATTTTCTTTTTGCATCATTCAAATTTTCACTAAAGAAAGCAACAGGTTTACCTTCTTGACTCAACATAGCTCCTTTTGCACTTCCACTTGCATAAGATTCCACTTGAAATACCTAATTGAAATTAGGAAATGCCAACACAGGCAATTCAGCAACCTTCTGCTTCAGAGTCTCAAAACTTTTATCAGCTCCATGTGTCCACTTAAATTCTCTTTTATCTTCTCTCATAGTCTCAGTCATAGCATTACAAATTGAACTAAAATTCCTAATGAACTTTTAGTAAAAACTTGCCAAACCATGAAATGATCTTACCTCACTAACATTCTAAGGTGTAGACCAATTCAAAATAGCTTCAACCTTCCCAGGATCCATCTTCAAACCATCAACTGAAATCACAAATCCCAAATACAGAATCTCCTCTTTCATGAATGAACACTTTTTCATATTTATCAGCAACTTTTCTTCTTTCAATCTCTGCAATACTTGTTTAACATGCAACAGATGTTCTTCTCTGGTCTTACTGAATATTAGAATATCATCTAGGTATACAATCACAAATTTACCCAAGAATTTCTTCAAAAATTCATTCATCAACCTCATAAAAGTACTCAGTATATTAGTTAAACCAAAAGGCATAACCAACCACTCATAAAAACCTTCTTTTATCTTGAAATCAATCTTCCACTCATCACCTTCTCTGAATCTGATCTAATGTTACCCAATTTTCGTATCAATTTTGGTAAAATACTTTGCTCCAGTCAAACTGTCCATTATATCATCCATTCTCGATATAGGAAACCTATATTTTACTATTATCTTGTTGATTTATCTAGAATCAGTACAAATTCACCATTCTCCATTCTGCTTAGGTGCCAATACAATAGGTACTGCATAGGGACTCGAACTTTCTCAGATTAAACCTTTCTGCAACAATTCTTGAATATATTGGTTCAATTCCTGATTCTCAGTAGGTGTCAACCGATGTGGTCCCTTATTTGGTAAACTAGCTACAAGGATTAGATCCATGCAATGATCAATTCTTCTCTTCGAAGGAAAACCATCAGGTATATTATCAAAAATGATTTCACTATACTTGGTGAGTAACTTATCAATCTCCTCAAGTATACTATCCTCTATTTTCTTACCTGATTTGTTAGGAATCAAAGAAAAACATACATCATTCTTCTTCAAATCCTTAACAAACTTTCTTCCTTCCATAAAGAAAACTTTCATAGATGTGCAAACATTACTAACAGGTTCATCAATAAAAGGTAACAAGATTTGTCTTCTTCCATCAGCCCAAATAGTATATTTATGAAATATACCATCATATATAGCATGTCTATCATATTGCCAAGGTCTACCTAATAAAATATGACAACAATCCATAGGCATGATATCACATAACACCTTATCATAGTACTTTGCAATTTTCAAATTCACATAACATTGTTCACTTACCAAGAGTGTATTCTCATCTTTGATCCATGAAATCTAATAGGGCTTCAGATGTTCCAAGCTTTTCAACTACAGCTTTTTAATGATTTCCTCATATGCCAAATTCTCTGAGCTACCACTGTTAATGATTACCTTCCAAACTTCATCAGAAACTCTACATCTGGTCTTGAACAAACTTTTCCTTAACGGATCTTCCTTATTACTTTCACTCCAAACTGCTCTCCTTACCATCAAGTTCTTTACTTTCTCAGGTTCATTCAGTGACTCTTCTTGTACCAAAGCATTTCCACTGCTACTGACCTTCTTACTTGCATGTGTACACTCAAATGACCTATTTCCTTCTTCTCCACAATTGTAACAAGTTCCTTAGAAATCACCTCTGTTATAACCACCTCGGTAGTTATTTCCTTTTCCTTGAGATGAACTTTCACCTTTCCACTCATTTTTTCCTTTATCTAGATTCATCTTTTCAGGTTCAGAACTACTATTTTCACCATAAGATCTACCTCTTCCTCTATGGAATCTACCACATCTACCTCTTTGTCTTTTCTCATGTTTCTTGTTCAATTTCTCCTCAGCTTTCAATGCAAATTGATAAGCCTCTTCAATGTTCTCCAATTTAACCAAACTGATTTCTTCTTGGATGGAAACTCTCAATCTATTCAGGTATCTAGTAATTATTTCCACATCATCTTCATCATGTCCAGATCTGATATCTAATCTATAGAATTCCTCAGTATAGTCTTTTATAGAGCTATCTTTCTACCTCAAACTTTGCATTCGCCTAACTAGGTTAATCTAATAATCACAAGGTAATAACTTTCCTTTCAATTTATTCACCATTTTATTCCATACCTTAATTTTTTCTTTTCCTTTCCTCTTTCTGTCCAGCTGTAGATGTTCCCACCACAAGGATGCATGCATTTTCAAATTTTTGCTTGCAATTTTCACCTTCTTTTTCTCAGGTACATTTTCATATTCAAAGTACTTTTTCATCTCGATGATCCTATCCACCAATCCATCAGAATCCAATTTTCCAATGTACTCAGGAGGATTAAAGTGTGGTGTAGACTTTAGATTTGTCAAATCCTTCAACAATCTTTCCTCACCTTGATCCATCATCAGTGTAGGTTCTACATCACCTTGTTCTTCCTCAATTTCATCATCACTAACATCTTCAAGATGTCTTCCTCTTCTATGGGTTGTTTCAACAGCTTCTAATCTAGAAGTAAGTTGTCTTAACATGTATGCCAATCTTGGATCCGCATCTCACCACCCATGAACCATCTTGAAACCATCTGCAATTGCAGGCCAAATCACAATATGCTACCCCATAACAAATCAAGTAGGGTTTGACAAGAAGGAACCCTCAAACCTAGATTCACAAACCTAGATCCAGATCTCACCTCACTCTGATACCACCTGATGCAGGGGAGGATAGGGAGGGGCCAAAGGCACACCCTAACTAGATCCACCTTGCAGAGATCACACGTAGAAGAAACAAAGACACAAGTGAGAGAGAGAATGTAGATATCTTTCATATATTTATTGCAATTGATTCATAAATGTCAGGTTATAAGGTCTTCCCACTTTAGGCTAGATATTATAATTTAAGTAAAGAAGTCCTCCAATATGAGAGGATCTGAAACAATCTTCTATCTCCTAGCTTCTATCTCTGATGTCCTAATTGATTTTCCTAAAACTACAAACAAAGATTACATTATATACAAGACACTACCAAACAAGTCGGCCTTCAGATCCATCATCAATGGAAGGAACAACTAGATCTAGGTCCACACACTTCTCAATGATAGATTCCATCATTAAATCCAGGACCATAGTTAATTTCAAGAGTTGGCCTCAATAGGAAACTAAAACAAACAACTCAGTAAGCAAGGATAACGGAGCACCAAACAAGAATCACTGAGTGCCAGGGAAATTCAATGAGTGCCAAAGAGAAAATTTTCCAACCCCAATAAACAAAAGAGACTGAGAAACATCGAACCAACTCGATCAAAGAAGGAATCGAGAAACACAGGAAAACACAAACATGTTTTTGGTGACACAGGATTGCCAAAGACTCGAGATGCTCCTGCATCATTCATGTACCAATATATAATTTTCTCTATTCCAGCTTTAACAACCTTAGGAGACCTAAAGTGTAAATAATATGCATCAACATTATTTGATATTCTAATAAGTATAGGTTGATGCAACCCCCTGATCACCTTAGTGATCGACAGATAGGGGATGGACCCCTAGTCTAGTCCTCAAGTACTCAGATGTATCCTTTGGTAAGGGTTTGGTAAATATGTTTGCAAGTTGTTCTTTTGATTTCAACAACTCCAATTTTACTTTCTTTTCTTCTACTTGCTCCCTCAAGTAGTGATACTTTATAGTGTAATACCCCAAAAATGGGCTATAGGTTCATTAAACTCCTACATCATCAAATCGAATGAAATTGACATCAAATTCCTAACCCAAGGCACATCTACACATCAGTTTATCAAAATCCTAATTGACTTTATCTTAAATCTACATCGGGTAATATTCCTAATTATCCTAATTATCTTTAATTAAATATTATTTGGCGATAAATCTCATTTATCATAAAGTTGATTAATTGAATATGTTGAATATTTAATTAATTAATTTAATTTTTCCACTTAAATATTTAATTAGACTTAATTCTATTTATTCCTAATTAATATTATTTTATTTGACAATAAATCAAATTTGCTAAAAATGATCAGTTGAATTCTTATTTAATTGGTTAAAACAAATTGTCAATATTTAATAATATAGTTTTGGAATAAAGTTTGATTAAATAATTGATCAACCCATAAATAAATTATTTTAATTCAAAAATCAGTTAAGTTGAGAATAAATCACTTCATTATTAAATTAATTCATGATTATCTATGCACATTCAAAGAGCAGTTAAACTCTAAATCAGAAAATCAATTCAAGTTGTTATCTTTTTGGAACTAAACATCTACTTTGAGTTGAAAGCTGATCTAAACTTCTGATTTTAGTCAAAAAGTTTTTTTTGCATGATTTTATGAGTTGATATGTTTCTAATTTCTTGTTAACTCAAAAATCAACTTGAGTTTATCAAGAGTGATTTATGGCTTTTCTCAATGCATCCTCAAGCCCTAGATTTCTATAAAAACAAGGCTCAGCTCTTCACAAAAGGACTCCTCGAATTTGCACAATCACTCTGATGAATTAGCATCTGAAGAATCAAGATTTTGCGACTCAAGGCTATTGTGAGATTTTCATTTTTTTTTTTTAGCATTCATAGCATTTAGCATATCATTGTTAGATCGATTTGCATATCAATTTCATTCATCTAGATTAGATTCATATCCAATTTTTTATCTTATTGCATCAAAAATCCAAAAAGATAAATTAATTTGCATCCCATCTTCATTTCTTTCAATCATTTAAATCTTTCATTTAGGTGTTGCATTGTCACTGATCTCGGTCTAATCTGAGAGTACATACTTGCATCTACTAGAACGCAGTAAATCGCCTGGTTAGCTTAGCTTTTCATTTATCTGCAGATTTTGATTTTGCTAACCTCTAATGTTTTACTGAAGTGTTGTGTCTATAGCTAGGTACAATTTTCACACACACATATAGATATGTGCTTTGTCTTTACATGCATCACTGGATTCTTGGAAATGTTTACAGAACTTTTTTTCTCACAATATATTATCGTTGGATTAGTAACCTCTTCATTCATCCCGTCCATAAGTTGGTTTATCCATGCAATGTTTGAACAATTAGTAGCAGCAACAACATATTCTGCTTCAACAATAGACTAAGAAATACATGAATGTTTCTTGCTTATCCAATTAACTAATATTTCTCCCAAAAATAATGCTCCACCGGTTGTGCTCTTCTGGTCATCAATATTTCCAACCCAATCTACATCGGAGTAAACTTGTAGTTCAAAATTACCTTGTTTGTTGTACCATAAACCATAAGTCTCTATGTTTTTCAAGTATCTCAGAATCCTCTTAACAACAGTCATATGTGATTCCTTAGGATTAGTAGAAAATCTAGATACAATCCCAATAGCATGTGCAATATCCGGTCTACTATGCACAACATACATCAGTTTTCCAATCATTGATCTGTATAGTGTTTAATTTACCTCGGTTGATTCATCATCCCTTGTTAATTTTCTTTAAGTGACCATCAGTGTACCTACTGGTTTTGAATCTTCCATTCCAAAGGTCTTCAACACTTCTTTGATGTACTTTGATTGTGTTATGAATATCCCTTCATTTTGTTGTAGAATTTACAAACCTAGAAAGAATTTAATCTCTCCAAACATTGACATTTCAAATTCCTTTCTCATTTCATCAACAAATGCTTTGCATAGATTATCATGTCCTCCAAATATGATATCATCAACAAAAATTTCAGCAATAAGAATCTTGTCATCAGTTTCACCTTTCAAATACAAATGAAAATTATCACTTGTTCTTACAAAACCAATACTAACAAGATATGAATGTAGTATTTCATACCATACTCTTGGTACTTGTTTTAGTCCATATAGTGCTTTGTGCAATTTACATACCATGTTTTTCTTATTTGGATCAACAAAAGCTTCAAGTTGTTCAATGTAAACCTCTTCCTCAAGTATCCTATTCAAAAATGCAGATTTGACATCAACCTTGTAAACTATATCAGCTTTTCGTAACCATCAGTTCATTAGTGTTATTTCCATGGTTCTTCATAACTGAAGGATTCAGATGTGATACCATTTCAATTCCTTTGGACAATCAGGTCTAGAATCAAGTCACTCACTTCTTCGTAATCATAAGGTTCAGAATCACTCATTTTGATACTTTTTCATAATCATTGGTTCATTATTGCTATAGTTAACATCATCATGATTCTTGGTCAACCAGGACCTAAATCAACTTTTTCCAATCTTTCAATCAATTTCTGTCCTGAAATCAGTTCATCTTTCAAATCAGTTTCAATAGAAAAAATAGACTAATCTTTGAACCAATATGCTTCGCACAGTGATTGAAAGAGGGGCAAAATGTAATACCCCAAAAATGGGCTATAGGTTCATTAACCTCCTAAATCATCAAATCGAATGAAATCGACATCAAAGTCCTAACCCAAGGCACATCGGCACATCAGTTTATCAAAATCCTAATTGATTTTATCTTAAATCTGCATCAGGGAATATTCCTTAAATATTCCTAATTATCCTAATTATCTTTAATAAAATATTATTTGGCAATAAATCTCATTTATCCTAAAGTTGATTAATTGAATATGTTGAGTATTTAATTAATTAATTTAATTTTTCCACTTAATTATTTAATTAGATTTAATTGTATTTATTCGTAATTATCCTAATTATCTTTAATTAAATAAATTTTTAATATTTAATAATATAGTTTTGGAATAAAGTTTGATTAAATAATTGACCAACCCATAAATCAATTGTTTTAATTCAAAAATCAGTTAAGTTGAGAATAAATCACTTTATTATTAAATTAATTCATGATTATCTATGCACATTCAAAGAGCAGTTAAACTTTAAATCAAAAAATCAATTCAAGTTGTTATCTTTTTGAAACTCAACATCTATTTTGAGTTGAAAGCTGAGCTAAACTTCTGATTTGAGTCAAAAAGATGTTTTTGCATGATTTTGCATGATTTTATGAGTTGATATGTTTCTAATTTTTTGTTAACTCAAAAATCAACCTGAGTTTATCAAGAGTGATTTATGGCTTTTCTCAATGCATCCTCAAGCCCTAGATTTCTATAAAAACAAGGCTCAACTCTTCACAAAAGGACCCCTCAAATTTGCACAATCACTCTAGTGAATTTGCATCTGAAGGATCAAGCTTTTGCGAATCAAGGCTATTATGAGATTTTCATTATTTTTGAGCATTCATAGCATTTATCGTATCATTTTTAGATCAATTTGCATATCAATTTCATTCATCTAGATTAGATTCATATCCAATTTTTCATCTTATTGCATCAAAATTGCAAAAAGATAGATTAATCTACATCCCATCTTCATTCCTTTCAATCATTTAAATCCTTCATTTAGGTGTTGCATTATCATTGATCTCAGTCTAATCTAGGAATACATACTCACATCTACTAGAAGGAAGTAAATTGCATGGTTAGCTTAGCTTTTCATTTATCTACAGATTTGGATTTTGCTAACCTCTAATGTTTTACTGAAGTGTTGTGTTCGCAGCTAGGTACAATTTTCACACACACATTTCTGGCACCCACCATGGGGCCTTGAAATGGGTTTCCATTTCTTTATGATCCATTTTCTATCATTTTTCTTTCAAAATTGTGATTTTTCCTTGCTAGCTGTACATTTTTCATATGAGATTTGATAGATTGGCGTACCGGGACCCCCTTGTCTATCGTACGATAGATGAAAATTTGAAGTGTCATGCCGACTATATGCGGACTATCGTATGATTTTTTGAAAAGTCATGTGTGCTGACCCACTATCATTTCATGCCTGAACTGTCATACGAGCAGCAGTCCATTGGCGTACGAGTTTTGGTGGCAGAATTTCATTTTTTTATAGCAAAATTGCAAAGATGGTCATTTTAGATTTGATTTTAGATTTTGACAGCTAACCCTAACGATTGATGTCTGTTGTTTCTAATCTCTTTTCCCACGGGATTTCTCAATATAGCTAAAAATCAGGTAAAAATCTACTAAGCGCATTGCGAAGGAACTCAGTTATTCTGTTGCATCTGATAATACTTCAATTTGGGATATAAAATGACCTCTCATGTGTCAAGCTTGTGTGCCTTTCCTGCTTTCATAAAATAGACTTTAGTTTTGGGTTATAAAATGAACATAGATTTTCTTTCTACATATCTATTACACATAGTAATTAGGCCCTATGAACACTATTTTTGGAT
Organism: Chamaecyparis obtusa; assembly: GCA_027943335.1. NCBI lineage: Eukaryota > Viridiplantae > Streptophyta > Pinopsida > Cupressales > Cupressaceae > Chamaecyparis > Chamaecyparis obtusa. The sequence continues at coordinate 1,744,030 of BSBK01000709.1, forward strand.
GATCTTGAGAGAGTGGGCTTCATTCGCTTGTTTTGCATACAAAGTTCTTCTTGATGATAGATCCCCTGGTAGGTAGGGAGGACACTGAGATTATCTCATGTTCACTTGGTTTGGTCCTCAACTTTGATTTGTACGTTATCTCTTGGTCCCACTTAGAGAGCTCAGTAGACATTATTGTTGACATCACAAGCCTTGGTGAGGTGATTTCAGTCTTAGGGTGTCAAAGAATCTGTCTGTTATGTTTGGGTAAAAGTGAAAAGGTGAGAGGATTATGCTCTACTCCCTTTTTGGGTAGTATCAGAAACTCAGATCCTTGAACCTTGACCAAGTCCCCATGTGGTATATTTTGTGAGCCACCTTTAGAGACGGTTAACCGTAGTGGACATTCCCTTTATTGGGTGAACCACATGGATGAAACCTCAAGTGGTAATAGCCATTTTCACTGTGGTAGCAACAGCCACTATATAAATGTCTTTGTGGAAGAAATCTCCACAAGTTTGGTCTCTTGTTGGGCTATCAGATCTCCCTAGCAGTTCCTGATTGATTAAATTCTCTGACTGTGTCAAAACCCTGGTGCGCTTGGATTAGAGTTCACCCTCTTGAGATCACAAAAGTTGCAGAGTCAGAACATTACTAAAAACCCTAGGGAGGCCAATTTTTCATTTTCTAGGGCTATGTGCATTATTGAAAAACTTTTGAGAACATACACAAGTAGCATTCATAGGGATTAGCATAATAAGTCACTATTGCTTGTTCATGTACAAGGTTTATTTTGCCCTTGTTAATTGTTTTAAGATGATTTCTTGCTTCCCTTGTTTATTGTTCTATGTGTTTGATATCTACTTGGTTACTTGAAACAAACAATCCTGAGATGAACTATTACATAGATCTTCAAACCTGGACAGAAAATTTTGCAAACAATTTGAAACTAAAAAACTAAAAAATTGCAAATCTAAAGCAAAAATACTTTCTAGAGTCAAAAGTCATCCCACAGTCTCAGAAAGTTGTACGAGTTTTGTCCAAAAGTCATTTCAGAACACTCGGATTGTCGTACGGGAGCATATACATTGTTGTATGAGTTTTGTCTGAAAATTCAAGTAAAATCAAACCCTGGTGTCAATTGTCGTATGAGCTTTGTCAATAGTCATGCTAGAGCCAACCCAGACTCGTACAAGCCTAGAGAAACTCGTATCAAAATTTTCAAAAGTTGTCAGAAACCTCCAAAATTTGTCAGAAATCCAGTTTTACAACCAACTTCCAAATTCTATCAGAAAATTCACTATGTCAAGAATAGCGTAGAAACCGGAAGAAATCCAATCTATTTGCCTAAAGTGGTCTCTTGAGTTTGACCTAGCCTTCTAATCTATCGATTTGAATCTTGTTCATCTTTTGTCAAAACCTTGTCAACATCATTTTTAGAATCAAATCCTCAAAATGGCTAAGTGTTGGAGCTCGTGTCCACCATCTTTTGGGTGTTGATAAGGTTGCGTCATTCGATCTTCTTGAATCAAGTCATTCTTCAGTTACCTACATCTTTCTCTTTTTCTTCACCTAAGGTTAATGGTGGAAACTAGAGCTTCAAAATAAAGAAAACAAGGAGAACAACCCAAATTCTCTTTAGCAGCATCTTATGTGATTGCACAGACATTTCATCAACCTTATAACACAACTAAATTTGGAGAAGACACTCTTGGAAATCTCTTCTTAAAAGGTGGTTACCTCACTCCTCCTAGATCAATTCACATAGGTAATCAACCAACCCCACCTCAATCAATTCCCAACAGTCATCATAAAAACACTATTTCTCAAGGCGAAGCAAACCAAGGCTTCCAAGGTCATCACTCCAATCATGGTGGAGATCCCCAACCAATGCCTTCTAAAATTTCCCAATATCAGAATGACGATAACTTCAAGAGGATGATGAGACACTTCTTGAGGGAAGACAAAGAGGCATACTTTCTAGAGTTAGCTCAACAAGGAGCTAAACTTCCTCCAAACTTTAATGTCAAAGATATTGTTACTCAAGAGGATGAAACTCCCATCACAACTATGATGAAACAGATGCATGCCATGCAAGTCAAGATCAACAAACTCAAAAAAGAGAAGGAACCTAAATATTTCTCCATGGAAGGTCTATGCCCTTTTCCATTTGACAAAGACTTATATATGCCACCATTCCCAAAAAGAGTGGAAATGCCTAAATATGACAAATACAATGGAAACTCTGATCCCCAAGATCATGTCAAAGAATTTTGTACTCAATCCATGGAGTTCATGCATGAACCAACCTACTTAATGCATCTTTTCCCATGATCTCTGAGAGGAGAAGCCATTCATTGGTTCTCAAAAATGCCTCCAACAATCAAAACCTTTGAGGATTTAATTAAGCTATTCTATCGATAATACTCCTACAACATCAGACATCCGGTTACTATGATTGACATTTGTAATCTGAAACAATACCCAGGAGATCCATTCTTGACTTTCCTCAAATGATGGAGGAAGAATTTTTCTCTATATGCTAGACCCATTCCAAAAATAGAGAAGCTGGAAATTTTCATTAACAATCTTGTTCCAGAGATCAACTACCCTTTACAAATGCAAAATCACACATCCTTCGATAAGATGGTAGACAATGCAATCAAAATTTAGAAAGTCCTTGTGAAAAAAGGAGACATATCACTTCAAAAAGAGAAGTATGAACCTAGATCTAGTTCCAAAGACAAGAACAAAAATTGGAACAAGAATAAAGGCATCATCATGAATGGTGTTGTTGACAATGTCTGTAACCTAGCTAATGCACCTGCTTTCAATCTCACTATTGGTACCCAATCCATCAAAGCCTCGAAGGTGAAAGTGACAGAATCAAACAAGAAGCCATCTGACTATAAACCTTGAGCTATAGATCCTAAATACAAGTTTACTCCTCTTGGAGAATCCTTAGACTCTGCCAGGAAAAATCTGTTGGCCAACAAAATCATCACATTGTCTGAGATAAAACCATTTGATCCTGAACCTAAACCAAAATGGTGGAAAGAGAACGATTTCTATGACTTCCATCGCAATAAGGATCATAAAACTAGTAACCGCCAATGCTTAAAGCATCTCATACAAGACAAAATTGATAATGGAGAAATTATAATTGACAATCACAAAAGCAATAATGATCATACAACATTCACGGAACCATTTCCAAAGCATAATTAAGGAGATTCATCTTCTCAGCCTAATATGGGTTCTAAAGTCACTTATGCCTACTCTGGAAACAATGCTATCATAAACATGGTGGAACCTTTCTTATCTAAACATTGCAATGTCATCACTATTGTCCGAAAAGATAGAGATAATGAATCAACAAATGCAGTTAATCAATCACAAGCTCAGGCGCTTCTGCAAGGACAAAATTCAGATTCATCCAATGTCCCTAAGATGCCTTTTAATCTTTCATCTACTTCTAAATAGAGGGTTGCCTCTAAATCATCAAATCCTAAAGAGATGAGGCCAACATCATATAGTATTGTCCAACAACTCCACCATACCAATACAAAAATATCCATGTTCGAGTTGCTTCAGATATCTCCTGTTCATAGGGCTATTCTGGATAAAGCTCTGCTCAGTTCCAATGTTCCTGACAATCTTGATCTAGACAGATCCCAAACTATGGTTGGTCATCTGATATTGCCCCAGTATATCTCCTTCTCAGAGGAAGATGACAATTCACTGAGTCATCCACATAACCAACCCTTGCACATTGGAGTCTTGATCCAAAACCATTGTGTCAAATGCGTGTTGATAGATGGAGGCTTTGGTCTAAACATTTGTTCTTACAACTTGATCATACAACTGGTATTATCAAAAGCTTCCATTGATCCTAAAAAGAAGATAACTATCAAGGCATATGATGAACAAGAAAGGTCTTCCAAAGGAACAATTGTCTTACCTATCAGAACAAGTCCATTTATCAAAGACATCACATGTCAAGTTCTAGATCTACCTTTGGCTTACAACATTATCCTAGGGAGACACTGGATACATGAAATGCGAGCTATTCCTTCCACATACCATCAATGTGTGAAATTTCCTTATGAGAGAGTAGAATTAACCATTCCAGTTGACATATCTACAACTTCCAATGCATTGAAAGAATGTGCTAAAAAACTTGTTCCAAATAACAGAGAATCTTCCACTAAGAAAATAGATGTTGCATCTACATCCAAGATGGAAGAAATTGTAGAAGAAGTCAAAATCAAAGACAATGGCATGGGAGAATATACTATGGAACCAGTCCTATCTCTAACATCTCTCCCCATCTCGCCTAAATCTTATGGATAGTCTTTGAAACAACCAAAACCAAAATCTAAAGAACCTCAAGTTATCTACAATGGAAGTTTTATTCTAGAACAAGTCTCCAAACAAGAATTTGAAGAGGATGAAGTTGTGCTTGCATGGATTTACAAAGATGTGTCTCAGTCCAAAACTATTCAATCATGTGACTATAAAACACCAAAAATTCCTTCCAAGTCATATGGGCCAGGGGATAAACTGATAGCTAAAATGGGATATCCTGGTAAAGGACCTCTAGGAGTACAAGGAAAAGGTCTCATGGCACTCATTGCACATGTGGCTCAAACAAACAAAGATACTACAGGCCTGGGCTATAAAAAGAAACCATTTTATCTCAAGGGTAACTCCTCTCATGTTATAGAATAGATCGAACCAGAAGAGACCAACAACGAAGAAGATGATAACAAACAATTAGACAGTGATGATTCAGATAGCTCTGAACTTATTCCTTATGAACGCTTATCTCAATAAATACTAGATCTTCTTAAGGATGAAGAAAAACCTAAGGAGAACATCAATGTGGTAGGCACACATGAACCTACTACCAAACAAGAAGAAGGTAAATCTCTCGCAATAGCTGAACACTTGGGATATAGTAGTGATTATGAAATAGACACACAGGAGTATGAATTCCACTCAAAATCTAAAGGTAATCCTACTTGGGGGATTCATCCTAACTTTACACATATTCTAAAATTTCCCAAAGGTCTAAATGAAGAAATAGAGGATGAATCAAATGACTATGAATGGGGAGTCATTCCAGAAGAACATGAGCTTATCACTCATAAAAAAATTGATGTGATTCACCAATATTCACCTAAATTTGACATAATTCTAGAGCAAAATGATGAACTTAACAAATTTGATCCACCTATAGCTGAAGTGGAATCCAATAATGACATTGAGACTATTCATGAATTGAACATTCTGAGTAGTAATATCACCTCTAAATTTGAGAGTCAAGTTAGGACCAATGATGACAATGCCATATGTGTGAACACCATTTCCCAATCCTCCCCTACCTTGACTATCCAATATCCTGAGCTCATTGTCCGATCCGAGCAAAGACATCCATACATTCCTGACTGACTATGCCCTTTCTTGCTACCTCAATGCAGTGGAACCTATGACAACTTCCATCAGTGAACCTAGCGTCAGCATGATAGAGTTGGATATCAAGTATCTTAGTCAAAAGAATAAAATTAAAAAGAAAAAGAGTTCTGAGGGTGAAAACCACTTTGTGGCAGTCTCAAAACCTACAAAAGTTAAAATAAAAGACGTATCCAAAGGTGGAAACCTCTCTGAGGCACCTAAGGATAAGATATTTGATGTCCTTTCGAGTCATTTATAGGACAAATCTCAAGTATTGATAGAGCCCACTCAATCTATCAACTAGGGTACAATGGAGGAACCACAACTGATTCATGTAGCACAATCTCTTTCAGAAGAAGAAAAATAGGCATTCACCACTTTCTTAACAAAGAAGAAAATCAACTTCGCATGGAAGTATTTAGATATGCCAGGGTCAGACCCAAATCTGATAATGCATCATCTTTCTATCACTCTAGGAGTCAAACCTATTAAACAGAAGTTGCGAAAGATGCATCCACATGTTGCACTTCTCGTAGAGGCTGAGCTAGAAAAGTTACTAAAAGCCAGATTTATCCGAGTCATAGATTATGGAGAATGGATCTCTAACATAGTTCCTATTTCAAAACTAGACAAATCTATCAGAGTATGCATATACTTCAGAGATGTAAATAAAAAATGCCCCAAGGATGATTTTCCACTTCCAAACATCGATATGATAATGGACATGACTGTGGGCTTTGAAATGTATTCTTCAATGGATGGTTTCTCTGGATATAACCAAATCATAATTGCTCCAGAAGATCAAGAGAAAATAGCTTTTACATGTGCATGGGGTACCTTTTGTTGGAATGTCATATCATTTGGTCTTAAGAATGCTAGTACTACATATCAACAAGCTATGACATCTATCTTTCATGATATGATGCATCAAACTATGGAAGACTATGTTGATGACACCTTGGCTAAATCAATGATAAGATTAGAACATTTGAATGACTTGAGAAAAATATTGGATAGAATGGAGAAGTTTAGTCTTAGACTGAACCCTAAAAAGTGTGCTTTTGGTGTCACTTTTGGAAAACTCCTAGGCTACATTGTTTCAAAGAAAGGCATTGAAGTAGATCCTACTAAAGTTGAAGCTATCATAGAGATGAAACCTCCTAAGAATATCAGTTAAATGAGAACCTTACAAGGAAGAGTGCAATCAATCAGACGATTCATATCTCAGCTAGCAGATATATCACAACCTTTCACAAAGACATTGCATAAAGGTGTGACCTTCTGATGGAGCGAGGAATGTGAAAAGAACTTCAAACATATCAAGAAATAATTGTCAAATCCTCCTACTTTAATGCCTTCTATACAAGGGAAGCCATTGATTCTGTATGTCTCTGCCATAGATACATCACTGGGGGCATTACTATCACAACATGATGAAAATAAGAAGGAGAGAGCTATAAACTACATTAGTAGAAAATGAACAGAAACCTATGGAATTGAAGAATAATACAAGTAGAGTTATCTTTAAGGGTACTTTCTATAACTATGGAGAGGAAGGACCCTATTATTTTGAGTGTACACAGAAGAAGCTTGGTGACCGATGAACTTCTATGGTGAATGAGAATGAACCTGAATCTAAGAACTTGCTACTTTGGTGAACATTGCTCAGTACAAAGGAGGAACCTTGTCAAAGGAGTAATTTTTTTAGGACCTGATACAAGTTGAGAGGTAAACTTTGTTGGATTTAGGAGAGATAGGGTACTGAGAGGGGAGGGGTGAATCAGTACCCACAAAAACTTTAACACATTAACCTTTCAAATCTACAATAGCAAACAGTTGTAACATTCCAAAATAACTTGTATCTAATACATGTGTCATTCATCCATTGAACTTGTGAAAGTAAATAACATGAAATCAACAATATAATAGTTCCATAACACAAGTATTTTGGTAACGTAGAAACCCTTGTTTCAAGGTAAAAACTACGGTGAGGATGACACCCACAAATTCGTCACTACTACAGATAGAAAAGGTTTTCCTGTTAGGGCTACAAGTGGTGATCACTTTTGGTGATCTTACCCTATTAGGAGTAACATATTAGATCAGCTAGATCTCCCTGGTGATAGGATTTTAGAAACACTACTTGAGTGTGCACTCGGTTAAGAGATTTAAAAAAGACTGTCAAGTCTACTTTGTTAAGAAATTTAACCAAAACTCTATGAAAATTGTTAGAAAGCAATAGGTAACTATCTACTAATGACAAATTGATTGTCTAATAAAGATCGATAAAATATTGATAAAATATTACCCCTACTATGATGAATCTCTTCTCTGAACTTCTCGGTTAGCCTACTCTGATTCTGCTTAATCTGATAACCTTTGAATATTGATCTGCTCTGTTAACTGATAATCTTGAAGGTTGTCAAGTACTTCAAGTGCTTCTTTTCTCATACATCAGTTCACACCAAAAATGATGTAACATACAAAATATATAGCATACAACATTATGCCTCTTATACAAAATTATGTTTACAAATCTCAGACAAAACCCTAAGATCTACAGTGTACAAAAATAACCTAGATCAAACTATTACATAGAATCTTCATCGTAACTTAACAATAAATTGTTCTCAATCTTGGTAATACATTTTCTAATCTGTTGTAACCATTTTCATAGAAGAATGTGCCATTCATGATTACTATGTCATTTCCTGTGATCCTCGGTAAACACTGTATAAACTACTCAGTGTTCATTCTGATGCTTGGTGTTTACTATGCTCGGTATTGGTGTCTACTGATGCTCAGTAACCTGACTAATGCTTGGTGTATATACTTTAACCAACTGTCTTGTTTTTCTTATAGTTACCGACTAGCTTCATATATGTAACCGACCGATATCTTTGATAACCTTTGATACTAATGAAAACCTTTAATACTCAATAGAGATAACAATCTCCCCCTTTGGCATTAGTATCAAAACTTGAATGTATATAGAACTTATGTCTCAAAACTTATATCTCCCCATATACATATACAAATAAAAAATTTCTAAATACTCCCCCTCGGTGCATTCTCCGATAATGCGTAGTATACTAGGCAAAAAGTTATATATTTGGCATATACATTGATTTCCCCCTTTTTGATATGAATACAAAATACAAAAATGGTATACTTTACTCAGAGTCACCACTCATAAGATATGAGATTGTACAGGTATTGCTCCAAGAACTTGGACTCACAAACATTTTGCAATGATAGACATGAAAGACTTGACTCCTTTACAAAAAATTTGAGGAATATGACTTTGTTAAGCATGACTCTATAACTTCAATGACTTCCACTGGATAAATGAATACGCTGGCCAAGAGTCTAGCTCTACTCATACCCACATTATTCTATCTTCACTTTAACATTTCCCCAATAGAGTCACCAATTTGTTAAAGATTTTTCTTGTAGGATCAAACTTGGCAAATGTATGGGCTTGATTCTCAATTAAAAAGGACTCCAAGTTTGCAAGAAAAGCCTAATTGATGAGGATTGGATAAGATCCTCCTTCTTCTTTGAGCTACATAGGACTCAGGAAGGTATTGCCTATGATAGGTGGATTATGTTCTTCACTATTATGCTAATTAGGCTTTAGATTATTTCAACAAAAAATCACTCTGTAGACAGTTGAGAATCTCCTGATATAGAGGATAGCAATAGAAACTATGAATGTGATAGCACAGAATAGTGGAATAAGGATGTGAATCCTTCTTCTTTTTATGAGTACAACTCAAGGAAGGTTAACCTCTGGATTCTCTCTTCAAGGAATCAACAAAGTGAACTATATCACCTAGGATATAGTCCTTTCACAATAGGCATAAACTTAAGAACATAAAATACTGGTAGTTAAATGTTGTGCTTGATGACTTAAAGATAACTGCATCACAAATAGCCAACCAGTGCCTATTCTTGGGCAAGGAGTCAAAAGATGTAATTCACAGGTCACAAATCAAGTAAAATAATATAGAATACCTCACAGATTGAATGCAATCTAGACAGAGTGCCTTACAAACTATCTTCTCACTTCTATATTGTTCAATCAAATCCTTCAATAGTGTTTTCTCTTTGAAACTACTTATGAAATTTAATTCTCTCCTTGAGAGAAACTCACAAATGTTTAGACAAACTACCTTGTAGTTGGTATGTTTTCATATGCCTTGCAAATAAAACATACAAGAGCATAAACAAAATGCAAAGAGACTAAACAACAAAGAATAGGAACTGCATTGTATTTTATTGAAATATTCTTGCTTCAATACATTAAAGACAAAAAACTCAAAGCATAGACAAGGTTGAGAAATTCATTTTACATAAATACATTCAAAAAACCATTTGGAAGCCTACTGTAAAATCTTCTGAGTGAGAGGGCAGAACCAGTCTGAAACCCTTCAACAGAATAGAAGAAGAAATAGGGACAAGAACCCCTAAAATAGAGAGGGGAAGAGAATAAAAAGAAGAAGAAGAAACCCTAAAAGCCATGATGGATCAACACCTATCTTCTCTATTTGATTTCACTTGCTTTCTCTCTCCTCTAAAAATCTGATCTTCTCAGGCACCTTCAAAAATTTGTTCTTATTGTATTCATCTGCTTGCAAATCTGATTCAATAGCCCTCTATCCTTTGAAAATCAAATCTTATCTTTATCTTCACTGAAAATCTGATTCACTCCCTCTTGCAGACAACTCCAGGAAGTCTTTTCGATAAGATCAAATCAAAAAATCTGATCATGGATTTAAAAGCCATCAGTTCTCTTATTTTCTCAATCAAATCAAATTTTTTCCACCGCCATCATGTCTTTCATCTTCTGTCATTTTTGAAAATATATTATACTGCTATGTTTGGGCAAAAAATGAACTTGCAAGTTTTAAATCACTGACCAAGCTTCCGTCATTTGAAAAACTTGAGTTTATCTATAAAGTTGAACTATATGATATTTTAAATCTTTTATGCATTTAACTTTGGATTTTATTCTCATACTTCACTAGATTTCACCAAGTGGCATGCTCTGATTGGTGCTCGGACAAACTCAACTTTAACCTTAGTCACCTGGAGACTTGGAGACTACATTAGTCTCTGAATCTCTGAAGGTATTTCTTAACCTTGATTTCTTTTAGAGACTTAGAGAATGTCTTTAGTCTCTTAATCTTTGAATCTCTTCCTTAACCTTGAGTCTATCTGGAGACTTGGAGACTACATGATCTGGAGATTTGGAGACTGCACGATCTAGAGATTTGGAGACTACTTGAATCTCTAAGTCTCTGAAACATTTCCTTGACCATGGTTTCCTTATGAGACTTGGAGACTGTCTTTACTCTCTAGGTCTCTAAATGATTTCCTTTACCATGGTTAGATCTAGATATTTGGAGACTGCTTGATTAGGAGATTTGGAGTCTGCTCGATCTGGAGATTTGGAGACTGGACGATCAGGAGATTTGGAGACTACTTGAATCTCTAAGTCTCTGAAGCATTTCCTTGACCATGGTTTCCTTATGAGACTTGGAGATTGCCTTTACTCTCTAGGTCTCTGAATGATTTCCTTTACCATGGTTTGGTGTCGAGACTGGGCGACCTCCTTTAGTCTATGAATCTCCAAGTCTCCAAATCTCTGAATATCTCATCCAGCAACTAGACCTTAGTCTCATGATCTCTAAATCCTTTGCCACATCACTGTCAGCAGTCTGCAAAATTTACTTACCTTTGGTTGTGGGCATAGAAACTGAGGAACCAACATGGAGGTTCATGTGAGCATAGCCTCTAGCTCTTCATCTATTTCATCATGTGAGGAGCATGTTAGGAATGAATGCTAAATGTTTGGCAGCCATTCTGTAGAAGTTGTTGTTGCATTCATGACTATGATTGTCATTGATGTCAACATAGTGATTTACCAAAGACTTGCAGAGAAGCAGATAGATTTTGGATTAGCGCACATTGGTTATTGCAATTGGAGCTATGTGATGTTGAGGTTATACTCTTTGATATGTCATATGTCTATGGTTAAGAGTGTAGACAGTAATTCATTCATTCATGGAAGTTATGATTATTTTGGTGGAAGCAGTATTCAGGCAGTGCTCCTGAGTAGCAGTTTGTGGAAATCGAATGATATCTCCTAACCGGGATGGAATCTGGTTTTGCACAGTTAAAGGGAAGTTTAAGACACATTGATAGTGACATGGATGATAGTGCAAACTTCTAGGTCACACAAGTGAAGATTTATTGTATTTGGAAGCCGATAATTTTGTGTAATTTTGGTGTAGTGTGTGGAAACTTTTATTTCATAATTGCATGCCGATTCATTTGTAATTATTTAAGTGTGGTATAAAGGAAGGAATGTATTTCATTGTTGTAATGTAGTTGTAATGTGAAATTTTGTAATTATGATATGGTAGCAGCGGTTGTGATGATGTATGCATGAAGTGAAGAAAAGAGGTAAGTATGAAAGCGAATTAGTGAAGGAAGACATGCGAAGTACATAGATCTGAAATTGAGATCTGATGTAGTAGTGAGTGTGATTTGGCATAGTTAGAGAAGTGGTAAGATATTATTCTATTGAATAATGCAAAGATTATTTGGACAGTGTGTTCAATGATCTTACCCTGAAGCTGTTTGGACAGTGGGTCCTTCTGTCTTCCATAACTCTTAACCAGGTTAGAATCTTTTAACAGGGATTCAAAATCTCCTAATAGGGATTCATATGTACTAAATGTATAACATAAGACTCCTAACAGAGTCCATCCTTTGACAAGGAATATTCATATTAGTGCATCTTTTGTGGTTATCATTCCCACCGGGGTTTACTCTTTGATCAAGAGGTTCTCTAGTCAACATATATTGTGTCATTGTTTTATTGTGTATGAATATCTTTTTATGGTTGGTAATTATATTGCTTATATGGTTTAATGTTGTTGAAGATGATAAAAATTATAATTATCTGATAACTGATTCACCCCCCCCCCCTCTCAGTTATCTTGGTGGACTTTACTTTCTAACAATTGGTATCAGAGCGGCAGGTCCTTGAAAAAGAAGTTTAACAGCTTAAGGAGATCCATGGAAAATTTTAGGAAAGAAAACCCTAAGTTTGATGGAGTAAATTTTGATATTTGGAAAGAAAAGATGAAGACACACCTACTATTTTTAGGACCGGGTTATTGGTTGATTACAAAAAATAATAAGACTATCATTGAAGAAGACAATCTTGAAACATGTACTATGGAAGAGAGAGATCTATTCATGTGTAACATACTTCCAAGAGAAGCACTTTTGACAACACTTCTGGAGAATGAGTACATTCAAGTAAAATATTTGAAATATCTCATAAAATTTTGAATGCTTTACACTCTACTTTTGAAGGCGATGAACATGCAAAAAGAGTTAGATTACATAATTGGATATGTGCATTTGAAGATATAAGAATGTTGGAAGATGAATCTATTAGAAGTTATATTGGTAGAATGTCAGAGATCATTACAGGTATAAAATCTTGTGGAGGAACAAAGATAGAGAATGAAGTGATATGGAAAATTCTAAGGACATTGACTCCTGTATTTAAGTAGACAACATAGATGATTGAACAAGTGATACCTTGTACAACAAACTTTACAAGAGAAACTCTTCTTGGAAGATTAGAAGCAACAAAAATGAACCTAAGATTATCAAGAGACTTACCTAGAATGGAGACAGCATTCAATGTTCTTAGTGTTCACCCTACTTTGTCAAGAAGCATCAGTGTGAGTGGAGATTATGCTGGCATTAGCATATCTAGAAATGAAGAAGACAAGAATATTGAAGAAGGTATTGCCTTGCTTGTGAAAAGAGAACCAGATGGTAAGAAAATATTTAAATGTTGGACTTGTCAAGAATATGGTCATTTTGCATCTAAATGTCCTAAGAGAGTTAAAAAGTATAGAAGCAATTTCAAACCTAGAAGATCTAAGGAATGTTATTATGCTAATGATGAAGATCTTGAAGCTAGTATAGAAATAACTTTAAGTGAAAATGATACTAAGAATAATGATGACATAGGATTTGTAGCAATTAAAGAAGAGAATCTTGAAACTGATGTTAAGGAAGAAAAAGCCTTAGTTTCTCAAGTTGAAAAAAAGTTGATTGGATTATAGACAGTGATTTTTCACATCATATGAATGGACACATGAAAAAGTTCATAAAGTTGAATGAATATGATGGAGGAGTTGTTAGAGTTGGAAACAGTGCACCTTGTTTGATTAAAGGTATAGGATCTATTACTCTTGATGGAAAGACTAATATTGACGATGTTTATTTTGTGGATGGATTGAAACATAATATTTTGAGTGTTGGATAGTTATTTGATAAGGGATATCAAGTTTGGTTTACTGAGAAAACTTGTGTGATAAAGGATAAAGATGGAAATTTGATTGGAACTAGATCTAGAACCAGAGGTAATGTATTTAAGTTGAATCCTACTGAGATGACATGTTTGATTACTAAGATTGATGATAGTTGGTTATGGCATAGAATGTTTTGTCATATAAACTTTGATAACATTGTGAAAGTAAGTACTACACTTGCAGTAAGAGATTTACCAAAAATTATGAAGCCTACTAACATGATTTGCAAAGAATGTGTAATGGCTAAATAGAAGAGAAGTTATTTTCCTAGTAAGAAGTTTACATCTACAAAGAAGCTAGAGATTGTTCATAGAAATTTGAGCAGTCCTACCAGGACTAGAGGATTCTATGGAGAAAGGTATTTTATGATTCTTGTTGATGATTTTACAAGAATGATGTGGATTGCATTTCTTAAAGAAAAATCTGAAGCATTTGATAAATTTAATATTGTTAAGAATAAGGTTGAGCATGAATCTGGAATGAAGATTAAATGTTTGAGATCTGATAGAGGTGGAGAATTTACTTCTAGAGAGTTTAAAAACTTTTGTGAAGAAAATGGCATTAAAAGACAGTATTCAGCCCCTAGAACACCTGAACAAAATGGCATTGCAGAAAGAAGGAACAGATCAATGACTGAAGCAACAAGAGCTATGTTGTTTGAAAATGATTTGGCGAAGATATTCTGGAGAGAAGTAGTGAACACAGTAGTGTATATAATTAATAGAGTACAAATCAGAGTAGACACAGACAAGACACCTTATGAATTATGGTTTCGACATGCACCCTCAGTTAAGTATTTTAGAATTTTTGGAAGAAAATGTTATATAAAGAGAGATGATGATATTGGAAAGTTTGATCCTAGAAGTGATGAAGGAATATTTCTTGGATATTATTTGAAAAGAAAAGCATATAGATGTTTCAATAAAAGAACTAAGACTATTGTTGAAAGCACAAATGTTAAAATTGATGAAAAGCTCAAAATTCAGGAAAGAATGTTTGATTATGAATCTGATGAAGAAGCTCATCGTAAACCTAACACTGGATCTACTGAATTGTTTTATGAAACTGACAGTGATTTGTTGAATGAAAGCCATAGTGAAGTTATTGATGAACCTACATCTAAAGAGAGATTTGAGATAGTGACACCTAGCAAGATTTTGTTAAGGAATCATCCTTTTGAACATATTATTGGGAGCATCAAAAGAGGAGTTCTTCCTTGAAATAAGGCACAAGAAAAGTTATGTTTGATTTCTCAAATTGAACCTAAGACTACTAATGAAGCTTGTGAAGATGAAAGTTGGACTAATGCTATGAAAGAAGAACTAGATCAGTTTGAAAAGAACAAGACATGGGAATTGGTCCCTAGACCTACAGACAAGAATGTTATTAGAACTAAATGGGTATTCAGAAATAAGATGAATGAACAAGGAGAAGTAGTAAGAAACAAAGCAAGATTGGTATGTAAGGGTTACTCACAACAAGAAGGAATTGACTATGAAGAAACCTTTGCACCTGTTGCAATAATTGAAGTAGTAAGAATGTTTTTGGCATATGCAACTTACAAGAAATTCAAAGTATATCAGATGAATGTGAAGTCAACATTTCTGAATGGAGAATTGGAAGAAGTCTACATTGAGCAGCCTAAAGGTTTTCCTTTAACTCAAGAAGGAGACATGGTATGTAAATTGAAGAAAGCTTTATATGGACTTAAACAAGCACCTAGAACTTGGTATGCAAGACTGGATAAGTATTTGTTAAAATTAGGATTTACAAAAGGAACAACTGATAGAAATCTGTACACAAAAGAAATTGAAAATGGTTTGTTAGTTATAGTTATTTTTGTTGATGACATTATCTTTGGAGGAGAAGATGAAGCTAGTGACAAATTTGCTGATGAAATGAAGACTGAATTTGAAATGAGTATGATTGGTGAGATGAAATACTTTTTGGGATTACAGATAACACAAAACAATGATGGTATCTTTGTAAGTTAGACAAAGTACTTCAATGACTTGTTGAAAAGATTTGGAATGGAGGATTGTAAACCTATTGGAACACCTATGGTGATCGGACATAAGTTATCTAGCACAGATGAGACTCCTGTAGTAGAATAGAAGAAATACAGATCTATGATTGGGGGATTACAATATTTCACTCATACAAGACCTGATATAGCACATTCAGTTGGAATTGTAGAAAGATTTCAAGTTGAACCTAGAGAATCACATTATGCAGCAGTAAAAAGGATACTGAGATATTTAAGAGGCACAATGGACTATGGACTATGGTATGAAAAATCTAATGATTTTACCCTATGTGCATATATAAATGTTGATTGGGGAGGAAGTTTTGATGATAAGAAAACCACCAGTGGTGGAGCATTTTTCCTTGGAGGAAGATTAGTTTCTTGGCTAAGCAAGAAGCAGAATTGTATCTCAAAAAGCACAATAGAAGCAGAATATGTAGCAGCAGCAAACAATTGTAACCAGCTAATTTGGATGAAGCAAATGCTGAAGGATATTGGAATAAAATTTGTTGAGCCTGTTGTCATACATTGTGACAACACTAGTATAGTTAGTATGTCTAAGAATCCTTTATTACATTCTAAGACAAAACATATAGAGATTAAGTATCATGTTGTAAGAGAGAAATTTGTTGAGAAAGAAGTCAGACTTGAGTACATAAGTACAAAGGAGCAGATAGTAGATATATTCACAAAGCCTTTTCCTAAGGATACATTTGAGTATCTAAGAGGTATGCTTGGGGTTATTGCCCAGCCTACTTTTGAGAAGTGATGTAGTTGGTTGCATCTGTCTAGTAGTATATAAGCCTTATCTTTCTTCTAGACTAGATGTTGGTACTTTCTCTATGGGGGAGTATCTGTATCTGAGCTGAGTCATGAGGACTCTAGTAAATGTATTTTCTGAAAAGTGTCTTTTGACATTGATTTGTTGTTGACATAGTGGTGGAATTTTTGTCATTCATGTCAATGGGGGAGAAGTGAACATGAAAAACAATCTGAGACATTTGTTGGAGAGAACTGAATAGGATAACAAAGCAAGATTTGATTGATGAAGAGGATTTGAAGAAGCAGTGTTGCAGTATTGGATTTTTGGAACATTGGATTTTTTCATCTATGTTGCCATCAATGCCAATGGGGTAGATTGTTAGGAATGAATGCTAAATGTTTGGCAGCCATTCTGTTGCAGTTGTTGTTGCATTCATGACTATAATTTTCATTGATGTCAACATAGTGATTTACCGAAGACTTGCAGAGAAGTAGACAGAGTTTGGATTAGCGCATCTGGGTTATTGTAGTTGGAGCTATGCAATGTTGAGGTTATACTCTTTGATATGACATATTTATATGGTTAAGACCATAGATAATAATTCATTCATTCATGGAAGTTATGATCATTTTGGAGGAAGCAGTATTCAGGCAGTGTTCCTGAGTAGTGGTTAGTGGAAATCAGATGATATCTCCTAATTGGGATGGAATCTAGTTTTGTGCAGTTAAAGGGAAGTTGAAGACACATTGATAGTGATTTTTATGATAGCGTAGACTTTGAGGTCACACGAGTGAAGATTTATTATATTTGGAAGCTGACAGTTTTGTGTAATTTTGGTGTAGCGTGTGGAAACTTTTATTTTGGAATTGCATGCCGACTCATTTGTAATTATTTGAGTGTGGTATAAAGGAAGGAATGTATTTCCTTGTTGTAATGTAGTTGTAATGTGAAAGGGTGTAATTATGATATGGTAGTAGCAGTTGTGATGTTGTATGCATGAAGTGAAAAAAAGAGTTAAGTATGAAAGGGAATTTGTGAAGAACGACATGCGAAGTACAGAGATCTGAAATTGAGATCTAATGTAGCATTGAGTATGATTTCGCACAGTTAGAGAAGTGGTAAAATATTATTCTATTGAATAATGCAAATATTATTTGGACAGTGTGTTCAGTGATCTTACCCTGAAGCTTTTTGGATAGTGGGTCCTTCTGTCTTCCATAACTCTTAACCGGGTTAGAATCTTTTAACAGGGATTCAAAATCTCCTAATAGGGATTCATATGTACTAAATGTATATCATAAGACTCCTAATAGATTCCATCCTCTCACAAGGAATATTCATAGTAGTGCATCTTTTGTGGGCATCATTCCCACCGGGGTTTACTCTTTGATCAAGAGGTTCCCTAGTCAACATATCTTGTGTCATTGTGTTATTGTGTATGAATATCTTTCTATGGTTGGTAATTATATTGCTTATATGGTTTAATGTTGTTGAAGATGATAAAAGTTATAATAATCTGATAACTGATTCACCCCGACCCCATCTCAGTTATCTTGGTGGACTTTACTTTCTAACAGAGCATTGCTTATAAACATTGAAATTCCTCAAATTGGGGCAAATGTGGGACAATGTTTTTGCAAGTTTTAAAGACTTCTTTCAAAATAATGGCTAGCGCCCAAATGGCATGCACCCCAAGGCGGGCCCATAGAGATGGAGATAGCCACTACCTCTTCACACTTTCTTTACATTCATTTTGGGTGCTAGTGTATATAAATACTAAAAACTCCCCAATCCCCGTGAATGTGGGATAATAGTCATGATAGTTTTATGGGCAGTTTTGATAGTGATGTACTCAAATGACTGTATCTCATTAACCAAGATGAATTTAGAAAATCACTTTAGTGAGAATCTAGAGAACTAGATTTTTGACAATGTATCCGAAATTTATCCCGATCCAACAGTTCAATAAAAAGTTATGCCCCCCGCAATATGACTATTTTTTTTCTTTTCTGCAAATCGGTGTTTGCAAAATCCATTGATTCATCTTTCCTAAGCAATGGTTTAGCATCCCCCTTTCTTTAAAATGTGCCTCCATCACATGTTGGCTTCCGTTTTCTTTCATTTATCTCATTTTTATGGTTTCCTTTGTATTCATTTATTACCTTGTTGTTTGCTCAGTTGCTCATTTGTGTAGGCAGCCGCTTTGATCATCTTTACTTTGCATTGAAGGAAAAGGCATATTCATTGGCTTGTATCTTGCTAACAGAGACTCAAATGTTGATCTTGTTTGGCCAAGCAATAGCAGCCCCAATAATCAAAGTATTATTTAAACTATCAACGCATGCAAGAGCTTTCTCATGACTTGTAAAATTTACAAATTCGAAACCCTTTCACCTTTCATTAAGCATACCACTACAAAATCCACATTCACTCTTTTCACTTCCATATGGAACCACTTGAAGGAAGTTTGAGACAAAACCATATCAAAATCACAATCTCACTATGCACCTTGTAAAATTTACTGAATAACATTAGCTAGCCTCCAGGAGCGGCCTTGAAAACTGACCGAATGAAACTTTTAGAGACCAGAATCTTGTGCATTGATTCACCCCCAAACAAGGAACTTGAATCTACAATTAGCATGCCTAGAAAATTAGATGATGAATTATCACCAAACACCAAAGTCAGCCAGTCAATGACATTTTGAAACAGAATAGTGAAATAAGCAGAAATTGGGTTTGGAATTGGCCTGGGAAAGTGATCAAATGGATTGGTAGAGACCTAGAAACCATCAGGTAAGTATTCTCTCAAGTATAAAGTATGAAAAAACTTTCAATTATGTCAGACCATGCATGGGGCACAAACTAGGATACCTCAAAGTAGGTCACTTAGAATTTTGAACAGTGCACACAGAGAATTTTAACAAATTACAAATGGAATGGCACTGGAAAATAGTTCAAACGGGCACATAGGGGAATTGAAAATTGGCAAGATGATTCACTCCCATGCCTACAATATGATTCCACAACTGACATGTTATAACCAATCACAGGGAAAAAGATATTCAAATGCAAACAAGGCCTGCTAAAGCAATTTGACACTTAGGCAAAAATGCAGATTTAAGCGAATACCTCAAAATGACTACTCCCTAAACATGTCAGACTTAAAATCTAGGAGCTGGAACCCACTGCATATGTCAAAGGAAAGATGTTAAACATGTTTCCCAAGTTGTACCCCATGAAAATCATCAGGATGTCTTTTTCAAGCACACCGGTTAGGCCTTCTCATAGAAATTTGAAGAGTACTCACCTTGCCTTAGAGAAAAAATTTCAATTGGTCACTCAAAATTTGTACCAAATTTTGAGAGCACCAACACCCGACACATTTCATGTAATCAGTTAGTTGATGAATAAAGACATCTATTTTCCTATAGATCTAGTTTTTTTGTGTAATTCTATTGTGCTATCATTGGCTGCAAGTTTGGACGATCCTTAATTGGATCCTTCGACCTTGACTGCATAAGGTGGTATCAAAGTGAGAGTTTGATCTTGTTGGAGTAGAAGGTTGACCTAGCAAGGCTGATCTTGCAAAGTTGATCTTTTTGGCGAAGAGATTATGTGCAATCTGAGTGCAGATCTATCACATTGAACTTGTGAAATCATGCCCTAGTTGTTTATGTGAGGTGGCAGGTTGTGATCTAACTTGCATACAGCTTGGAGGTTGTCACCACGTGGTCAGTGTTATGATTTGTTGCATAAGGTTTTTAAAGATCTTTGGAGATGTCTTCGAGAGGATTGGACCTTGGTGATGTGATTTTTGAGAGGTTTTCTCGATTAGAAGTGGATTTTTTGAACCGTGTGGAGAATTGAGTTAAGAACCATGTGAGGGAAAGTATCGTTGAGCTTTGTAGAGCTTACCAGAGTTGGAGCATGCTGATCTAGAGGAAAGTTGTTTGGCCGGTTCATAGACTGGTTCATGAGAGAAGACATCTTGACAAGGTTTTCTATGGTAGTTCAGAGGTTGAAGAGGTATGTGAGATTGGTTTTGATGTTCAGTTGGTGGAGGCTAACATGAAACCTACAGAGAAACTTGTGATTGTTGTTGAGTTACCTATGATTACCGATGATGTTGTTGATCTTGTTGAGGTTGGTGAGAAGATTGGTTTTCATGTTCAGTAGGTTGTGCCTGACATGGAAATTGCAGAGCATCTGGTTGTGTTTGATTAGATTGTTATTGGTGTAGAGTTTCCTATTATTGAACACCTCGGTGATGTTGGTGTTACCGAATTTATTTTGTTTGGTGTTGTGGTGCTGATGTTGTTTGTTTGTTGCAGACTTGAGTTATTGGTTGATAGTGATAAGTCTGGTAATGAGATTCTGAGATGGGATGCATACTTGATCCTTGATGATGGACTAATGGCTCAGTTTGTTCATGATGTTAGACATGCCAATTGGTTGAGTTACAGATTGGTTCTCTTTCCCATCACAGAATGGAAACCTTTGGTGAAGATGAAGTGGAGTTGGTGTTTTTTAGATGTTCCCTTTGGTGAGAAAGTGTGGGACACACTTTTCTTTGTACCCTGAGAGTTTGATGCATTGGCATCCTGCCTTCTTGGTCGATGCCTGAAGATTTTGGTGGTCTTGATAACTGTCTAGCAATATTTGGTTACTTGGCTAGTAATCTCTGTAGAAGACTGGCATTTCTTAGTCTTTGATGGTGATGTTCGGTCGAAGTTTGTTAGGCTTCACCGATGGAGCTCGGTGGTCTTGGTTGGGATTATCAATTGGAAGTTCTGTTGGATCTTGATGGATGTTGTTCACTCGATGACTTGGTGGTTTTTTGCTCGGTGCTCAGTTACCGATGAGGTCTTAGTGTTTATGCCTGTTTCTTGGTTGTTGAAGTAGCTCAATCACTGGAGGACTCATTCACTGAAGGGGGCTCAGTCATTGAAGGAGACTTGGCACTTCTGGTGCTCAGTAATGTTTGTGGTTCTCGGTCGACATTGTTGGTGCATGGTAATGCTTGGAGAGCTTAGTTGGTGTGGACACTCAGTGTATTTCCTGACGCTCAGTAGTTTGGCTTACAATGATTGTTCTTGGAGATTCGGCTTGGTCAACTGGTGCATTTAATCTGGGTCGCATTCCTCGAGTTATGGATTGATCGTTGGACATGTGGGGACCTAGATCTCGCATGTTGCATTATCCTATGTGGACCTTGAGGCTAACTTGGTGAATTTAATTATTGTGAAGTTATTTGTGAGCTGACTGATGTTTGGCATTTAATATTTATATTTTTGGAAGCTGACTAGCTTTTGGGATTTAATTGTTTCATCCAGCTGACTTGTGGCTTGGATTAGTATTTAAGGTGGTGTTTGGGGAGTTTTTAGGTAGTAGCAAATGTGTGGATCTATGAAGGGATCGATTTGGAGTTTAGATTAGATCAAGTAGAGTTAGTAGCTTACGGGCTTAGGTAGTAGAAGATTGCTTGGTGACCTCCAGCTACAAGTTTAGATCCTTCTTAGAGTGCCTACCAGTGTCTTGTTGTGTTGCTGAATTGGGCTAGCTAAGGAGAAGTGTGTTGGATCCTTTGAGATCTTGTAGAACTATTTCTTGCATTGTATTTGGCCATAACCAGGAAGGCCTTTCAATCCATCACATAGCATGTAATCAGTTAGTTGATGAATAAAGACATCTATTTTCCTCCATATCAAGTTTTGTTTTTGTCTAATTCTATTGTGCTAGTGTTGGCTGCAAGTTTGGATAGTCCTTAGTTGGATCCTCTAACCTTGACAGCATAACAGATATAGTGTGTATCTTTTAAATAGAAGGTTGCAGCCTTCACCCCTTTGAGCACTATGCTCCCAGACAGTGTGTCCTCACCCCTAGCAGGGTTAATTGTCAAAGACTTCTAATAGGGTATGACCCTTGACCAGGTCACTGTGCTTAATGCATTGTAAAGATCAACTCCTAACAGGGTTGTAAGATCTTCTAACAAGGATCATAATACTCTAGTGCAGTTTATAGTGGGTGCTAATTCCCAATGGGATTTTTACCTATTTGGGTTTCCTTGTAACCAAAATTGTGGTATTGTGTTAAGTGTTCTTATATTATGTTTATGCTTAATGTTCTTTTTTACTTAATTGGATAAAGAATTTCATCTTGTAGGTAACTGATTCACCTCCCCCCCCCCCTTAGTTATCTCTTGGGACTATTCCTAATAGTTACTCATTATACAAAACACTAGCTCGGTGTATACATAAATCTTTAATTACCGACCACATTAACTTGTCCAATTTGCTCTTCAATACATAACAAATTCATGTAACACAATCAAGTCAACAATATGATGTCATAGACTCATCAATAAGTTACCCAATGTAGACCTTAGTCATATCTTTGATATCCATCTCATCTTCATGTAGATATCTCATTCTTTTACCATTTTTCTTCTTAAGATGTTTGTAACTATCATTATACGTAAAGTCAAGACTAGTTGACATTAATGACAATACATTGACTGATTTAATTTCCTTACATGAAACTTTAGTAACTCAGTGATCTCTACTCATTGTCTTTCACTTGTTCATTTAGTTCATCAAGATATTCAATCAGTTGTAGGTTAACAATCTCTCCCTTTGGCATTGACGGAAACACAAATATGGAATATGCCATAGAATACTAAACATCTATCCTACAACTCTATAGATAAATGTTGTAGCTTGGTAAGCTCTCCATAGCTTGTATTTTTTATATATTTAATTACTACACAACATTCCATGCAAACTCTCCTTGTAGATTTGATCTTTTTCTTTCCATTTCTTAGTCTTCTCTCCCACTGGATAAATATTTTGTTGATTTATTCTCTCTCTTTGACATCAATGCCAAAAAGAATAAATAGCTCTTTAGTAGCCAAAATATTATCTCTGGTGTTTGGTTCAGATCAAGTATCTGCATTGATGCAAAGGAGGAATGGGAGAGGGGCCAAAGGCACACCCTAAATAGATCCACCTCGCAGAGATCACACACGGAAGCAACAAACACATAAGCGAGAGAGAGAATGTAGATATCTTTCATATATTTATTGCAATTGATTCATACATGTCGGGTTGTAAGGCCTTCCCAGTTTACGCTAGATATTACAATTTAGGTACAAAAGTCCTCCAAAATG
Source organism: Chamaecyparis obtusa (assembly GCA_027943335.1). NCBI lineage: Eukaryota > Viridiplantae > Streptophyta > Pinopsida > Cupressales > Cupressaceae > Chamaecyparis > Chamaecyparis obtusa. The sequence goes on from BSBK01000709.1 coordinate 1,767,830, forward strand.
TCAGGATCTGAAATAATCTTCTATCTCCTAGCTTCTATCTCTGGTGTCCTAATTGATTGTCCTAAAACTACAAACAAATATTACATTATATACAAGAGGATATTGAACCATTCAGCGTTCAAATCCACCATCAACATAAGGAATGACCAGATCTAGGTCCACACACTTCCTAATGATAGATACCATCATTAAATCTGTGAACATAATTAATTGCAAGAGTCATCCTCAAAAGGAAACTAAAACAAACAACTCAGTAAGAAAGGAAAAACTTGCACCAAACAAACATCACCGAGTGCCAAGGAAATTCATTGAATGCCAGAGAGATAATCGACCAACCCCAATAAACAAAGGAAACTGAAAACAACCAAACCAACTCAGTCAAAGAAGGAACCAAGCAACACAGGAAAACACAAACATATTTTTGGTGACATAGGATTTCCAAGGACCCAAGATGCTCCTGCATCAAACACCTGGGGTTATTTTAAATGATTTTTGAATCATGAAATAGGTATGATCTAAGCTGAATCCAACTCAGATTGTGGAATCCATGAATTGTCTTCAATCGGTCTATTCTTCCACTTTACCAGATATTCCATATATTGTTTTCCTCATGTAGTTATCCCAATTCTTTGCTCCAAAATCTGCTCAACTTCTTCTATTTGTTTCTTAGGATAATCATTTGGTATTATCATATCTTCAACTGACTTATGGTACTCCTACAAATCAGAAATGTTGAAAATAGGTGATATGTCCATGTCATCAGGTAACTCATTCTCATAAGCATTTCTATTGTCAAATCTCTTCAAAATATTGTAAGGACCAAACTTCTTCATTTTTAGCTTCCCATATGTTCCAATAGGAAATCTACCTTTCTTCAAATGAACCACTACTTCATCACCGGCTACAAAAGTCTTATGTCTTCTTAATCTATCAACTCTATCTTTGTATTTCTGATTACTTTTCTCCAACTTGTGTTTCACATCTTCATGTAATGTCTTCATGTACTCATTAACCTTTACTCCTTTAGCACTTCTCTTTCCTTCATCAGCAATGTCTCTTAAATCTAATATACCTCTTGGTTGTATGCCATTTACAATCTCAAAAGGTGTTTTTCTAGTACTCCTATTTACTGAATTATTGTATGCAAACTCTGCTTGTGCCAAACAAAATCTCAATTACTCAGTGTGTCTCCAACTAAACATCTCAAAATATTTCCCAAACTTTTGTCTATCCATCGATCTGTGGGTGAAATGTAGAACTATATTTTAGCTTGGTGCCAAACTTTCTCCAAAGGGTCTTCCAAAAGTATGCAACAAATTTATTGTCTCGGTCAAAGATAATACTCCTCATTAATCCATGCAATCTAAAAATTTCCTTAAAGAAAACATTTGTTATATGTACTGTATCTGATGTCTTTCTACAAGGTATAAAATGTGCCATTTTAGAAAATCTATCCACAACCACAAATATAGAGTCATTACCTCTTACTATCTTCGGTAAGCCAAGAACAAAATCCATATTGATATCAATCCAAGGTTTTTCAGGAATAGAAATCGGTGTATACAATCTAGTATTGTGATTTACTCCTTTTGCAACTTGACAAATTCAACAACTTTTCACAAATTTCCAAACATCTTTATACAACCGCGGTCAAAACTATTTCTCCTTATGAAAATTCAGTGTCTTGTCAACACTAAAATGTCTAGCCAAACCACTACTATGTTTCTCTTTTATCAAATTAGTTCTCATTTATCCTCTCGGTATACACAACTGAATACCTTTAAACAAAATACCTTTTTGAATGAAATATTCTTCCCATTTAGTACTCGGTTGATGTTGAATAGGTGCTCTACACTTTCTCCATGGCTCAGAAAAATTAGGATCAAATTCATAAGAATGTCTCATGTCATCAAAACCAAGAACTTCAATTTTCATGTCAGTCATCAAAGATCTTCTTCTACTCAATGCATCAATAACTTGGTTAGTTAAGTCCACTCTTATGCTTTATCACAAATGTATAACGCTGTAAATATTCAACCCATTTCATATGTCTTTGATTCAACTTATTCTAACTACTAAAATACTGTAAAGCTTTATAATCAATATACAATACAAATTCACTCGGTATCAAATAATGTCTCTATTTCTTGAACGCTTGAACAATAGCATAGAATTCTTGATCATACACAAAGTATTTCCTTTTTGCATCATTCAACTTTTATCTAAAGAAAGCAACAGGTTTACCTTCTTGACTCAACACAGCTCCTATTTCACCTCCACTTGCATCACATTCCACTTGAAATACCTAATTGAAATCAGGAAATGCCAACACAAGCAATTCAGCAACCTTCTGCTTCAGAGTCTCAAAACTTTTATTAGCTCCATGTGTCCACTTAAATTCTCTTTTATCTTCTCTCATAGTCTCATTCATAGCATTACAAATCGAACTAAAATTCCTAATAAACTTTCAGTAAAAACTTGCCAAACCATGAAATGATCTTACCTCACTAACATTCTAAGGTGTAGACCAATTCAAAATAGCTTCAACCTTCCCACGATACATATTCAAACCATCAGCTGAAATCACAAATCCCAAATACACAATCTCCTCTTTCATGAATGAACACTTTTTCATATTTATCAACAAATTTTTTTCTTTCAATCTCTTCAATACTTGTTTAACATGCAACATATGTTCTTCTCTGGTCTTACTGAATATCAGAATATCATCTAGGTATACAATCACAAATTTACCCAAGAATTTCTTCAAAAATTCATTCATCAACCTCATAAAAGTACTCAGTGCATTAGTTAAACCAAAAGGCATAACCAACCACTCATAAAAACCTTCTTTTCTCTTGAAATCAATCTTCCACTTGTCACCTTCTCTGATTCTTATCTAATGTTACCCACTTTTCATATCAATTTTGGTAAAATACTTTGCTCCAGTCAAACTATCCATTATATCATCCATTCTTGATATAGGAAACCTATATTTCACTGTTAGCTTGTTGATTTCTCTGGAATCAGTACACATTCACCATTCTCCATTCTTCTTAGGTGCCAATACAATAGGTACTGTATAGGGACTCAAACTTTCTCAGATTAAACCTTTCTACAACAATTGTTGAATATGTTGGTTCAATTTCTGATTCTCGGTAGGTGTCAACCGATGTGGTACCTTATTCAGTAAACTAGCTCCAAGGATTAGATCCATGCAATGATCAATGCTTCTCTTTGGTGGAAAACCATCAGGTATATTATCAAAAATGATTTCACTATACTTGGCGAGTAACTTATCAATCTACTCAAGTATACTATCCTCTATTTTCTTACTTGGTTTGTTAGGAATCAAAGAAAAACATACATCATTCTTCTTCAAATCCTTAACAAACTTTCTTCCTTCCATCAAGAAAATTTTCATAGATGTGCAAACATTACTAACAGGTTCTTCAATAAAAGGTAACAAGATTTGTCTTCTTCCATCAGCCCAAATAGTATATTTATGCAATCTCCCACCATATATAGCATGTCTATCATTTTTCCAAGGTCTACCTAATAAAATATGACAACAATCCATAGGCATGATATCACATGGCACCTTATCATAGTACTTTGCAATTTTCAAATTCACATAACATTGTTCACTTACCAAGAGTGTATGCTCATCTTTGATCCATGAAATCTAATAGGGCTTCAGATGTTCCAAGCTTTTCAACTGCAAGTTTTTAACCATTTCCACATGTTAGTGTTTGAACCTGTAGATTAATCAAATACTCAAATAATCCCAATGGTTGTAACCTAGCAAGTTACAAACTACTAAGGTGTTAAGGTTAAAACCTTCTTCACTTCGAGTAATACATACTCAGGCAGGTGTAACTCTATCAATTCGACGTTCAGCTGAGCTATGAATTGAGAATTAGCTCCTTCACTGTTCTGTTACTGCTTTCAAAATCCGAATCAATAAGTTGCTAAAACTCTGAGTATAGCCCAAATCATCCTGATACACAACATCATGATATAGACTATAAAAACAGCAACACGATACAATGGCTTAAGGATATTCATCCTTCTTCCTTTTAGAGTTAAACTCAGGGAAGGGTTAACCTCGTTTATTGCTTCTACAAAGCACTGAAATACATATTTATGAACTTGTCATAATATGACTCAAGTCTGGAAATTATGCATATAAAGTAAAATGTCAATCAATTATATATTTGGATGGTAAACGAATGTAAGTGGATCTTAAAACCAGTCCCTTATCCGCTGGGCATCAGAGTCGAACTCTACCTTCACATATATCTATTAAAATGAATACAATGAAACTCCAATAACATGCCTAACATATCATTGTTTCCATTCCTAAACCTGTCATCAAATCTACATATAGATATTCAATTCCCAGAGACCTCCCCTAAGATTTTACTCTTTCCTTGAAAGATACTTAAGCTTAACCCCTACATTCACCTTGTGAAAGATGTATTTAAACTGTCTTACAATTTAAATGCATAAAGAAACTAAAACATTCCACACGCAAAGACAATCAGATTGTAATAACAGAACTCCAGTGTATTTGTATTAATTGATAAAATGCATTCGTACAATTTTCCTTGATTTCACAGAAAATCAGGTTCTATATTTCAGACCTCTCCTTTACAAAATATTTTCCAACCTCGATCAACAATAGGAACAGACTACTTATACTAATCAACCATCTTGGAATCCTCGAAAGGATGCAACAAGCTTTGGATGGCTGATAGAAAATTGCGCTAGAAAACAAAAGAAAATACAAACAGAAAGATATTTAATCAAAGACAGCAAGGCGTATTTTCAGTTCTGAACGACTTCCGCAGCTGGCACCTTTGTTTGTAGATATTTTCAGAGCAGTTACCAAGTTTGTCATATGAATGATGACCGCCATTACAGGCTAACTTACATCATTCTCTGTTTGAACACGCTCTCCCTCAAATTCTGGATCAGGTGCCAAGTGCGATCTATTCTTCTTCCTCCTCCGTCAGCTGGATGACCGATTTCTTCTTCTTCTTTGTGATTAGCTTTTCCCAAGCTGCCACATCATCATCAAATGGCCAATTGTAGCTCTGCAGCTCCTGTAACAAGTTGACTTGCCGTTCCCATGTAGAATCAGTTACATTTTTAACTTCTGATATAAGCTTGATACAATCACTTTCAACTTTGAATAAACTATCAATTATATTGTTAGTTCCTTCTACGTCCAAAGCCTTATTGTCTTTTAGGAAGGCATCTTGATTGATGACCAATTGACCCATTGACAGCTTCCAATCTTCCAGCTTAACCACATTTCCATTGTCATCATATACTGGGGGCAGATACTTGCTGTAATCTTTATCAAACATGGCTAACTTAGCCTTTATTTGGTTTGATTTTCCTTTAAAAAACTTTGACGCTGCACTTATCAGGCCAATCCTTTCAAACACATCAGTTACTACGTTCGGGATATCAGGCCTGTGTTCTTGTAGACTGTCAAGCTTATCAAACAATAAATTCCTCCCAGACCAAATACTATAGAGTGGTTCCAAGGTGGCCAAATAGTCATTCACCTTTTGATTGGTCTGATGTAACAGGCTGACTGATTTATGAACTGCATCCATCCTGTCCTTTATTTTGTCCCACCTGTACTGCACTATTTTGGCTATAGTGTCCAGGGATGCATCCAATTTTACCTTTTCCAAATCTTCAGCAGGTCCCTCAATTGCCTCCAAATTTACCTGAACAGGTACCTCAACTTGCAAAGGAGGAGGAGGAATTATTTTTGAGGCTTCCTCAAGTTTGGCATTTATTTCTGCTAGCTCATCTTCCAACTGTTTGATCCTCATCATTTTCAGATCTCTGTCCTTGGCTACCATGCTTGAACTCTCAAACAATTTGGCATATCTTTCTGACAGCTGAGCTGTCTTGGCTTCATTTAGATTAGCCCAATGAGTTACTGCCTTGGAGACCTCAAGGTCTGTTGTATTTTGTACCGTCCATATAATCTTATTCCCCTCCATCTTATCCTCTATACTCAATAGAGATGGCTTCTGAGTTTTGGGAGCCATGGACCACATTGCAACAGCCTGGGACTTAGGGTCATAGCCACTTCCTCTAATCATGTCACCAATGTGAACTTCATATGAGAGGCTACCCTCTGGTTGCTTTCTCAGTTGATCAATGAGGAATGCAGAAGTCAGATCCCATCCTGGGGTTAACAACATTCCACTTGACTTAACCAAATCTCTGGCTTCATCCACTGTGATGGGATCAAGGCTAGGATCATATGAAGCAAGAGCTCTCAAAGTTTCTTCACTTGGCTCCATACCTTCAGGCAGAGCTTTCTTCACTTCTTGCTGCTTGTTCCAAATGAGAAAACTCTTGAACTCATCAGTCTTAATGAACTGATCATCACTCAAGAATTCCTCTTGATAGACTTCTCTGATATCCTTCTCTAACCATAAGGATTTTTCTCTGTCTTCTTGCTCAGTGGCTATCTTCTTGCCTGCTCTTATTGCTTTCCTCAATTGATGATGATAGGGCCTATCACCTGGTACAAGAGCAGATGCTCTGTCAATTTCCCTTCTTTTCCTCACATGCCTTGAAGGTTCACCTTCCTCAAGCCTCTGTCTCTTCAATGGTGGCTCTGAGATATCCTGCATTTCTGGTTGATCTTGAGTAAGATCAACAACTGGTGGTCTCTCAACCTGTGGAGGACTATCTTCTTCTTGTGACTCATCAGTGAATTCTTCCTCATCAGAAGATGAATAATCTCTCTTCTTCTTCTTCTCTGGCTCATTCTGATCAATCAAGCCTTCCAATTGATTTTCCAAGGTGTCATACTTTTCAATCATCCCATCAATCCTCTTCAAATAAGGAAGATCAGGGAAAAAACCCTCAAAAGGAATCTGAGATGCCTTCAACTGGTTGGACAAATCTACTAAATCAAAAAACCTGTACCATCTCCTTTTAACTTCATCTTCATCTAAGATGTTTCTGATCACATCTTCTTCATCCAGACCTTCATGCTCTTTAATCACACCAATGTTTGGGATGTAAGTCATCCTGGCAGTCTTGATGAAATCCTCAGGATCTATGTGCCTACAAGCACCAGTAACCATTTTGAATTGTTGTAGCCAGGCACTGATTTGAGGAAAAGCCCTCTTTCCTATCAGGAAATCACCTACCTTGAATTGCCTAGGTGTGAATGTACCCTTTCTGTGAGGGGCCAGGAGCTCTTTATCTGTACACATAAGCTGCCAAACAAATTCCAAACAAGCCAACCTCGGAGGCACATACTTTGGTAATAAATGTGGGGGTTGGGGACAGCCATAAACTCTGATAATTGTGGAATTATCTCCCAAGTAGAAATCACCCCAATTGTGATTTCCATCCCACTTATCCACATACTGCAGTGGTCTTAAAAGCCTGAGGACTCTAGGAGATAACCTAGTGACATTTATACCCAACATCCTGATAATAGGATAAACAATGAAATTCTGAAAAACACAAAAATCTGCCTCATTAGATGTAGAATTCCATATTCTCACCCACAACTGCACTGGGTTGTGCTGATCCTTGAAACTGAACCTTGGTTTCAACATGTTTGCATCAAAACTGTTGATGTTGAAAAACAGAATCAAATGCATTAATAGAGAATAATGCATGAACTCAATAGGGCTTTTACTTTCCTGGACAGACATTAGCCCCTGATGCATCCTATCGATCACATACTGGATGTAATCATAATCAGTGTTTACCAAAGGATTTTGAATATCCAGGATGATCATCAGCAAGTCAGCTGGTAAAAATTCTGCATTCCCATCCATTCCCAAAACTCTACATAATGCATAACAAGTATATCTCATATAATGATGAAGGGATTTGAACTGGTATGGGGCATTCATGTTAGCAGGAAGGGGGGCTATATATTTGTCCTGTTTTGGCATATGCTTAACCAATTGGTCTTTTACTGACCCTACATTGCTTCTGTATCTTGCCTTTTCTTTGTTCAAATCAATCTCAGTGGAAAAGGACGTGTAAAGACCAAAAGCTTTCATAAAGGATCCCCTATCAAGAGTAACTAAGGGTGATTGGTCTTCTTTTCTGATTGTCCTTGAGATAGGGTCATATCTTCTGGCTAGGGCAACAATTAAATCAATATCTAGGAAAACATCAGGGACAACCATTTTTCCTAGTCCTAGCACCCAACCATTACATACAGGAACATGCTTATTTCTATTGCCGTAAAAGAAATTGAAAATGGTGTAACCTGTGAATTCCGGAGTGATTGGGTCTCTACACCGTTCCAAAAGATCTTGAAACACGTCATCAGCAGCCCTCTTGTTCTGACTGGAGCCCGGCAACAGTTTCAGGAATTCATCTGAAAAATTAGGCTTATTCTTGTCCTCACCAGCTTTGGACTTGGCTTCACCACTGGAAGACGCTGCACTCTTCTCAGGTTGACTCATATTTGTTACAGGAACACCTTCAATTCTTTGTATCTCAAATGCTTTTATGCTCGGAAATGCTCTGGACAGACAGAAACTCTCAATGACTGAAACTTGAACAAATAAACAACGAGCTTCAACTTATTTATCGATATGAATCCAAGGTGTGCAACTACCACAGTTAATGCAAATCTCCTTAATGGATCCCATATTCAATTTCATGTACCCCCAGATTTCAAATTTTGAGCTCGCCATGTCCGGATGTTGACAGATAGATTAAACTACTTGAAAACAAGGTGAAGAGGGAATGATCAGGATTCTGTACTTTTAAACTGTTTGCGTCATGCAATCTTTCTTCTTGAAGCTGATTTGATGGCTTACTGGTTTTATGTCCATATCAACAAAGTACTTTATCTATGTGGCAACGGTCCTTTTTTCTTTTTCCTTTATGACCTTTTTCATCTGAGCTCATTTAGCGAACCAGCGACTGATGGCTTCTCTTAATCGCTGAATAGAATGCTAACCCTAGCTATCAACCGGAGAACTGGCGACTGCTGGCTTCGCTAGTTCTCTGAATCTTTGTTTGACCCTTGTTCACATCTAGAGAACTAGCGACTGATAGCTTCGCGGGTTCTCAGAATCCTATCCTTAACCATCCAAGCATTTCGCGAATCAGCGAACAAAGGGTTCCCACTTACACAGTTAACCTGCAATTACCATTTGGCAAACTAGCGAATAAAACCATCTCCCATTCTCTTAATGTTATGACTGACGGTCAATTTTCCTGGAGATCTAGCAAACAAAGGGTTCACGCATTCGCTGAGAGATATACTTAACCGCTTGATTGTATGGAGAACTGGTGAACACCGCCTTCGCTGAGTCGCTAAATCATTTAACTTTATCATCACTTTATACCAGGATTCCAGATTGACCGTTGATCTTCATCAATCGATGGCTATCGCTAGTTCTCTGAATAACAAAACCCTTGACCATTTTATTCCGAGAATCAGCGAACAAAGCCATTCGCTAGTTCTCCAAATACTCTATATCAGTGATAATTTCATTTCGAGAATAAGCGACTGAAGCCTTACAACTTATCATCCATTGATTCGCTTATTCGCCAGATTGCTTTAACCTTTACCTTTTTATTAAGAGAACTAGCGACCAAAGGCTTCGCTGAATCGCTGAATGGTTTAGCATATCACCAACTTATTCTGAGAATCAGCGAACAAAGAAAACTTATCTCCGCTGAAAACCTTTTAGGCAAACCATCAGAACCGCCAAATTTAGAGGATAGCATTATTTTCATTTAGTCGCTCATTCGCCAGATCAAATATGCAGGACCCACAGATATCTTGAGATTAAAACAGGGCCGTTAATCTTGAAAGCAATCCACGGTATTCGCTAATTCTCTGAATATCACAACCCTTGACCGCCAGATTTTGAGAACAAGCGAACAAAGAGCATTCGCTGAATCGCTAGATTGCTTCAAAAGACCGCCAAGTATTGCGAGAACTGGAGATAACCGCCATTCGCTAGTTCTCGGAAAAGAAAATGAAACCGCCGAAACACTTGGAGACTTAGCGAACAAAGGGTTAGATGCTTGGCTTTAAAGCATTCGCCAATTCGCTGGATGTTTGGGATAACCGCTGGAGGATCTAGAGAACTGGCGACTGATATTAATAATGAACATGAACATGACTCATTCGCCGAATCGCTAAGTGGTTTTGACCTTTGATAATACATTTCCCGATTCAGCGAACACTAAGGGCAAATACACATGTGCACAAATAGCAACTTAAGTGATTTAAAGGTAACCAAGAAAAAAGAAACAAGAAAGCCACATGAAGCTTGGAAACGAAAGGAAACATTTTGGAAGACAAAACCTAGGGTAAGGGTTTTCCTGAACATGTCAAGACCATTTTCACGACACTTTACAAACCCTAGTCCAGGAAAAACACTGGCATGGAGACCTAAACCATGAATTTGACTTCAAACCTCGAAAAATTTTAGGATACCCAACACCACATATGCCAAATTATTTGAGCTACCACTGTTAATGATTACCTTCCAAACTTCATCAGAAACTCTACATTTAGTCTTGAACAAACTTTTCCTTACCGGATCTTCCTTATTACTTTCACTCCAAAGTGCTCTCCTTACCATCAAGTTCTTTACTTTCTTAGGTTCATTCAGTGACTCTTCTTGTAAGAAAGCATTTCTACTACTACTGACCTTCTTACTTGCATCTATACACTCAAATGATCTATGTCCTTCTTCTCCACAATTGTAACAAGTTCCTCAGAAACAACCTATGTTATAACCACCTTGATAGTTATTGCCTTTTCCTCGAGATGAAATTTCACCTTTCCACTCATTTTTTCCTTTATCCAAACTCATCTTTTCAGGTTTAGATCTACTATTTTCACCATAAGATCTACCTCTTCCTCTAGGGAATCTACAACCTCTACCTCTTTGTCTTTGCTCATGTTTCTTGTTCAATTTCTCCTCAGCTTTCAATACAAATTGATAAGCCTCTTCAATGTTCTCCAATTTAACCAAAATGATTTCTTCTTGGATGGAAACTCTCAATCTATTCAGGTATCTTGTAATTATTTCCACATCATCTTCATCATGTCCAGATCTGATATCTAATCTATAGAATTCCTCAGTATATTCTTTTATAGAGCTATCTTTCTGCCTCAAAATTTGCATTCGCCTAACTAGGTTAATCTAATAATCACAAGGTAATAACTTTCCTTTCAATTTATTCACCATTTTATTCCATACCTTAATTTTGTCTTTTCCTTTCCTCTTTCTATCCAACTGTAGATGTTCCCACCACAAGGATGCATGAAATTTCAAATTTTTGCTTGCAATTTTCACCTTCTTTTTCTCAGGTACATTTTCATATTCAAAGTACTTTTGCATCTCGGTGATCATGTCCACCAATCCATCAAAATACAATTTTCCAATGTACTCAGGAGGATTAAAGTGTGCTGTAGACTTCAGATTTTTCAAATCCTTCAAAAATATTTCCTCACCTTGATCCATCATCGGTGTAGGTTCTACATCACCTTGTTCTTCCTCAATTTCATCATCACTAACATCTTCAAGATGTCTTCCTCTTCTATGGCCTATTTCAACAGCTTCTAATCTAGAAGCAAGTTGTCTCAACATGTCTGCCAATCTTGGATCCACATCTTGCCTCCCATGAACCATCTTGAAACCATCTACAATTGCAGGCCAAATCGCAATCTACTACCCCATAACAAATCAAGTAGGGTTTGACAATAAGGAACCCTCAAACCTAGATTCGCTAACCTAGATCCAGATCTCACCTCACTCTGATACCACCTAATGCAAAGGAGGATAGGGAGGGGCCAAAGGTACACCCTAACCAGATCCACCTTGTAGATATCACAAGTAGAAGAAACAAAGATACAAGTAAAAGAGAGAATGTAGATATCTTTCATATATTTATTGCAATTGATTCATACATGTCAGGCTATAAGGCCTTCCCAGTTTAGGCTAGATATTATAATTTAAGTATAGAAGTCCTCCAACATGCAAGGATCTGAAACAATCTTCTATCTCCTAGCTTCTATCTCTGATGTCCTAATTGATTGTCCTAAAACTACAAACAAAGATTACATTATATACAAGACGCTACTGAACAAGTCGGCCTTCAGATCCATCATCAATGGAAGGAACAACCAGATCTAGGTCCACACACTTCCCCATGATAGATACCATCATTAAATCCATGACCATAGTTAATTGCAAGAGTTGGCCTCAATAGGAAACTAAAACAAACAACTCAGTCAAAGAAGGAACTGAGAAACACAGGAAAACACAAACATGTTTTTGGTGACACAGGATTGCCAAGGACCCGAGATGCTCCTACATCATTCATGTACCAATATAAATTTTTCTCTATTCCAGCTTTCACAACCTTATGAAACCTAAAGTGTAAATAATATGCATCAACATTATTTGATATTCTGATAAAGTATAGGTTGATGCAACCTCCTGATCACCTTAGTGATCGATAGATAGGGGATGGACCCCTAGTCTAGTCCTCAAGTACTCAGATGTATCCTTTGATAAGGGTTTTGTAAATATGTTTGCAAGTTGTTCTTTTGGTTTCACAAACCCCAATTTTACTTTCTTTTCTTGTACGTGTTCCCTCAAGTAGCGATACTTTATAGTGTAATACCCCAAAAATGGGCTATAGGTTCATTAACCTCCTAAATCATCAAATCGAACGAAATCGACATCAAAGTCCTAACCCAAGGCACATCTACACATTAGTTTATCAAAATCCTAATTGACTTTATCTTAAATCTGCATCGGGTAATATTCCTTGAATATTCCTAATTATCCTAATTATCTTTAATTAAATATTATTTGGCGATAAATCTCATTTATCCTAAAGTTGATTAATTGAATATGTTGAATATTTAATTAATTAATTTAATTTTTCCACTTAAATATTTAATTAGATTTAATTCCATTTATTCCTAATTAATATTGTTTTATTTGACAATAAATCAAATTTGCTAAAAATGATCAGTTGAATTCTTATTTAATTGATTAAAACAAATTGTCAATATTTAATAATATACTTTCGAAATAAAGTTTGATTAAATAATTGATCAACGCATAAATAAATTATTTTAATTCAAATATTAGTTAAGTTGAGAATAAATCACTTTATTATTAAATTAATTCATGATTATCTATGCACATTCAAAGAATAGTTAAAATTTAAATCAGAAAATCAATTCAAGTTGTTATCTTTTTGAAACTCAACATCTATTTTGAGTTGAAAGCTGATCTAAACTTCTGATTTGAGTCAAAAAGCTATTTTTGCATGATTTTATGAGTTGATATGTTTCTAATTTCTTGTTAACTCAAAAATCAACCTGAGTTTATCAAGAGTGATTTATGGATTTTCTCAATGCATCCTCAAGCCCTGGATTTCTATAAAAACAAGGCTCAGCTCTTCACAAAATGACCCCTCGAATTTGCACAATCACTCTGATGAATTAGCATCTGAAGAATCAAGCTTTTGCGAATCAAGGCTATTGTGAGATTTTAATTATTATTTTTGAGCATTCATAGCATTTAGCATATCATTGTTAGATCGATTTGCATATCAATTTCATTCATCTAGATTAAATTCATATCCAATTTTTTATCTTATTGCATCAAAAATCCAAAAAGATAGATTAATCTGCACCCCATCTTCATTGCTTTCAATCATTTAAATCCTTCATTTAGGTGTTGCATTGTAACTAATCTCGGTCTAATCTGAGAATACATACTTGCATCTACTAGAATGTAGTAAATTGTCTGATTAGCTTAGCTTTTCATTTATCTGCAGATTTTGATTTTGTTAACCTCTAATGTTTTACTGAAGTGTTGTGTCTATAGCTAGGTACAATTTTCACACACACAAATAGATATGTTCTTTGTCTTTGCATGCATCACTGGATTCTTGGAAATGTTTACAAAACTTGTTTTCTCACAATATATTATCGCTAGATTAGTAACCTCTTCATTCATCCCTTCCAAAAGTTGGTTTATCCATGCAATGTTTGAACAATTAGCAACAGCAACAACATTTTCTTCTTCAAGAGTAGACTAAGAAATACATGCATGTTTCTTGCTTATCCAATTAACTAATCTTTCTCCCAAAAATATTGCTCCACTGGTTGTGCTCTTCTGGTCATCAATATTTCCAACCCAATTTGCATTGGAGTAAACTTGTAGTTCAAAATTGCCTTGTTTTTTGTACCATAAACCATAAGTCTCTATGTTTTTCAAGTATCTTAGAATCCTCTTAACAATAGTCATATGTGATTCCTTAGGATTAGTAGAAAATCTTGCTACAATCCCAACAACATGTGCAATATCCCGTCTACTATGCATAGCATACATCATTTTTCCAATCATAGATCTGTACAGTGTTTAATTTACCTCGGTTGATTGATCATTCTTTCTTAATTTTCATTCAGTGACCATTGGTGTACCTATTGGTTTTGAATCTTCCATTCCAAAGGTCTTCAACACTTCTTTGATATACTTTGATTGTGTAATGAATATCCCTTCATTTTGTTGTAGAATTTACAAACCTAGAAAGAATTTAATCTCTCCAAACATTGACATTTCAAATTCCTTTCTCATTTCATCAGAAAATGCTTTGCATAGATTATCATGTCCCCCAAATATGATATCATCAACAAAAATTTCAGCAATAAGAATCTTGTCATCATTTTCACCTTTCAAATACAAATTAAAATTATCACTTGTTCTTACAAAACCAATACTAACAAGATATGAATGCAGTATTTCATACCATACTCTTGGTACTTGTTTTAGTCCATATAGTGCTTTGTGCAATTTTCATTCCATGTTTTTTTTATTTGCATCAACAAAAGCTTCAAGTTGTTCAATGTAAACCTCTTCCTCAAGTATTCTATTCAAAAATGTAGATTTGACATCAATCTTGTAAAATGTATCAGCTTTCCATAACCATCGGTTCATTAGTGTCATTTCCTTGGTTCTTCATAACTAAAGGGTTTAGATGTGATACCATTTCAATTCCTTTGGACAATCAGGTCTAGAATCAAGTCACTCACTTCTTCGTAATCATAAGGTTTAGAATCAAGCATTTTCATACTTTTTTGTGATCATCGGTTCATTGTTGCTATAGTTAACATCATCATGATTCTTGGTCAACCAGGACTTGAATCAACTTTTTCCAATCTTTCAATCAGTTTCTATCTCAGAATTGGTTCATCTTTCAAATCAGTTTCAACATCAAAAATAGACTAATCTTTTAACCACTACACTTCACACAGTGATTCAAAGAGGAGAAAAATGTAATACCCCAAAAATGGGCTATAGGTTCATTAACCTCCTAAATCATCAAATCAAACGAAATCGACATCAAAGTCCTAACCCAAGGCACATCTGCACATCAGTTTATCAAAATCCTAATTGATTTTATCTTAAATCTGCATCGGGGAATATTCCTTGAATATCCTAATTATCCTAATTATCTTTAATTAAATATTATTTGGTGATAAATCTCATTTATCCTAAAGTTGATTAATTGAATATGTTGAATATTTAATTAATTAATTTAATGTGTCCACTTAATTATTTAATTAGATTTAATTCTATTTATTCCTAATTATTCTAATTATCTTTAATTAAACAAATATTTAATATTTAATAATATTGTTTTGGAATAAAGTTTGATTAAATAGTTGATCAACCCATAAATCAATTGTTTTAATTCAAAAATTAGTTAGTGTTGAGAATAAATCACTTTATTATTAAATTAATTCATGATTATCTATGCACATTCAAATAGCAGTTAAACTTTAAATCAAAAAATCAATTCAAGTTATTATCTTTTTGAAACTCAACATCTATTTTGAGTTGAAAGCTGATCTAAACTTTTGATTTGAGTCAAAAAGATATTTTTACATGATTTAATGAGTTGATATGTTTCTAATTTCTTCTAAACTCAAAAATCAACCTGAGTTTATCAAGAGTGATTTATGGCTTTTCTCAATGCATCCTCAAGCCCTGAATTTCTATAAAAACAAGGCTCAGCTCTTCAAAAAAGGACCCCTCAAATTTGCACTATCACTCTAGCAAATTTGCATCTGAAGGATCAAGCTTTTGCAAATCAAGACTATTATGAGATTTTCATTATTATTTTTGAGCATTCATAGCATTTAGCATATCATTTTTAGATCGATTTGCATATCAATTTCATTCATCTAGATTAGATTCATATCCAATTTTTCATCTTATTGCATCAAAATTCCAAAAAGATAGATTAATCTGCATCCCATCTTCATTGCTTTCAATCATTTAAATCCTTCATTTAGGTGTAATTTTCACACACACATTTCTGGCACCCATCGTGGGACCTTGAAATGGGTTTCCATTTCTTTATGATCAATTTTCTATCATTTTTCTTTCAAAACTATGATATTTAGTTTATGTCTGTACATTTTTCGTACGACATTTGATAGATTGTCGTACCAAGACCCCCTATATGTCATACGACAAATGACAATCTGAAGTGTCATGTTGACTATATGTGGACTATTGTATGAGTTTTTGAAAATTCATGTGCATGCTGACCCACTATCATTTCATGCCTAAACTGTCGTATGAGCAGCAGTCCACTGGCGTACAAGTTTTGGAGCCAGAATTTCATTTTTTGATAGCAGAATTACAAAGACGGTCATTTTAGATTTTATTTTAGATTTTGATAGCTAACCCTAATGATTGATATCTATTGTTTCTACTCTCTTTTCCCATGGGATTGCTCAACATAGCTAAAAATTAGGTAAAAATCTACTAAGCGCTTTGCGAAGGAACTCAGGCATTTTGTTGCATCTGATAATACTTCAATTTCGGATATAAAATGAACTCTCACATGTCAAGCTTGTGTGCCTATCCTGCTTTCATAAAATAGACTTTAGTTTTGGGTTATAAAACAAACATCGATTTTCTTTTTGCATATCTATTAGACATAGTAATTAGGCCCTATGAACACTATTTGTGGATGATCTTGAGAGAGTGGGCTTCATTCACTTGTTTTGCATGAAAAGTTCTTCTTGACGATAGATCCCATTGTAGGTAGGGAGGATACTAAGGTTATCTCACGTTCACTTGGTTTGGTGCTCAACTTTGATCGGTACGTTATCTCTTGGTCCCACTTAGAGAGCTCTGTAGACATTGTTGTTGACATCACAAGCCTTGGTGAGGTGATTTCAGTCTTAGCATGTCTAAGAATCTATCTGCTATGTTTGGGTAAAAGTGAAAAGGCTAGAGGATTATGCTCTACTCCCTTTTTGGGTAGTATCAGAAACTCAGATCCTTGAATCTTGACCAAGTCCCCATGTGGTATACTTTGTGAGTCACCTTTAGAGATGGTTAACCGTAGTGGACATTCCCTTATTTGGGTCAACCACATGGATGAAACCTCAAGCAGTAATATCCATTTTCATTCTGGTACCAATAGCCACTATATAAATGTCTTTGTGGAAGAAATCTCCACAAGTGTGGTCTCTTTTTGGGCTGTCAGATCTCCCTAGCAACTCCTGATTGATTAAATTCTCTAACTGTGTCAAAACCCCAGTGCACCTGGATTGGAGTTCACCCTCTTGAGATCACAATATTTGCAGAGTCAGACCATTACTAAAAACCCTAGCAAGGCCAATTTTTCATTTTCTAGGGCTATGTGCATTATTGAAAAACTTTTGAGAACATACACAAGTAGCATTCCTAGGGATTAGCATAATAAGTCACTATTGCTTGTTCATGTACAAGGTTGCTCTTGCCTTGTTCATTGTTTTAAGATGATTTCTTACTTCCCTTGCTTATTGTTCTATGTGTTTGATCTACTTGGTTACTTGAAATGAACAATCCCGAAATGAACTATTACACAGATCTTCAAACCTCGATAGAAAATTTTGCAAACAATCTGAAACTAAAAAACTAAAAATTGTAAATCTGAAGCAAAAATACTTTCTACAGTCAAAAGTCATCCCACGGTCTCAGAAAGTCATACGAGTTTTGTCTAGAAGTCATTTCAGAACCCTCAGATTGTCGTACGGGAGCATATACATTTTCATATGAGTTTTGTCTGAAAATTCAAGTAAAATCAAAACCCTGGTGTCAATTGTTGTACGAGCTTTGTCAAAATTCATGCTAGAGCCAACCCAGACTCGTATGAGCCTAGAGAAACTTGTATCAAAATTTTCAAAAGTTGTCAGAAACCTCCAGAATTTGTTAGAAATCCAGTTTTTACAGCCAACTTCCAAATTCTATCAAAAAATTCTCTATGTGAAGAATAGCGTAGAAATTGGAAGAAATTCTGATCTATTGATTTGAATCTTGTTCATCTTGTGTCAAAACCTTGTCAACATCATTTTCAGAATCAAATCCTCAAAATGGCTAAGTGTTGGAGCTCATGTCCACCATCTTTTGGGCGTCGACCCATACAACTAGGGCACATTATCCTTCATTAACGTCCAATCAAGCTTCAATCAATCCAATCTTGATAAGGTTGCATCATTCGATCTTCTTGTATCAAGTCATTCTTCATTTATCTACATCTTTCTCTTTTGCTTCACCTAAGGTTAATGGTGGAAACTAGGGCTTCAAATTAAAGAAAACAAGGAGAACAACCCAAATTCTCTTCCACGGCATCTTATGTGATTGCACAAAAATTTCATCAAACTTACAACACAACTAAATTTGGAGAAGATGCTCTCAGAAATCTCTTCTTAAAAGGTGGTTACCTCACTCCTCCTAGATCAATTCACATAGGTAATCAACCAACCCTACCTCAATCAATTCCCAATAGTCCTCATAACAGCACCATGTCTCAAGGCAGAGCAAACCAAGGCTCCCAAGGTCATCACTCCAATCATGGTGGAGATCCCCAACCAACACCCTCTAAAATTTCTCAATATCAGAATGATGATAACTTCAAGAGGATAATGAGACACTTCTTGAGGGAAGATAGAGAGGCATACTTTCTAGAGTTAGCTCAACAAGGAGCTAAACTTCCTCCAAACTTTAATGTCAAAGATATCGTTACTCAAGAGGAAGAAACTCCTATCACAGCTATGATGAAACAGATGCATGCCATGCAAGTCAAGATCAACAAACTTGAAAAAGAGAAGGAACCTAAAGAGTTCTCCATGGAAGCTCTATTCCCTTTTCCATTTGACAAAGACTTATATATGCCACCATTCCCAAAAAGAGTGGAAATGCCTAAATATGACAAATACAATGGAAACTATGATCCCCAAGATCATGTCAGAGAATTATGTACTCAATCCATGGATTTAATGCATGAACCAACCTACTTAATGCATCTTTTCCCACTATCTCTGGGAGGAGCAGCCATTCATTGGTTCTCAAAAATGCCTCCAAAAATCAAAACCCTTGAGGAGTTAATTAAGCTATTCTATTGATAATACTCCTACAACATCAAACATCTGGTTACTATGATTGACATTTGTAATCTGAAACAATACCCAGGAGATCCATTCCTAACTTTCCTCAAATGATGGAGGAAGAAGTTTTCTCTATATGCTAGACCCATTCCAAAAACAAAGAAGCTGGAAATTTTCATTAACAATCTTGTTCCAGAGATCAACTACCCTTTACAAATGCAAAATCACACATCCTTCGATAGGATGGTAGACAATGCAATCAAAATTGAGAAAGTCCTTGTGAAAAAATGAGACATATCACTTCAAAAAGAGAAGTATGAATCTGGATCTAGTTCCAAAATCAAGAAAAAAAATTGGAAGAAGAATAAAGGCATCGTCATGAATGGTTTTTTTGACAATGTCTTTAAGCCAGCTAAGGCACCCGCTTTCAATCTCACTATTGGTACCCAAGCCATCAAAGCCTCAGAGGTGAAAGTGACAGAATCAAACAAGAAGCCATCTGACTATAAACCTCAAGCTACATATCCTAAATGCAAGTTTACTCCTCTTGGAGAATCCTTAGAGTCCGCCAGGAAAACTTTTTTGGCCAACAAAATCATCACATTGCCTGAGATAAAAACCATTTGATCCTGAACCTAAACCAAAATGGTGGAAAGAGAATGATTTCTATGACTTCCATCGCAATAAGGGTCATAAAACCAGTAACTGCCAATGCTTAAAGCATCACATACAAGACAAAATTTATAATGGAGAAATTATAATTGACAATCATAAAAGCAATAATGATCATACAACATTCACTGAACCATTTCTGAAGCATAATCAAGGACATTCATCTTCTCAGCCTAATGTGGGTGCTAAAGTCAATTACGCCTACTCTGGAAAAAATGTTGTCATAAACATGGTGGAACCTTGCTTATCTGAACATTGCAATGTCATCACCATTGTACGAAAAGATAGAGATAATGAATCAACAAATGCAATTACTTGATCACAAGCTCATGCGCTTCTGCAAGGACAAAATTTAGATTCATCTAATGTCCCTATGATGCCCTTTAATCTTTCATCTGCTTCTAAACAGAGGGTTTCCTCTAAATCATTAAATCCTAAAGAGATGAGGCCAACATGATACAGTATTGTCTAATAACTCCACCAGACCAATGCAAAAATATCCATGTTTGAGTTGCTTCGGATATCTCCTGCTCATAGGACTATTATGGATAAAGCTATTCTCGGTTCCAATGTTCCTGACAATCTTGATCTAGATAGATTCCAAACTATGGTTGGTCATCTAACATCACCCTAGTATATCTCCTTCTCAGAGGAAGATGACAATTCACTGAGTCATCCACATAACCAGCCCTTGCACATTGAAGTCTTGATCCAAAACCATAGTGTCAAACATGTGTTGATAGATGGAGGCACCGGTCTAAACATTTGTTCTTACAACTTGATCATACAACCGGGATTATCAAAAGCTGCCATTGATCCTAACAAGAAGATAACTATCAAGGCATATGATGAACAAGAAAGGTCTTCCAAAGGAACAATTGTCTTACCTATCAGAATAGGTCCAGTTATCAAATACATCACATGTCAAGTTCTAGATCTACCTTTGGCTTACAACATTATCCTAGGCAGACCCTAGATACATGAAATGCAAGCTATTCCTTCCACATACCATCAATGTTTGAAATTTCCTTATGAGGGAGTAGAAATAACCATTCCAACTGACATATCTACAACTTGCAATGCATTGAAAGAATGTGCTAACAAACTTGTTCCAAATAATAGAGAATCTTCCATTAAGAAAATAGATGTTGCATCTACATCTAAGATGGAAGAAATTGCAGAAGAAGTCAAAATCAAAGACAATGGCATGGGAGAATATACTATGGAACTAGTCCTATGTCTAACATCTCTCCCCATCTTGCCTAAATCTTATGGAAAATCTTTGAAACAGCCAAAACCAAAATCTAAAGAACCTCAAGTTATCTACAATGGAAGTTTTGTTCCAGAACAAGTCTCCAAACAAGAATTTGAAGAGGATGACATTGTGCTTGCATGGATATAAAAAGATGTGTCTCATTCCAAAATTGTTCAATCATGTGACTCTAAAACACCAAAAATTCCTTCCAAGTCATATGGGCCAGGGGATAAACTGATAGGTAAAATGGGATATCCTAGTAAAGGACCTCTAGGAGTACAAGGAAAAGGTCTCATGGCACCCATTGCACATGTGAGTCAATCAATCAAAGATACTATAGTCCTGGGCTAAAGGAAGAAACCATTTTATCTCAAGGGTAACTACTCTAATATAATAGATTAGATCAAACTAGAAGAGACCAACAATGAAGAAGAAGATAACAAACAATCCGACAGTGATGATTCAGATAGCTCTGAACTTATTCCTTATGAATGGTTATCTCAATAAATACTAGATCTTCTTAAGGATGAAGAAAAACCTAAGGAGAACATCAATGTGGTAGACACACAAGAACCTACTACCAAACAAGAAGAAGGTAAATCTCTCACAATAGCTGAACACTTGGGATATAGTAGTGATTCTGAAATAGACTCCCATGAGTATGAATTCCACTCAGAATCTGAAGGTAATCCTACTTGGGGGATTTGTCCTGACTTTACACATATTCTCAAATTTTCCAAAGGTCTAAATGAAGAAACAAAGGATGAATCAAATGACTATGAATGGGGAGTCATTCTAGAAGAAGATGAGCTTATCATTGAAAAACAAATTGATATGATTCACCAATATTCACCTAAATTTGACATAATTCTAGAGAGAAATGATGAACTTAACAAATTTGATCCACCTACAGATGAAGTGGAATCCAATAATGACATTGAGACTATTCATGAATTAAACATTCTGTGTAGTAATATCACCTTTGAATTTGAGAGTTAGGTTAGGACCAATGATGACAATGCCATATGTGTGAACACCATTTCCCAATCCTCCCCTACCTTGACTATCCAACATCCAGAGCTCATTGACTGAACTTCTACCAATCTGAGCCAAGACATCCATACCTTCCTGACTGACTATGCCCTTGCTTGCTACCTCAATGCAATGGAACCTATGATGACTTCCATCAGTGAACCTAGAGCTAGCATGACAGAGTCTGGCATCAAATATCTTAGTCAAAAGAATAAAAAGAAAAAGAAAAAGAGTTTTGAGGGTGAAAACCACTTTGTGGCAGTCTCAAAACCTACAAAAGTGAAAATAAAAGATGTATCCAAAGGTGGAAACCTCTCTGAGGCACCTAAGGATTAGATATTTGATGTCCTTCTGAGTCATTTATAGGAAAGATCTCTAGTATTGATAGAGCCCACTCAATCTATCAACTTGGGTGTAATAGAGGAACCACAACTGATTCATGTAGCACAATCTCTTTTAGAAGAAGAAAAACAGGCATTCACCACTTTCTTAATAGAGAAGAAAATCAACTTCACATGGAAGTATTCAGATATGCTAGGGTTAGATCCAAATTTGATAATGCATCATCTTTCTATCACTCCAGGAGTCAAACCTGTTAAACAAAAGTTGTGAAAGATGCATCCACACATTGCACTTCTCGTAAAGGCCGAGCTAGAAAAGTTACTAAAAGCCAGATTAATCTGATTCATAGATTATGCAGAATGGATCTCCAACATAGTTCCTATTTCAAAACTAGACAAATCTATCAGAGTATGCATAGACTTCAGAGATGTTAAATAAAACATGCCCCAAGGATGATTTTCCACTTCCAAACATCGATATGACAGTGGACATGACTGCGGACTTTGAAATGTATTTTTTAATGGATGGTTTCTCTAGATATAACTAAATCATAAATTCTCCAGAAGATCAAGAGAAAATAGATTTTACATGTGCATGGGGTACCTTTTGTTGGAATGTCATGCCATTTGGTCTTAAGAATGTTGGTGCTACATATCAACGAGCTATGACATCTATCTTTCATGATATGATGCATCAAACTATGGAAGACTATGTTGATGACACCTTGGCTAAATCAATGAAAAGATTAGAACATTTGAATGACTTGAGAGAAATATTGGATAGAATG
Source organism: Chamaecyparis obtusa (assembly GCA_027943335.1). NCBI lineage: Eukaryota > Viridiplantae > Streptophyta > Pinopsida > Cupressales > Cupressaceae > Chamaecyparis > Chamaecyparis obtusa. Next base: position 1,791,380 of record BSBK01000709.1, read on the forward strand.
GAGAAGTTTAGTCTTAGATTGAACCCTAAAAAGTGTGCTTTTGGTGTCACTTTTGGAAAACTCCTAGGCTACATTGTTTCAAAGAAAGGCATTGAAGTAGATCCTGCTAAAGTTAAAGCTATCATGGAGATGCAACCTCCTAAGAATATCAGTTAAATGAGAACCTTACAGGGAAGAGTGCAATCAATCAGACAATTCATATCTCAACTAGAAGATATATAACAACCTTTCACAAAGACATTGCATAAAGGTGTGACCTTCTCATGGAGCGAGGAATGTGGAAAGAACTTAAATCATATCAAAAAATATTTGTCAAATCCTCCTATTTTAATGCCTTCTATACAAGGGAAGCCATTGATTCTGTATGTCTCTACAGTAGATACATCACTGGGGGCATTACTAGCACAACATGATGAATATAAGGAGAGAGCTATATACTACATTAGCAGAACATTGGTACCATATGAGAAGAACTATTCAATGATTGAGAAAGCTTGTCTAGCTATGATCTTGATGTAGGGGAATTCTAGGGTACTCAATGAATCTACATGGGAGGTGTATTTTTGGCTGGTGTTACTCGATTGTAGCCTTGACCAACGGTCTTGGTCATTGAAGGAAGCTCAGTTGTTGAAGGAACTCGTTAACCTATGGTGCTTGGTGAAAGTATTACTCGATGATGCTTGTGGTGTTGGGTCAACACTAGTGCTCGGGGATGCCTAGCATGCTTGGTTATTTCACTGTTGCTCGGTAGTTCTGGTTTACCAACTGGAGTTCTATATGATTTTTTGGGCCAACTTTATGCATTTATTGTTAGTAGCTATTGTTAAAGACTGACATGTTGAATTTAAATGTTTGTAAGGCTATTTTGATGCTGACTTGTATTGCATTTAATAATTGTTGGGGGGAGTTAATGGTTTCATCCAGCTGACTTGTGGCTAATGACTAGTATTTATAGGATGTTTGGGTAGATATTTAGGGATCATCAAGGGATGAGGAGATCGATATAGAAGTTCATGACTTGGAAGACTTGGGAATCAGATCTGAGATTTTGAAAGTTAGAGTTGGTGAAGTTGTGGAAAAGATCTTGCATGATCTTGCAGATCAGATTGTTATCTGATAGTTTGTAGTTGCAGAGCTAGTGGTTTGCACACTTGGAGACAAGGAGATTGCTTGGAGCCTTGTGAGCTCAAGTTTAGATCTGCCTTCAAGTTTCCATCAGTTGTTGATTATTTTCATAGTTGAACTAGTTGAGATTTTATTAGATCTATTTGGATCTTGCAGAATTTTTTCTAATTGTAATTGGTCCTAACCTAGAAGGCCTTACAGCCAGGCATGTTAATGAAAATCAAAGTTAAAATAATTATGTTGTTGTTGCATTTTTTAGTATTCCATTGTGTTTCTTTGAAGCTGCAAGGTTTGGACTATCCTTAATTGGATCCACCATCCTTGACTGTGTGAGGTGGTATTAGAGCTAGAAAGTTGATCTTGTGGAGTGAAGGTTTCCCTAGCAAGGCTGATCTTGCGAAGTTGATGTTTTTTGTGAAGAGATCATATGATCTGGATTGCAGATCTGGAGCACTGAACTTGTGGATCTTGCCCTAGTTGTTTGTTCAAGGTGGCAGGTTGAGATCTGACTTGTACACAACTTGGAGATTGTCACAAGGTGGTTGGTGAGGGTTTGTTGCAGATTTTTTTTGCATATCTTTAAGGCTGCCTCTGAGAATATTGGACCCTAGAGTTATTTTTGATCTTTTTGATACTATGGAATCCTAGATTACAAAGAAGGTGAAATTAGATTTCAGATCTAAGATGGAGTTGATTAAGAATGATATGGTCACTGAGATCATGAGAGTTGTTGCTGGTGTACCTTAGAATGTTGGTACTAAAGATGGATATGAGGAAGCTTCTAAATACTTTGAACGTGCTAGATCTAGTAGTGATGATCAGAGGGATAGATCTGGTGAAGACAGAACTACTCAGTTGCCTATATCTAGAGCTCCGTTAAGTAGTAGTTACTGAATGGAAGTTTCTACCTTCTCTGGTACTTTGAAGCCTAAAAACTTGATTGATTGGATTGGTGAACTTGAAGATTTATTTGAGATGGAAGAAATTGAAGATCCTCTTTGGGTGAGATTAGCACAGACAAATTTGAAAGGACATGCTGCTCTTTGGTGGAAATAACTACAAAGAGATAGAGAAGATGAAGGTGAAATGAAGATCAAACGGTGGAGGTTGATGGTGACTAAATTGAAAGCTAAGTTCATACCTTTTGAGTATGAGCTTGACTTGTTTAAGAACTTACAGAATCTAAAACAAAAGGATTTTTTTATTGAAGATTATACCGAGGAGTTCTACAAACTTACTATTCGGTCTAGACACCGAGAGCTTGGTAAGGAAAACGTAGATCAGTATGTGAATGGTTTGAGATTCAATATTCAGGATGATTTTGGTATGCTGAAGATTGATTCTATTAAAGATTATTATCAGTATGCTCTGAAGGCAAAAGATAAGTTGAAGAGGAAACAACATAGTAATCCCCGAGGGAAGGAAAAGATTGATCACTCGGTGAAAGATAAACTGACTAATGCAGAAGATGAACAGAAACCTGTGAAACCAAAGAAGAATATAGGTAGAGTTATCTTTAAGGGTACTTTCTATAACTATGGAGAGGAAGGACACTATTCTTTTGAGTGTACATAGAAGAAGCTTGGTGACCGATGAACTGTTGTGGTGAATGAGAATGAACCTGAATCTGAGAACTTGTTGCTTCAGTGAACATTGCTCGGTACAAAGGAGGAACCTTGCCAGAGGAGTAATTTTTTTAGGACTTGATGCAAGTCTGGAGGTAAAATCTATTAGAATTAGGAGAGATAGGGTACTGAGAGGGGAGGGGTGAATTAGTACCCACAAAAACTTTAACACATTAACCTTTCAAATCTACAATAGCAAACAGTTGTAACCTTCCAAAATAACTTGTATCTAATACATGTGTCATTCATCCATTCAACTTGTGAAAGTAAATAACGTGAAATCAACAATATAACAGTCCCATAACACCAATATTTTGGTAATGCAGAAACCCTTGTTTGAAGGTAAAAATTGCAGTGGGGATGACACCCACAAATTCTTCACTACTGCAGATAGAAAAGGTTTGCCTGTTAGGGCTACAAGTGGTGATCACTTCTATTGACCTTACCCTATTAGGAGTAACATATTAGATCAGCTAGATCTACCTAGTGATAGGATTTTAGCAACACTACTTGAGTGTGCACTCAGTTAAGAGATTTAAAAAAGAGTGTCAAGTCTACTCTGTTAAGAGATTTAACCAAAACTCTATTACAATTGTTAAAAAGAAATAGGTAACTATTTGCTAATGACAACTTGATTTTTTGATATAGATCAATAAAATACTAATAAAATATCACCTCTACTATGATGAATCTCTACTCTGAACTGCTCAGTTAGTCTACTCTAATTCTGCTTAATCTGATAACCTCTGAATACTGATCTGCTCTATTAACTGATAATCTTGAAGGTTGGAAAGTACTTCAAGTTCTTCTTCACTCATACATCATTTCACACCAAAAATGATGTAACATACAAAATATATAGCATAGAACATTATGCCGCTTATACAAAATTAGGTTTACAAATCTTAGACAAAACCCTAAGAGCTACAGTGTACAAAAATAACCTAGATCAAACTATTACATAGAATCTTCATCATAACTTAACAATAAATTGTTCTCGATCTTGGTAATACATTTTTTGATCTATTGTAACCATTTTCATAGAAGAATGTGCCATTCCTGATTACTATGTCATTTCCTATGATCCTCGGTAAACACTGTATAAACTACTCGGTGTTCATTCTGATGCTTAGTGTTTCCTGTGCTCGGTATTGGTGTTTGTTGATGCTCAGTAAACTAACTGATGCTAGGTGTATATACTTTAATGGACTATCTTGTTTTTCTTATAGTTACCGATGAGCTTCATATATGTAACCGACCGATATCTTTGATAACCTTTGATACTAATGAAAACCTTTAATGCTCAATAGGGATAACAATCTCCCCCTTTGGCATTAGTATCAAAACTTGAATGTATATAGACCTTATTTCTCAAAACTTATATCTCCACCATATACATATAGAAATCAAAAATTTCTAAATACTCCCCCTTGGTGCATGCTCCGATAATGTGTAGTATACTAGGCAAAAAGTTACATATTTGGCATATACATTGATTTCCCCCTTTTTGATATGAATGCCAAATACAAAATTGGTATACTTATAGCTTGTCAAAAATGTGCTAATGGGTGTTCTTCAATGATGCCACGAGGTTTTCTCATTCCTCTTTCAATTTGGTGAGAGCAATGTGCTCAAGACTGACTTGTGCATGCATGTCAAAGATGTTCTCCAACACAGAAATCTCTGGTGTTGCAACAAGGTGTTCCGCTTTGACAATATGTTTCTCAAAAAAATTCCAGTATGGAAGGAGTTCTGTCTGCAACTTAGTAACTAGATTAGTGATCTGCTCTTCTTGTTTCTTAAGATCTGCTATCAACCGCCTGAGTTCTTGAACTTTGAGTATATGCTTTGAAAAATCTTGTGGCTCAGTTGTAGCTACATGTGCACTGACTGTGATTTCATTTTCAAGTGATTTTATCTTTTCACTTATCTCAGCAGTGAATGTTCTGATAGTGCATAGCTTCAGTAAGAATTGACAAATTAACTGAGTTATTGATTTGATCTCGGTTATTACCTCAGCTAGTTTGACCTTGTTAATTGCCACTTCTTGGTTGATTCTTTCTTCAAGTTTGTTTTGAATCTTGGATTCTACCCTTTCTTTAATTCACTTGTCAGCATCAATGTCTGGGGCATTTATCTTCTCAGTAAGTAAACAAGTTGATCTATAATAGGAGTATCTTCATCAATGTTCACTTCAGGTACTACCTATCGTAAGATGTCCCTAACATCCATTAATATTTCTTTGTGTTTAGTCTCTTCCTTCAACTTCTCTTGTGTTGCTTTTCTTGTACATAATTCCCCATATTTTCTCAATTCCTTGGGGCTAAGGGTCCTTGGGTCACACTCTAGTATTATAATCACTCCATCTAGAGTGACCGACCCTTTTCCTTTACCCTTCTTTTTCTTTTTCTTCTCAGGCTCTTTTGCTATAACAACAATAGCCTTTTCATCTATTGCCCTTGGTGTATTCTATCAGATAGACACATTATCATCCTTTTTCTAGTCATTAGTAACCTGTGTATCAGTGGACTGAGTCAAAGCCTTTGAAGTTATGTCTGGTGGGGTTTCCTCTGTAGCTTTTGGCTCTTCCTTATTCTCTATTTCTGATTTATTGGCCTCTGTCTCTTCAGGATTGTTTGTCTCGGTAGGAGGTTCATGGCTTGGTTCCCCAGTTGTGTCTTGTGGTTTCTTGAGGATATAGCCTTTAGGTTTTTCCTTTGATAGAATTTCAACAGCTTTAGCTAAAACTGGAAGCTCACCCGGTAAAGATGTGATTGCACATTCAGTGACTTGTGCTTCATCTTGAGTATTTGTAGGTGCAATATTTACATCCTCATCATCATCCCTATCATAAAGATCACCATTGGTGATGTCCTCAATGAGTACATCATTGTCATTTTTATCTTGGATCTGGATCTCTGCAAGATCCAGTGCATCCTGTGAACTATCATGAATCTCTTGCACAATTGTAGTATCAATTACCTTGGTAAATGATATATCTTCTTCATGCTTCTTTTGTGCATTATCATCTCCAATAAAAATTCCTTTTCCTTTGGACTTGTGTCTCTTCTTAGACAAATTTTTAAAAGCAATTTTCTTCATTTGTTCTTTCACAGCAAGAATAGATGGTCAAATGAGTTGACCTGATTCATCAAGATCTGCAAGGTTCTCATCTAGTACTTTCATAGCTTGGTTTTTTATTGGAAATCTTTGCACTGATGATTCCATAAGTTATTTTATATCCTCCATAGATAAAGTTGGTGCTACTAAAGCTAGGAGTTGTTCTCTCATTTTCTTCTCGGTTTCCAGTGCATAAGTCCATTTCTAGTTTATTCTTTCTTCAAGTGCAACTGGGAGTTTTGTAATGAACTCTATTGGAACTCTTTTGAAATGTATCATCATCTGGATGACAGCTTCCTCTATTTTATTTTGATCTTCATTTGACATTTTTTCAAATCTTTTAAGTTCTGGATCTAAGATGTCTCCATTCTCCAATATGTCTTCAATGACATCATCAATTGAATGTTTCTTGTTACTGACAATCTTGAATTGTCTTTTATTGTTTTCTTCCTCTTCATCCTCTAAATCTTCCTTTCCTCTTATCAATTTTCTTCTCTTTTTCTTTGGTGGCTCAACTACAACCTTTCAACCTCTTTTAGCATATGTTTTTGTCGGTGTAGCTACCTTTGGTTTTACTATATTTTTTGCTCCCTTCTTCAGTGGTGGTGAAGCTGCAGTGGATGACCTTGTGCATGCACCTATCTGTACTAGTAACTACCTCTTCTTTGGAGCTTTAGTAGGAGGAACCAGTGTATCTTCTTGTTCTTCTTCAGATTTGGTCTCCTTGCTATCATATGCCTTGTCAACCAACATTAACTGACCTTCGGTTGCCTATTCAATTGGTGACTCCTGAGATGAGCCTGCGTTCTTCTCAAATCTCTCATATAAAAACTTTTTCATCTTCTTAGATTTTCTTGTCATTTTATTAATGACCAAACCTGTTTCAATTCTAGACTTATCTTCTTCGTAGGTTCTAAACCTAGTGGCCTTGGGGTCTTTTGGTAATGCTAGTAGTGCCTATATTGATTTCAATCCGAAATAATGTTCCATTTCATAGCCCATAGGTGCTAGCCATTTGATTCTCAGTTCAACTACTTTTATCATAGTATGGTTGGTGTCTACTAGAAAACAAATATCCATCTCAAATTTCTCAACCAATGAACTCAGTATTCTTCTTCTTAAATTCTTCTTCACTTTAAAATCTTCAAAGTAACTATTTATTACATCCTTAGCATTATCTCCTAGACCTTTCATAATATCAAATATTTGTGAAGTAATCGGTTTCTCATCTACCCATTTAGTGTGACTGACAGAGGGAAAGAATTTATGGAGATAGAAAAATAGACATATAAGTAGTGAACCAAACTTACAGGTGTTGTTCTTCTGTGACCTCATGGTTTTCATATTTTCTTCAACCTATCTTAGTAGTAGCTCAGCGAGGTCTATCTGATGACCCTTCTTTATCAATTTGTAAGCCATATCTACTACACTGCATGGTACACTATTTGACCTGCTCGACTGAAAGATTTTATAACCAATAACATGTGCTGTGAACTTCACTTCGGGATCCACAATTATTGAAATCTTTAATGCTCTACCATCCCATGCTGCACCAGTGTTCTTCTCAACTTTGGCTCATGCAGTGCTTCAAAATTCTTTAGACTTGTTAGCAGTCGAGTAACTAGTAACCCTGCTAATCATCCTCTTAGTTACTTGGATCAGTTTCTCTAACCAAAATGTACCTTCATGATATCTGCTTAACATAACCCTAATCCATTCATTCTTGAAATTCTTTAGAAAATCTAGAGCATGAGTGAGACCAAGTGTCTCAACCAATTTGTGTTCTGGTTTCAGTTCCATTTTCTCATTACAAAGTGCCTAAAATGCAACATACATATCGAAATCTCCAATTTCCCCAATTTTATAGTGTATGTACGATCTTATATCTTTCATCAACAAAACCCTAGGTGGGATGCTTGAAAAAGCTCCCCCTGAATCCATTTTTCTTGCAACTTCTAGGTGTAACTTATAGTGGGGTTCCTTGTAACTTGTTGACACAATCAAATTAACTTCTTCTTCTAAAACCTTAGAAGAACTCGTAGTAGATGCCATTTCTACAAACTAGGTTTTCGGTAAGTTATGAGATATACACTCGGTAGGGTTTCAATTTACTCAGAATATATCAAAGACAATACTTGGTTCAATCTACAAATGCTTGAATCATCTTGAGAAATTTTTCTCAAACACGCTTTGTGAAATCTTAGCTCTCTAATATCCATAATGTGAAAAATGAACTCTGTATTCCACATATTTATAGAATTTTTGATATTCCCACTCAAAACTTTATGCATTAAATGCTTGACCTACTTTCTAGTTTATGACAACTGTCAGCTCAGTGATAGCTACAATATTTCCTTATCTTGTTTAACACAAGACTTCTTTTCCCGGTTGATACTATCATTCGGTTAACCTTGAATAGTGAATATCAACGAGTAGCCAACGCTTGGTCTAACTTTTACCAATTGTATAACTTTGTTAGCTCAAAACATATAATACCATAATGCATCTTCATTCATGAAGATTTGGTATATGCACAACATATATAGCGAACTATATGTAAAATGTCATCATTTTGAAATGTCAGTCCCATACATACCTATATCACCTTAAGTGGAGGTATCGATGTCACCCAATCTAGTGGATGAGGTTTCACCGACAGCATTACTTGACTCTGCATTCTCATTAGATGCCTTCTTCCACATGATATTCCTTATCTTCATGATTTCTACAATAGTGTTTCCACTATCAAATACATGATTTTCCTCTAGTGCTTGATCTTTGTTGTCCTTACTTAAATGACTGACTTTATGACAATGCATACATGCCATTCCAGTGCTTGTCTAGCTTCTCAATTGTCCAGCCCATCTTTTCCTATTACAATTCACTGCAATGTGCCCATATCTACCACATGCAACATAGTTAGCCCATGTGTTATAATCCCAAACATAAGAATTACCGTGTCTCTTTAGTTGATACGTCTTACATTGTGTCTTCTACTTAGGAGTCCATACTTGCTTCATCTTAGCCTTACACTCTCATGCAGTGTCTCCATGTTTATTACAAGGCATATTTTCTCCACAGTAGTATTGTTAGAAATATCATTCTATTTAGCTCTACACTCATAAGCCTGATGACCATACTTACCACAATAATAGCAATAACCATTGAACTTAGGAGTGACAGGAGGTTTACCTTGTGCTTTTCTTCTACACACATTAGATGTATGTCTCGGTTTGCCACAGTGATAACATGTCAACATTTTAGGTCTTTGATTTTGATTGTTGTTGACTTGTTCAGCTTGATGTGATGATTCTCCTTCGCTGGTATAGCCTATCCCAACTCTGCTCCCAAATCTTCTTTGATTAACCAAAAAATCATCAATCTTCTTAGAACTTTCCTCAGCCAATTTCTTCATTTCATTGTGTTTTTGTTGAATTTTCACTTCATTTATTAGTTTCTCATTCTCCTCTCTGAGTCTTGCAACTTCTTCAAGATTTCTTGGCAATTCTCCATTTACTCGGTTGACCTCTTGATTCACAGTGATCATCTGATTAGATACTTGAAAATGGTGATCGATGAGTCTCTATATTTCACTTTCTTTTGATTGAAGTTATTCAATCATTTGCCTTCGGTCATCAATAGCCAGATTCCTTTCTTTCTCAGCTTGTCTAGCATTGTTCATTGTCTCTACCATTCTCACCATCTGAGATTCTTGACTGATTTGCAGTGCTTTCACTTGATCAATTAAATGTTGATTCTTTTCAGACAAATCAGAGATTATACTTTCAGATCCATCAAAAATACTTCCAGAACTAGATCCAATATGATCAAATATATCATCAATTTCTTCTTCATGGTAACCAACCTCATTTTGCAGAATAGTTAGGTTCTTCCTTTCAACTAGTAATTTCTTCAGTCCTTCCTTGGCTTGCTTGTACTGTTCAATAAACATCTGCATCTAAATCTTCTGATTCTCAATAGTATTTTCTAGCTTATACCTCTCTATGTCTTAGATCTTTACCCTTCAGTGGTTAAACTGTCCAATAAGAGAACTGAGCTTTGATGCAAATTATTGGAATTAGGAGAGATAGGGTACTGAGAGGGGAGGGGTGAATCAGTGCCCACAAAAACTTTAACACATTAACCTTTTAGATCTGCAACAGAAAATAGTTGTAACATTCCAAAATAACTTGTATCTAATACATGTGTCATTCATCCATTCAACTTGTGAAAGTAAATAACATGAAATCAATAATATAACAGTCCCATAACACCAGTATTTTGGTAACGCAGAAACCCTTGTTAGAAGGTAAAAACTGCAGTGGGGATGACACCCACAAATTCTTCACTACTACAGATAGAAAAGGTTTTCCTATTAGGGCTACAAGTGGTGATCACTTCTAATGATCTTACCCTATTAGGAGTAACATTTTAGATCAGCTAGAACTACCTAGTGATAGGATTTTAGCAACACTACTTGAGTGTGCACTCGGTTAAGAGATTTACAAAAGACTGCCAAGTCTACTCTGTTAAGAGATTTAACCAAAACTCTATTACAATTGTTAGAAAGAAATAGGTAACTATCTACTAATGACAACTTGAATATTTGATACAGATCGATAAAATATCACCTCTACTATGATGAATCTCTGCTCTGAACTGCTTAGTTAGCCTACTCTGATTCTGCTTAATCTGATAACCTCTTAATATTGATTTGCTCTGTTAACTGATAATCTTGAAGGTTGGCAAGTACTTCAAGTGCTTCTTCGCTCATACATTAGTTCACACCAAAAATTATGTAACATACAAAATATATAGCATACAACATTATGTCGCTTATACAAAATTAGGTTTACAAATCTTAGACAAAACCCTAAGATCTACAATGTACAAAAATAACCTAGATCAAACAATTACATACAATCTTCATCGTAACTTAACAATAAATTGTTCTTGATATTGGTAATACATTTTATGATCTATTGTAACTATTTTCATATAAGAATGTGCCATTCTTGATTACTATGTATTTTCCTGTAATCCTCGATAAACATTGTATAAACTACTCGATGTTCATTCTGATGCTCGGTATTGGTGTTTGTTGATGCTCGGTAAACTGACTGATGCTCGGTGTATACACTTTAACAGACCATTCTATTTACTTATAGTTACTGACTAGCTTCATATATGTAACCGACTGATATCTTTGATAACCTTTGATACTAATGACAACCTTTAATGCTCAATAGAGATAAAAAAAACTTTGTAATGTTATTTTTGATAGTGGTAGCATTGATAACCTTGTTGTTGAGGACATGGTTCAAAAACTTGGGTTGAATAGAATGAAGCATCCTTGTCCCTATAGGATTGGCTGGTTGCAAGATGTTCATGCTCTAGAAGCAAGAGAACAATGCTTTATTGATGTTCAGATTGGCCAGTATAAGGATCTTGTGCTATGTGACATTATGAAGATGAATAGTTGTGATATATTTCTTAGTAGACCTTGCCAATATGATTGCAGAGCTATGTATGACTATGTAAGGAATATGTTTACTATTGAGAAGGATGATAGGAAGTTTTCCTTGATGCCTTTGCTAGATACAATGCTTGGTAAGAGAAGCCTAAGTATTGGTAGCCAGGTTGAGATTGTGGATCTAGAGAAAATGAATGATCGGTATGGAGAATTGACCTTTGTGTTGTCAAGGAAAGACTTGAAGAGACAGAGAAAGATGAAGTGGAAGAGTATGCAAGCTGAAAAGGTGGAGGACTTGTATGTGAAGAACCAGTTCAGGGTTTATGTGTTGAATCCTGGAAGATGTTCTTCTCACATATGAACATCTTTTCAAATGTGGGGTGTCTGATGTAGGGGCATTCTAGGGTACTTGGTGAATCTGCATGGGAGGTGTATGTTTGACTGGTGTTACTTGGTTGCAGCCTTGACCAATGGTCTTGATCATTGAAGGAAGCTCAGTCACTGACAGAACTCGGTAACCTCTAGCACTCGGTGAAAGTGTTTCTTGATGATTCTTGTGGTGCTCAGTCAACACTAGTGCTCAGCAATGCCTGGCATTCTCGGTTATTTCATTGTTTCTTGGTAGTTCTAGTTTACCGACTGGAGTTCTATGTGATTTTGTGGGCTGACTTGGTGCATTTATTATTGGTAGCTGTTGTTACAGGCTGACATGTTAAATTTAAATGTTTGTAAGGATATTTTTATGCTGACTTGTATTGCATTTAATAATTATTGGGGGGAGTTAATGGTTTTATCCAGCCGACTTGTGGCTGATGACTAGTATTTATATGATGTTTGGGTAGATATTTAGGGATCATCAAGGGATGAGGAGATTGATATAGAAGTTCATGACTTGGAAGACTTGGGAATTAGATCTAAGGTTTTGAAAGCTTGAGTTGGTGAAGTTGTGGAAAATATCTTGCATGATCTTGCAGATCAAATTGTTATCTGATAATTTATAGTTGCAGAGCTAGTGGTTTGCACACTTGGAGACAAGGAGATTGCTTGCAGGCTTGTGAGCTCAAATTTAGATATGCCTTCAGGTTTCCATCAGCTACTGATTTTTTTCAAAGCTAAACTAGCTGAGATTGCATTAGATCTATTTGGATCTTGTAGAATTTTTTATGATTGTAATTGGCCCTAACCCAGAAGGCCTTACGGCTGGGCATGTTAATGAAAATCAAAGTTAAAAAAAATAAAATTTGTTGTGTTGTTGAGTATTCTGTTGTGTTGTTTTGAAGCTGCAAGGTTTGGACTATCCTTAATTGGATCCACCATCCTTGACTGCATCAGATCTTTGCATCACAGAAACTGAGACACTACATGTTAGCTCATACAGTGCAATTGATAGCTAAGATAGATCCATTGAAATACTTATTGAGTAAAGTTTCCCTCACATGTAGATTAGCTAAATGGGTGATGTTGTTGAGTGAATTTGACATGCAATACATTGGAAGGAAAATTATTAAAGGCCAAGTCATTGAAGATCATTTGGCTGAAGCACCAATGTTTGATGATACACAATTACAAACAGAATTTCTTAATTCAGCCAACATGCACATATCTTCCAGGACTTGGCATCTCTTCTTTGATGGATCTTACACATAGAATGGATCTGGAGCAGGCATATTATTCATAACACCACAAGGTTACTCAATACCCAAATCTTTCAAACCAAAATTTTCTTGCACAAATAATATTTTTGAATATGAAGCTTTGCTTAATGGCATGAAGATAGCAATTGAGTGGCGAGTGATAGAATTACACATTCATGGAGACTTACAGCTAGTTATCCATCAATTCAATGATGTATACCAAATGAAGGATCAAAAGCTAGTTCCCTACAAGTGCATGGTAGATGATCTCAAGAAATATTTCATAACTATCACATTTGAGAAAATTCCTATATTGGAGAACAAGGTTGTTGATGCTATGGAAATGCTATCATCTCTACTATAGCATCCTAAACATGAGCTACGCTATGAGTTCCTGGTGGAAGTATTATTGTATCCTGCATATGATTCCCCCAAAACCTGAATGATTTGCACTATTGTAGGTCATGATTCTTCCAAATACAAACACCTATTTTCCTATCTTCAAGACAAAATCATTCCTGAATCCTTTAACTGGTATGAGAAATGAAACCTTATCTGAAATGCATCTTGATATGTTATCATTGGCAATAATCTATACAAATGAAGTCTAGACGGTACTCTTCTTAGGTGTTTAGAACATGACGAGTCTCAACGCACATTAGAAGAAGTCCATGACAGAATATGTGGATCATATTCAAACGATTTAACACTAGCTCAAAAACTTATTAGGTCTGGGTACTATTGGCCTGACATGGAAAAAGAGGCTATCAAGTATGCAAAGAATTTTCAAAAGTGTCAAGCCCATGGGAACTTGATTCATTCACTAGGGAGAGATCTTATTCCCTTTACTACACAATGGCATTTTCAAAAATGGGTATTTGATCTCATCAGAGCCATACATCCCCATTCTTCTAATGGACATACCCATATTATTACAGCTATAGATTATTTTACAAAATGGGTAGATGCAATCCCTTTAACTCAAGCAACCAACAAGCAAATCTCTATGTTTATTTAAACTACATCATATGTCAGTATGGTATCCCACATTCAATAGTCATAGATAATGGTGGTCAATTCAAGAACAGAGACTTAGATGATCTATTTGCCAAATTTAAGATTACACAATATTGGTCATCAATCTACTATCCTCAAGGGAATGGACAAGTAGAGGCTTCAAACAAGAATCTATTAAAAATCTTACATCACACAGTTAATAAAACAAGAAGAGACTGACATCTCATGATCAATCTAGCTCTCTCTACCTACAGAACAAGTATCAGAATGCCCACTGGGGCTACACCATTCACTTTAGTTTATGGGTCTGAAGTGGTACTACCTATTGAGGTTGAAATCCCATCGCTAAGAATCATAATGCATGGTCTAGTAACTGATGATGACTACACAGTGTCTAGGTTGCAAGAACTTGAACTACTAGATGAGCATAGACAAGAAGCATATGATCATCTTAGAGTATATCAGAAAAGAATGTCTAGAGGGTACAACAAGAAAGTCAGACACAGAGAATTTCAAGTTGGCGATCTAGTCTTGAGAGAGAATCTTAAAAATCAATCACATAGAGAGTGCAAGGGAAAGTTTGAACCCAAATGGCTGGGTCCCTTTGTAATCACTACTACTTTTGACTCTGGAGCTTATCAACTCTCAATGACTGAAGGAGAATAGCTCCGAGAACCAATCAACATTCTCCATCTGAATTCTATACCTAAGGCATTCAATCTATGGTAAAATGTCCTAAAAAAATTATAAAAATCTTAAAAAGTCCTGAAAAAAATGAACATCATGGTGAAAACCTAGCAATAGGCACCTTGATGATTCACAAAAAAATCAAAAAAATGAAAAAAGTACAAAAAAAATAAAATTGAAAAGATAAAAATACAAAAAAATGAGAAAAAGAAAAAAGTGCCTTGGTGAAAACCTGGAAATAGGCGCCTTGGTAGCAAAAATAGAATCTTTGCCAAGATGGTGAAAACTTAGAAAATAGGTGCCACTTGTTCAAAATGCTCCATCTATCAGTGCAATCTTGGTCTTTCCCAACTTTTAGTCTTGCTTTAGTTTGTACATATCTCTTGGTTTGTTTCTGCATTCCTGTTTTCAATAAAGTTGGCCTGTACACCAATCAGCTCGAGCATCTGTATCCTGTCAATGTCCAAACTTGGGGGCAATCAATGTCATATCCTATAGTCCTCAAGTACCGTAGATGAGTCATATCCAAATAGAGTCCTTTGAAGCTTCATCCAAGTCTATCTGTCTATCTCCTTACCAGAAAGGATTTTGCAATCAAACACAACAAACATCAACACAAACTAAAAACAATCTTTGCTTCACTACTTTTATCTCCTTGTATGCTTACAAATTCGCATTGAGATTTTTGCATATCATGTCCTTTCGAGCTCTTCGATGATGTCCTTTATAGGATTTAGAGAGTGATGACTAGGGGCATAATCTTTTCTTTATTTTCTACTTTGAGTGAAAATCTAATAACTTTGGAAATTTGGGATTAAAATGGTGTCCATCTGTAAGAGCCTCCATTTCATGTTGGATGGCCATGAGTGCCTCGACCATTGATACCCAGAAAATTCAAGGAAGTTTGATCTAACTATTGTCTTTTTGAGTGAATTCTTACTCCTACTGTGAAATGTGATCTTACCTAAGGATGTGAATGATAAAGGGTCATTGTGGGTAATTCACAATGGATTTAGAGTGATCTCTTGACTGCTTGATGTGTTTGTCCGCAAGGCATATTCAAGTCATCACAATGTTTATGTTTTGATGCTTATACAAATTGCAATATCAAAATGGACATGATATTCAGGTCATCTTGGCGTTTGTGCCTTGGTGCTTATATCTAATCCGACATTCCAAAAAAAAAATCAATATTCATATGTCCATGGTTGTCTAGCCAGTGGGCATTGTATTGACTTTGACACCAAAATCGATATTCATATGTTCATAGTTTCCTAGCTAGTGAATGTTGTATTGATTTATCTAGTTACCTAATAAAAATTCTATGATGAAAATGACTGACACATGCATGATCAATGACTAAGTCCTAGGTCCTAGGTTTTCATTTCATTCTGCATGTCAATTTTCACTTTGCATGATTGCATTTATCTCATGATTTCAAAATCAGCTTGACACTTAAAATATTCTTCAACAATACTTAACATGACATGAAGACTGAGTCTCAAACAAAGGTCTCTTCACATATCCACAAGCAGTCACCATCTTGGGTTAAACATCCTTTTTGACAAATGACCGAGTACTTGTCTTCATCAATACTTGCAAAATATATATCTTGTGTGTTGTTGCATTTACATTACATATCATAATCATCCCATCTATTGCATTTCATTACATACAT
Organism: Chamaecyparis obtusa; assembly: GCA_027943335.1. Lineage (NCBI taxonomy): Eukaryota > Viridiplantae > Streptophyta > Pinopsida > Cupressales > Cupressaceae > Chamaecyparis > Chamaecyparis obtusa. Next base: position 1,807,739 of record BSBK01000709.1, read on the forward strand.
GTGCATTTATCATTGCATAGCATAATCAAAATCATACATTGTCATACATTTTTTCCATCCATCAATTACATTTACATAAATCCATACATGTGAAAGAAGTCATTGCATTGCATATTACATACATTCTACACTACCCATAGCATTTACATCACATGATATAATCATAAATCAAAAACTGATAAGTACAAATGAAGTCATAACCAAAAACTTGATCTCATATATATCATATAACTGAAATAGTCAGGGGTGCACTACTGGCACAAGATACAAAAGAATGGGCTCCTCCGAGCTATTAGATCATAACAATGTGTATGCACAAAATGACAAACACTATCAGAAAACAAGACAGGTCAATTGTCTGCCTGATCCTCCACATCTGGTGGAGGTGGTGGTAGTGCATTTGGTGTTGCCTCAGCCTACGGTGCTCTTGCTCCCTCTGAAGCAATCATGTACTGAGAGTATGAAGGTAATCTTTTTGCAGCAAGAACTATAGCATAGTATGTAGAGACATAAGAGGCACTTCGTGCAGTCTGATGAGTAACCTATGCTTGTAATCATTTGTTCTCCTCTCGCTGCTCTAAATGCTGCCCCTCAAAATCCTTGAGTTGTGTCTCAAGTCTAGTAGCTTGTAATCTTAGGTCTATGATCTTTAGCCTAAGTCTCCTAATAACCTCTTGAGGAGTCTGAGCTAGTCCAGGATCTACATCCACAGCGGTCATAAATGTGTCCTCAGTAGGCTAATCAGCAGCCTCTTCCCTGCGTGCCTTGCAACGTCTAACCTTAGCACCCAGATCAAAATCAATACCAACCTGTGCTGCATCAATATCAGCACCTACATCCTACTAAGCACCCAGTACCTCATCTACACTACTAATACTACCAAGTGTACCATGCTCTCCTCTAGAAGATCTCCTCTGCCAAACTGCAAGCCTGCCTATTGTAGAACTAGAAGGGTGAGGTGGTCTCATCTGACTAGTTGGTCTCTATGGTGGGGAAAATTATCTAGGCCTCAGAGGTGTAGGTTGTGGCATATGAATCTAAACATCTCAGCGCCTTCGGCCTTGACCTATCAGTGCACCTGTAACATCCACTACCTCCTCCATACTTAGAATCATCTCTGTGGGATCAAAAAATTGATGCATAGGATGCTCCACCAACCAAATAATAAAAGCATCTATAACTCTGACATCTAAAACCTATGGCATATAATCCCACTCTCTCACCACATATCCACTATACTCATGTGTACAAAGAGCATAAGATAATCAAGTGCCCCATCCCAATCCTAGCTTTTAGACTAGTTGTGCATAAGCAGCATGCTCCTGTGGTGCATCTTGGATGATGTCATACTATCTCCAAACCCATGTGATCAGGAAATTCTCAATGATAGTGGTGGAATGACCAATCAATACCCTACTCTGGCAAAAGAAACTAAACTAATCACGTGCAGTAGGCCAAGGCTCAACCTGTAAGTAAGGTCTCCATATGCAATAGGTCATGTCATCAAGGACACACCTCCAATACTCTACGATACCCATACAAACATGTGTCACATATCCATAATATACATAGATCATAGGATCATGCAGCTGACGTTGAGTCTGACATACTAGATGGCATATTGGGATGTGCTCCCATGCCTAAATCTGAAGAACTAAAGCACCAGAAGCAAATGATTTTCTCCCTTGATACAATATCTCATGCATCTTGAAGAACATATGGGAGAGCATACACTGTCCCCATCCCAACTCAGAAGGTGTCACCATCAATCGAGAAACCATCGGGGCCCAGCATATCAATAGACCATTCTGCTGTCAGTCAGACATGATGATCCCACTGACCATCCCTACTATAATACACTACAGTCTATGGGTATTCCCATATCTTTGAACTAAGGACTCCCATGAAATAGACTAAGTCAGCTGAGTGTCATCACCAAACAATATCCTAAAAGAAAGCAAACCAGAGTTCCCCGAACTAACATAATCAGGTTGGGGACCATGAAACGGTATCTGCAATATCCTATACACATCCTTAGGTGTAACTGTGAGCTCTCCACTAGGCAGGTGGAAGGTATGTGTCTCAGAATGGAATCTCTCTATCAACACAGTCAATAAACTATGGTTCACCCAAATCTCAGGCAACTGTATCAAGTACTCAAATCCACATGAAGCTAAGTGAACCCTCATCGAGTTAGATAGAGAAACATAATCTCTGGGTCACCGGGTGTGAAATCCAGACATGCACATCAGGGTAGACGACCTACACAGCACATAAATAGGGTACCCTATCAGTAACTTGGTCAAAAATTAGGCTATCAGTACAGAAATTAAAAATTTGAATACTTCAAAAGGTACATTAAATGCTAAGGAATCAGGCTATGAAATCAGAAAAATCAAAAATTTGACCTAAGGAGGTGACAAAAACTTATTGTTTTCCATACAAGTTTTCAGACTGGTGTCAAAACTCGTACGGGTTTCTACAGGTTTCCATACGACAATCCATGAGTACACGACAAAGCATAGGCTCCCATACGACAATTGAGGGACCTAACAAAATATCGTACGACACATGGGTCCCTCTCATACAAGTTTCAGATAGTTCTGGGATGACAATTGAAATGAAAATGAAAACTCGTACGAGCCCCAGTGGACTGTCATACGAATTTTCATGGTGCAAAAATTAAAAAAGCTAATACCATATGAAAAAGATCTACAAATGCTAGAAACATGCCAAATTTGAATTCACAGAGGTCCACTTACCGAGTTCCCGTACTGGGGAGGTCACTGGTATTTCCAGTTGTGCTTGAATCGATGCGAGGAGATTGGAACTGCATGTTTTGCCATTTTTCTCTTAAAGGGCTCCACAAGGCTCACAAAAGACAAAAGTGAATAATGAAATGAAAATGACCCTTTTGGCCCTTATATAGGTTTTGACCTAATTTTTCAAAGTGCTTCATTTTCCATGAAAATTGTACCCCTTGCTAATTTCGACATTCTGAACCCATTTTTGGGATCAAAATCAAAATCAGAGATCATTTACCTTGTCAAAAACATGATTTAAAATTTTTAGACCCAGGATGGTAGACTGCTTACATAATCGACCTTCAATCATCACAGAAATCTAGATTTCAACTTAACTAATTATCTCACATCAAACTATCAAAATTTCAACTTGGTCAACCATGGTCCACTCATGGTCAAACCTAGTCAAACTTGGTCTCCAAGACCTCTAAACGATGCAAAACATGTTCTCAGACGTGTATAACCACTTCTCAAATAAATTAACATGCTTTTAAACCATTTAACACTGACTTTTCTTGTCAGATTTTGATTTTCATCCCAAAGGGGGCATGGTATTGCACATCAATCAAGTCTGTAAATCAAATCTTTTCTTAGTGATCAAGACAACAACTACGTCTAGTTACCGATTCACATCAAAAGACCTCATCACTTGGGGCACATCACTTGGGCCATATCAGATTCATCAAGATCCATATCAATTTGGTATCCTAATTAATCTTGTAAACTGTATAAGGTTTTCATAACCATCAGTTCATTAGTGTTATTTCCTTGGTTCCTCATAACTGAAGGGTTCGGATGTGATACCATTTTGATTCCTTTGGACAAATCAAGTCTGGAATCATGTCACTCACTTCTTCATAATCATAAGGTTCAGAATCAGGCATTTTGATACTTTTTCATAGTCATCAGTTCATTGTTTCTATAGTTAACATCGTCACGATTCGTGGTCAACCAAGACCTAAATCAACTTTTTCCAATCTTTCAATTAGTTTCTGTCTCAGAATCGGTTCATCTTTCAAATCAGTTTCAACATAAAAAATAGACTAATCTTTAAACTACTACGCTTTGCATAGTGATTCAAAGAGGGGAAAAATGTAATACCCCAAAAATGGGCTATAGGTTCATTAACCTCCTACATCATCAAATCAAACGAAATCGACATCAAAGTCCTAACCCAAGGCACATCTACACATCAGTTTATCAAAATCCTAATTGATTTTATCTTAAATCTGCATCGAAGAATATTCCTTGAATATTCCTAATTATCCTAATTATCTTTAATTAAATATTATTTGGTGATAAATCTCATTTATCCTAAAGTTGATTAATTGAATATGTTGAATATTTAATTAATTAATTTAATTTTGCCACTTAATTATTTAATTAGATTTAATTCTATTTATTCCTAATTAATATTGTTTTATTTGACAATAAATCAAATTTTCCAAAATGATCAGTTGAATTCTTATTTAATTGATTAAAACAAATTGTCAATATTTAATAATATAGTTTTGGAATAAAGTTTGATTAAATAATTGATCAACCCATAAATCAATTGTTTTAATTCAAAAATCAGTTAACTTGAGAATAAATCACTTTATTATTAAATTAATTCATGATTATCTATGCACATTCAAAGAGCAGTTAAAATTTAAATCAGAAAATCAATTCAAGTTGTTATCTTTTTGAAACTCAACATCTATTTTGAGTTGAAATCTGATCTAAACTTCTAATTTGAGTCAAAAAGCTATTTTTACATGATTTTGCATGATTTTATGAGTTGATATGTTTCTAATTTCTTGTTAACTCAAAAATCAACCTGAGTTTATCAAGAGTGATTTATGGCTTTTCTCAATGCATCCTCAAGCCCTGGATTTCTATAAAAATAAGGCTCAGCTCTTCACAAAATGACCCCTCGAATTTGCACAATCACTCTGATGAATTAGCATCTGAAGAATCAAGCTTTTGCAAATCAAGGCTATTGTGGGATTTTCATTATTTTTTTTGAGCATTCATAGCATTTAGCATATCATTGTTAGATAGCTTTGCATATCAATTTCATTCATCTAGATTAGATTCATATCCAATTTTTCATCTTATTGCATCAAAAATCCAAAAAGATAAATTAATCTGCATCCCATCTTCATTGCTTTCAATCATTTAAATCCTTCATTTAGGTGTTTCATTATCACTGATCTCGGTCTAATCTGAGAATACATACTCGCATCTACTAGAAGGCAGTAAATCACCTGGTTAGCTTAGCTTTTCATTTATCTGTAGATTTCAATTTTGCTAACCTCTAATGTTTTATTGAAGTGTTGTGTCTATAGCTAGGTACAATTTTCACACACACTTATAGATATGTGCTTTGTCTTTGCATGCATCACTGGATTCTTGGAAATGTTTACAGAACTTGTTTTTTCACAATTTATTATCACTGGATTAGTAATCTCTTCATTCATCCCTTCCAAAAGTTGGTTTATCCATGCAATGTTTGAACAATTAGCAACAACAACAACATATTCTGCTTCAACAGTAGACTGAGAAATACATGCATGTTTCTTGCTTATCCAATTAACTAATATTTCTCCCAAAAATAATGCTCCACCAGTTGTTCTCTTTTGGTCATCAATATTTCCAACCCAATCTACGTCGGAGTAAACTTGTAGTTCAAAATTGCCTTGTTTTTTGTACCATAAACCATAATTCTCCATGTTTTTTAAGTATCTCAGAATCCTCTTAACAACAGTCATATGTGATTCCTTAGGATTAGCAAAAAATCTTGCTACAATCCCAACAGCATGTGCAATATCTGGTCTACTAAGCACAACATACATCAGTTTCCAATCATAGATATGTATAGTGTTTAATTTACCTCGGTTGATTGATCATCCTTTGTTAATTTGCATCCAGTGACCATCGGTGTACCTACCAGTTTTGAATCTTCCATTCCAAATGTCTTGAACACTTCTTTGATGTACTTTGATTGTGTTATGAATATCCCTTCATTTTGTTGTAGAATTTACAAACCTAGAAAGAATTTAATCTCTCCAAACATTAACATTTCAAATTCCTTTCGCATTTCATCAGCAAATGCTTTGTATAGATTATCATGTCCTCCAAATATGATATCATCAACAAAAAATTCAGCAATAAGAATCTTGTCATCATTTTCACCTTTCAAATACAAATTAAAATTATCACTTGTTCTTACAAAACCAATACTAACAAGATATGAATGCAGTATTTCATACCATACTCTTGGTACTTGTTTTAGTCCATATAGTGCTTTGTGCAATTTACATACCATGTTTTTCTTATTTGGATCAACAAAAGCTTCAAGTTGTTCAATGTAAACCTCTTCCTCAAGTATCCTATTCAAAAATATAGATTTGACATCTATTTGATATACTTTGAATCCTTTGTAGGAAGCATATGCTACTAATATTCTATCTCCTTCAAGTCTTGCAACTAGTGCAAGGGTCTCACCGTAATCAATTCCTTCTTCTTGTGCATATCCTTTACATACAAGTCTTGCTTTATTCCTAGTGACTTCACCATTCTCATTCAACTTGTTTGTGAAAAATCTATTTGGTTCCAATAACAATTTTATCATTTGGTCTCGGTACCAATGTCTATGTTTTATTCTTCAGTATTTTCTGAATTTCCTCATTCATTATTTTAATCAATTCATCATTCTCAAGTGCATCTCTAACATTTTTAGGTTCAAATTCACAAACTAAACATGCATTGTTTTGTCTCAAATTAATTTGTGTCATCATGACAGCTTTCTTGTCTCCAATAATTTAGTTTTTTGGATGGCATCTTCTCACAAATTTTGCTAACACTTGTTCTCTTTTTTGTTCATCGGTTAGTGTAGGATCAATATCTTCCTCGGTAGCAATTTCCTAATTCTTAGTGTCTATGGGATGATGCTCGGTGTCTTTATCATGTTTCTTGGTAGCTTCAACTTGTTTCTTGGGTAGAGAGTTAGGTAACTCAATGAATGTATATCTACCATAGTCTTTTGGTTCCTTGGTTCTTTTTTCATCATTTTTCTCGGCAAACTCATCAACTCTCACATTAGCAGTTTCAGTCATTTTGTTAGAAATCTTATTCAAACATTTGTAAGCTTTACTTTTAGTAGAATATCCTAAGAATATTCCTTCATCACCTTTAGAATCAAATTTTTTATTTCCACCATCTTTCCAAATGAAACATCTACTTCCAAATATTCTAAAATAACTCACATTCGGTGTGTATCCAAACCATAACTCATAAGGTGTCTTGTTTGAATCTTTCTTTAGTTGTACTCAGTTCAATGTGTATACTGTAGTGCTAAAAACTTCTCTCTAGTACATATGTGCAACATCTTTCTCAATCATCAGTATTCTAGCACAATCAACTATGGATCTATTCCTCCTTTCAGCAATTATATTATGTTGTGGTATTTTCAGTGCAGAAACTTGTCTTTTAATTCCATGCTCATTAGTGAATTCATCAAAAATAAACTCACCTCCTCTATCAGATCTTAAGAATTTTAATTCTTTTCCACTTTCCTTTTTCACTTTTTCTTTATACCATTTAAACATTTTGAAAGCTTCAAATTTCTCTTTCAAAAACATTATTGTCATCATCCTAGAGTAGTCATCAACAAATAAAATAAAATATATGTCATCATAATTGTTGGAAACTGCAATTGAAGCAATTTTTGTATTTTCATTGATGTCAAACCTTAACTGGTAAGATTGTTACTATCTAAGAAAGTACTATATCTATTTGAGTGTTGTGAAGGGGATAGGCAAGTTTGGTAATAATAGCACCTAAGGAAAGGTTGAGCTATCTTGATACTTCAATGAGTACTTGATTATTTAGAAAAATAATAAGATAATGTATTGTTTATCTAAGTAAGAATGAAGACTAAACTGGTAGGCTTAACCAATCAAAAGTGAAGAAATCTAGTTTAAGCTGAGTGATGTTAGTGTCGACCGAGCTCGTATATGCCAAGTAAATTTAGTGTTGACGGAACATCAGTTAATTATCGAGGAAGACAATATTAGCTGAGGAAATGGTTTTTGAGGTGGCCGAGCTTTATAATGAAGAGCGAGGAGTTGAACAATGTATTGATCGAGCATTAGTAATTTACATCTGAGGAAGAATTCAGATTTTCAACCGACATAGTTGAATACTTGGATTATGTAAAACGTGTTGACTTTATTTATTGATTGTACAAAAGCATTTAATACAATGTAAAACATTTTATTGTAAATATATTAAGATATTTGAGATATTTCTAGAAGGATAGATGAAGAACATAAAATTGGAAGGATTTGATGAATGTGACCTAACCCTAAGATCTATGAAGGAGATTAAGCGGCAAAAGATGTATTGACCTAATTGAGGAAGTATTAAGGAAACCTAACCATGAGGTTGAACATAGAAGAGGATGTTGGAAGTATTGTTGATGTTATTGACTATATAAGAAGAAAAGGCTGAAGGAGAAGTGTTGTGATTGCTTGAAGATATTTCTGAGAAGATCAGTGATGGAGATGGTAAAGGTTCACAGTCAGTAAATCAACATATGTGTATGGAATTGGATCTGATATTTGCAAAGTGAGTTGTATGTTTTTCAGATCAATACTACTGTTACTTTCTAACCATTGTATCAGTCAAAATCCTTTTAACAGAGGTTGACCTAACATTCATTTGTATAAATCCTTTGAACAAGATTGCATTCTAATGGGATGTATGTAAGTCCTATAACAAGGTGCACTTTTAACAGAGTGGTTTAAATTCTTTAACTAGGTCACACCTGACAGTGTGTTTGTAGGCCTTTGACAAAGTTATCTTTTCACAGAGCTCACTTCAGAAGAGTGAAAATAATAGTAACATGATACAAAGTGGTTTTTCCCTAATTGGGTTTCCACTATAAATCCTGGTGTTAATACTTGTGTGAATGTTTTGGTTTGAACATTTCTTTGTTTTACAAGTTAGATACTATTGGATAGTGGACTGCACTATTATATGTTTTCGTTATGCAATCAGTAATGACCGAGTAGTTGTTGGTTGTTGGATCTAATTTTTTGAAGATTTTTAAAGTTTGTTTTATACATCTAGACCTGAGAAAAATTGATTCATCCCCCCCCCCTCTTTGTTGTTCTAAATCATATTAACAATAATAACTCTAAGTTTTCATAAGACCACACAATTTGGTATGAACCAACTCCAAAATTGCTTTAGATGAGTAGGTATTCTTCTTGAAACTAGATTTTAATATTTTTCCCATTTGACATTGTTTACACATGATATGGTCAGGTTTAGATAAGCTTGGTAAGCCTCTAAATTTTCTTTTCTTACTGATCTTAACCATGTTGTCAAAATTCACATGACCTAACCTTTTGTGCCACAACCACACATCTTTAGATCTAGCCATTAAACAAAAAGTTTTAGCATTGTCAAGATAGAACAGATTACCTTTCGATTTCTCGCCAGTACCGACCAACTTTCCAGTCTTATCATAGATTTTCACCTTTCTATTTTCAAATGCAACTCGGTGACCTGAGTTATTCAACTGTGCTACACTCAACAAATTATAATTAAGTCCCTTCACCCAATATGCATTTTTACATCTAATCATATTTTTCAACAAGATAGATCATTTTCTTTTTATAGAAAAGGTGTATCATTTCTCATTTTAAAACATCCGCCATTATAATGTTCAAGGTATTCAAATTAATCTTCATCGCCAATCATATGATTAGTACAACCACTATAAATAATCCATGTATCATTCTTGCTAACTTTAGAAATAAGTGTTGTTTCAACATACCTTTCCTCTTCTTCTGAATCTTCTTTCAAAGCTATTAATACTACCTCAATGTCTTCATCGGTGTCGGTGTCAGTGTCATCATCATCTTCAGCAAGTTTTCTACAACGATTGTTGTTGTGTATCTTGCACATAAGGTTGTGAAGGAAAATGAACAATTTGATTTGTGTAGTTTGATAATGGAGAATTTATTTGAGAATATCAAAATTTCTTTGGTTGAGGGTTATTCTTTCTAGTTTGGGTCTCTACTCATGTGTTTAGTATTGTACTTTCTAAATTCATTATTGTCAAAAGAAAATATTAAGTGAAAATATGACATCCTTATTTGAAAGAAAGTTTACAAATATTTAGAGTATATGGAAGATAAAGAAAATGCATGCAAAATTTATTTCTCATCCTTGTAGATGGATCTATACTCTGGTTCGATATTATCTGGTGCTATGCATGTTAGACATTTTAAGGAGGGTTCATCCTCCAGTCAAAAGGAATTATAGGTTTTTATTGGTGGAAAACAAGCACAAATAGAAAAGATGGCATCATTGAAATATCAAAAGAGAAGGAGAAGGAAGTAGAGCCTCCATCTAGATTTGACTCTTTTGATTTAGATGAAATTCTTTCTATGTTGGATGAAGGTGATCTGAAAAATATTGGTGAAATGTGGTATGCCTACTCTTTGGTCACTAAGCCTAGAATTGAAGATGCTTTAGTTGATTATCTTCTCAAAATGGGTATTGTTGTTTCTACTATTTTTGACATGTTATCTAATGATCTAGTAGAAATTTCAGAAGAAAGGTTGTTGCAAGAAGGATCTAAAGGCATAAGATCAAAGATATGATTGAGAAAATATGTGTCAATTCCAAATAAAAGTTTTCCAAACACATTTGTGAGACAAAAGAATGTATTAAGGAGATGTTGGACATCTACAGGTATTGTCTCTAGTGACCTGTTGTTTTTTATAGTTTCAGAAGAAAAATTGAAGCTATTGAGTTTGAACTGAATGATATTGGGAAGTGTTTTAAATTTTTCAAAGATAAAGATAAAAAATAAAGAATGGGAGTTGGTGTTTTGCAAGATGATCTTTTGTCTACTCAAAGATAGAGGGAAGATTTGGTTAGAACTTTCTAGTTGGTTAAATAAATTGTTGAGGTCTAGTTAGATCATCTCTTTGGGATGCTTTCTGATGCACTGAATTATGAACAATAATACCCAACTTTGGATAATATTTCTTTCTCATCTTCACTTGATTTGTTGGTTCTACATGATAGTATGTGTGCTAGAATGATTTATGTAGTGCAAGCATTGAAGAGGATTCTTCCAATTGTGAAAGAAAGGTACAAGAAAAAATTTACAGTGAAAAGTGTAATTTTTACTTGATTTTCTAAAAATTTTCTTATTTGACCCTTTTCCTTTGATGACAAAGAGGGGGAGAAAATAAAGAGAAAAACAAAAAAAGAAAGTGCTTGACAAAGAGGGGGGGTTTTTGTGATTTTTGACAGTTTGGAGTTTTCAAGATTTTTTGTTATTTTTCCATCAATGCCAAAGGGGGAGATTTTTGAGAAGTTGTTGAGAAGATATGGCATGGTTTTCATTGATGTCCAAATATGTGATCCATAATTTTTTGCTTCGATTGATGTACAACATTGATCTATCCTATACAATATGTTATGATGTTGAGTAGTGTGGATTCTATCCTTGATTCAAATATGGTAGTACTTTCTTTTGGGATAAAAGTTGAAGACAATTAATATAGGTTAATACAAAATAATGAAGATTATACCTTTGATATTGGGTACTATGTTCCAGGCTTATTCCAGGTATCTTTGCATCCAGATATTCACGCAGTATGCTACAAATTTTTGATATGTCGCTTCCATTCAAATTATGAACAAATGCTATTAATTATGTTCCTCTAGTTGGTACTAAATTTAATGGAGATCAAGACTTGGTCTTGGTTGTGGAATTCCTATCGGCACTAAAATATATCTCATCTACTTGAAAGTTCTTCATCCTTTGGTAATTATGCTATGTGAAAACTTATCTTATGTATGACCTATCTATGGGTCTTGTGGTAATATGGTAAGAAGATCTTTATGTACAACATATCCTTTGGGTTTGGTGGTAGTGTGATAAGAACTAATGATTATTTCAAGATTTCTTTTTAGTTTCCAAACTGACATATGTTCTAGATTGACCTATTCTATTTTTCTAAAGGTACATATATAGAACATCTTTTTGGACCTGGGTATGGTATGTGGATGCAAACTGAAAAAGGGGTATGAAGGATGATGATGTAATGTGATAAGGAATAAATAAGAATGTGGAAAGAAAGTGTCAATGATATGATGTAATAAATAGGATTACAGAGCTTGTGCAAAGAAATTATTGAAGGTGGGAAAAATATTCCTAACTGAATCTTATATAGACAGTTATTGTGCTCTTAACTAGAACTGACTTTATGCATATGTAGATGCAGCTCCATCAATTCATGTTTTTATATTAAGACTATTTTGTAATCAGTTACTTTTGTATTGGCTATGATAGCCGGCAAGTGAGCCTAATTGCAGTGGTCCACCCTTTGTAAAAATCACCTTAAGTAGTGTCACCTTAACCGGTGTTTCATAATTGAGAATTAGTATTCTTTGAAGTTTTCCCCATCTTGGGGTTTTCCACATAAAATTTGGTATTTATTGTCTATAGTGTTCTTGTGTGCCTTCATGTTCATATATATTTTAATTATTTGATTGAGTTAAGGTTGCTCCAAATAATTTAATATTAAGAAAAATATTTTATGATTACTGATTCAGCCCCCCCCCCCCCCCCCCCTCTTAGTTATCTAGATTTGTCAACAAAGTAAATAATTTGAATGTTGTAGTTTCGTTAACTAAGGTTGTGAGTATTGAGAAGTTAAGATGGTGTTTGGATTTTATGGGTCACATGGCCCCTAGAAATTAAATTATGGTGTTGATTCTATCATTTCTGTTACAAGGTATTCAACAAGTGGGGGAATGTTAAGAAATTGGTATCCAAACCTTGCATTTGCACAAGGTTACTATTTATTGTAAGTTTAAAATTGAGCATGGATTAGTTAAAAAATTTCCCCAAAATTTTAGATGGGCTACGTAAGCATGTTGATAATTTTTTGTTGCAATATCGTGTCTAGACTTGAAGATATAAAGTTTCTATTTTTAAAAAGTTGTGATGAAATTTTTGAAATAAATTTTGAAGGCCTTAGAGACCCCAAAATAGCCTAAAAGTATATTTGATTAGATTAGTGGGTTATATCTTGATAGATCACCTTGCATGCTTCCCAACACTTCAAATGATTCATCAATTGGCCACCCAACTCAAAATTTATGGCCTCTATAAGTTGCGTCTCTTAAAATAGGAAATATAAAAATGTGTTGGACACAAATTGGCTATAAGAGAGAGCTATACATGTTGGAAATTTGGCTAAGTAGGATAGCATAATGTTATCATTATGGAAACATATATTCAGTATTGAGACAGCATGATCCGAGGAGGAAGTTCTATATAAGAACTCATGAAAATTGTCTAAGTATAACAATGTTTATCTATCTACACAGAGACCATTTTGATTAGAGATATTAATAGAAGCACGTTCAGTGCATGTGCACTTGAACATAGATCATTCCAAGTATATTGAAGCTACATCTAAGAGTGCAAGTCTGTACGACATGTACGAAAAGAGATATCAATGTTTTACATAGACAGTGTTGAGCCAACTAGAACAGAGTAGCGATCAAAAATTAGTTATATTGAGTTAAGGGATTATTTTGTTTATCAAAATAATGACTTATCTAATTAGGGATGACATCCTAGATGTTAACCCTAAGGCAAAATGAAATGACTTTATGTTTTAAGAAATGTGTAATGAATTGTAAGCCGACAAGAAGGTTATTTTGTAATAACTTGTATATAAGAAAGATATATGTAATGCGAAATTGTAAGTTGTAAGAAATTAAGAAAGAAAATAATGTATGTAATGCAAATTTATAAGCAAGTATTGTATTATCAGTGCAAAGGAACTACATAGCTAGATCAAAATATTGAAGATATTGAGCAGTAGTAAAAGGCTTTTGTATTCTACCTTTTGTATCTAAAGTTATCATTGTATATTGCATGTTTGGGTAGTGAGATCTATTAGCATCTGAAAGAATTTTTCATGGCTATGTGAATTTTTCCTTGGTCTCTGCATGTTTTTTCTCTGTCTTTGGCCTTAAACCCTAGTTCAAATTTTCAAATATCTAGTTGTTGCTGAAGAAAAACCCTAAGTTGACCTGTGATTTGTTATATTCTTGCGTTACCTTTTTTCGATCACTTAAGTCCCAAATACCCATGTGTTAAATTGCCCCCGTTCACTGATGACCACTTTATATGTTATATCATTAGGGCCCCATTTAATATTTATGTCTAAGCCTAAGTCTCCCGGGATTTATTTTCCTAAGTTTCAACCTTCAAAAAATTTGTGGCTATCGTTAATCTGCAAGGCTTCCTGTTGTCAGAGTCTCTGACATAAGCCTTAGCGAAAAAATGCCATCTGTCCAGGCAGGCCCGTCTGTGAGGGGATGTGCAATCAGATGGAGCTGAGGTGGCGGCTAGTTATTGGTTGAAGTAGTGAGTTGACAATTGTCAGTGGGCCCAAGGTCTTTGTTCTATGAGGTGAGGTTAAAGCTCAGATTGATCTCGTGGTTGTCATCATACCGTTGATATAAGATGCATGAGGTTTAAGCTTGTGGTATAACGATGACCGTTCGATCTTCCAGATGGTTGCAGAATGCTAGGTGGGTCCCTTGTTGCTGACTCATGATGATGCGGCTGTTTCTGATTCACCAAAGGTATTGAAGACATGACAGGGTTGCCAGATGGTTTCTTTTCAAAGAAAGTACTTTGTCCACTGGGCGGATATAGAGAGGTGGCATTTTCTCATTGGTCGATGGGTTTAATGACACAGAGTGTTGTCAATGGGGCCAATGTTTTTGGCATTCAGGTATGATAAAGGTTGACATAATCTCATGATTTTTGTTATACCACTTAGATAAGATGCATGATATTTAAGCTAGAGGTATAAGGACAACCGTTCGATCTTGTTTAAAGGACAAGAAAGCATAGTGGGTTTGATTTTCCATGTCATGCCGATGTGCTCATTTCTCATTGGCTGATGGACTAGTGATGTGGTGAAAGACTTTTCAAATGGCCCTATGACTGTTATATGGATTAATAAGGACTACTCGATCTGTCGAGAGAAAATAAAATTGACAGCCACGTTTTAAATTTGTCTGGGTAGTCGTTTCTTTCAAAGTTTGAAATTTTAAATGGTTTTTCAGTGACAGAAGGACTGGTTTTTAATGTTGGAGTGGCTAGATCTAGTAGTTGTGATTTTGTCAACTGTTGCAAAGTGGTCCAGTGTTATGATGATTGTTTACAGAGGGTTTGTACCGTGAAAGAGTTGATGAGATAGTTGCTCAAGGCATGTTGCAGGTGAGTGATCAAATTGATAAACATGGTAGATTCATGATCTTCGGTACATTGCTCTGAAATTTCTCATTAATGAAGATCATTCTTGGATCTGACCACCTAGTTTTCATCCAATGCAATAAATTCTGATTGAATTTAGTTGGTCTGGTGGGTGAAAACCCTAATTTCTACCCTAGTCATTCGTAGCTTGTTGCATCCTAATTTTGGGATTCCAAGATGACTGGTGGTATATATTGTAGTTTTTTTTACTTTTTGTGGTTGTTGGTGATGTTATGTTGATAGTCAATGTAAAAGACTGAACAAGGAGAGCCTAGATTTTGGGTTTGTTTCTTAGCATTGTGTTGTTTTGGTAATGTATAAATTCTGCAGATTTTAATGAGAATACACTTGAATTCCAATCTCAGATTTATGTTTGTCTTCTTGTTTTGATCTTGGGCTCATATATGTTAATGTCACAAAGTGAGTTAGCATATGGTAGACAAAGAATATTGTGGAATTATCTTTGAGTTCCTAACAAAGTTAGGATTAAAGTCTTTAAGGTAGTTTCAGTGAGTTCATGGTTGGATAGGAATTTGATGATTAGGTTTGGGAGTGAGAGGAATAATAGGCAAAGCACTTATTCTGAGTTCAAGAGTGTTTGAGTTGGGATTTTTAGTTGATATATGGTATTGAGTGACTCTATTCCCTAGGTTAAGGCACTGATCCATTCTCTAGAAGCAGTTCATCATCATCAATCACACATTTAAATGATAAAATCTTTAAAATCAATTTGTAAATGGTATAAATGCATAATATTTAGTGATTCCTTTCAAGAAGTGAATCAAGGGTACACCTGCCTGAGCATCTAGGCTCAAAGTGTAGGAGGATCCTTGTTGATCCTTGTTAATTGGCCCTTTTCCTTGCAGAATTTGGAGTGGTGATAGAGTCAGTGACATTAGTTTGTCAATCATAGTGTAAACCTGCAAGTAGAAAGAGAAGGAACACCAATAAAATGGTGACTCTGCTAGGGAGAACATAACAAAGATACATCCGTTAGAATCTCTGGTTACAAACTACAAATTTCCATATCTTATTGACCAAATTGATTTTCCCATCTGAGTCACCAACAAAATGGTGACTCTACTGGGGAGAGTCTAGAGATTGGAGTTATTCATGGAATTTTGTGTTTCTCCTATGTATTCAATTTTTTTCTTTAAGATTTTAAAATATTTCCCATCTTTGGTGGGTGGCGACTCAAAAGGCTTAGACCCAGTGCTATAGACTACAGACCATGGACAAAAGAAGGAATACTAGGTCTTTTGTCAAGAAGCATCTAGAGGTTACTATGGAGCAGTTACCTGGAAATGAAAAGAGGAGTTGGATCAGGAGAGATGGAGAATCTACTAGTGCTCCCATGAGAGAACAAAGAAATACTAGAAATAGAGCACCACATGCATCCTCTAATGAGGAAGAGTCACAATACAAAAGTTCTAAATCAGATAGCGGTCGCTCTGAAGACAAATTTTATGATACCCTAGAGGTAGTATTTCAAGATAAAGGTTCATTACCTACTGAACAGGATGTACAAGCTAGAGAAAGGGGTTTTGGACCGAATTTAGATCTTGATGAGGATATGTTCAGATGGCAACCCATGAGACCAAGACAGGTCCATTTCCCATATCAAAACATTACTGATATGGATGTTTCATCAAGTTCTAAGGATATTATGATAGACCCAGATGACCTGAGTGCACTAAGGTTACAGTTTGCTAAGTAGGATGCCATACACAAGAGGTTACAAAAGGAGAGAGAAGCTGAGAAAGTGAATGCTCTGATAGAAAGAGAATCTCTTCTTAGAAAGATTAATGAGTTGAAGGAGAGAAACAAGATGCTTGCCTCTGTTCCTAAGACTTTGCAGCATGATGTCTTTGGTGATCTTGATGCTTTGAGAAGTGAGAAAGGACACTTACTGCAATACCATGAGTTTGATAAAGAGGGCCCTATGGTTAGACAGGTTCAAAATTATGCTTCCCTCCCTAAAGATAAAGATGGGCATGAGATCACTAAGCCTGTTGTTGTTGTTGGTGAAAAAGGAAAGCAAAAGATGGTGGGACACCAAACAAGCAAACCATTGACAATACCAAAGGTCCCACCACCCATTTCAAATAAGGATACAGAGATGGAAAGAAGAAGAAAAGAAGATGAAGACCTAGAAAGAGAATTAGAGAGGGCTGAAATTGAAGCTTCCATTGTAGAAAAAAGAAGAAAGATCCAGTTCTTGAAGGTTTCATCTGCAAGTACTCTTATACCATCCACTACTGATGAACTAGGTATGCCATCAACAACTTCTAATGTTGTTCCACTTGGTAATGTTACTACTAAGAGTTCACTTCCTTCTTCATCTACCAAGATAAATGTTGATCCTAAACAACAATCAAATGCACAAATAGATGGGAATGTAAATTTAAACATTGACCCTATGGTGAACACTAGTTCAATTTTTCAAAGAAGACCTATGCAATTAGAAGGCTATAGGAAAATTAGTTTTGTTAGAATACCTGGCTACCCAAATGCTTTTCCAACTGATATAAGAGATAAGGTACCTAAGTTTGTTGGTAACAATGCCATTAGTTGTGAGGAACATCTTAGGTTATTTTTTGATATGCTAAATGATTATGAGGTAGAGCATGAGGATGTAGTCATGAAATTATTTGTTCAATCTCTGGTAGAGGATGCTAGAGATTGGTTTAAGAGACTCCCTGACCAATGTATTGATACCTAGGATTCTTTTGAGAAGTGTTTTAAGGAACAATATGGTGATAGGCCTAATGCTAGTTTCATGTTAAATGAGTTCAATACTATAAGAAAAAATCAGAATGAATCTGCAGCTGATTTCAATATGAGATTTCAGAAGGGTGTGCATAAGCTATTTCAAGTCATGAGGCTAGATGATAATGTTTGTTTGACCACATACTTCAATGCCTTTGATGGAAAGATGGGATATTTGTTGAGAGACAAGGAACCAAGAACTCTCAGAGATGCTTTTAGGATTGCTGTCAACATAGAGAATAATATGAAAATATCAAGAAAATTGGGTGGAAAAAGAGATGATCCTAAGTTATTTGGGGATAAAAAATACAAAAGGGATAATGAAAGAAATGTTGGAAATAAGAAACAAGAGGAAGACAAGTTGGATAAGGTGTTGAATGCATTGAAAGACTTGAAAGCACCTGCTAATGGGAATAATAATGTTCCTACTTATGAAAAGCCTCAATTCAACAATAATTTCAATAGGTAGAATAGACTGCAAAATTACCCCTATAATACCCAATGGAAGAATGGCAAGCCTATTATCCCTGCTGCAAGAGGAGACAATGATAGGTCTATCCCTAATCCTTTACAAAAGGCTTCTATAAATGTCATAGAGGATACACCATGGTGTGCAGCATGTCAATCCCCTCATTCTGCAGAGCATTGTGTAGTTGCACAATCCATGTCAGCATACCAAAATGATAGAACTAAAGAGCTAGGTCAGGAATAAACTCATGATGACATTGGATGCAATATGACAACTTCATATTTGGGATATGAAGATGATTTTGATGCTGATGAAGAAGTAGATGTATGCCTGAGAAGACACAACAAGGCTTTGTTCCATCAGGAGGTCTTCTCTGATAATGATGACATTGATGAAAAGACATGTAACATGATTTCTTCCTCAGAGCCAGTGATTTTGAGAAGACCTTCAAAGGAAGAAATTGCTAGGATCACTCCAAGAAATGATAGCCCAAGTGCAAACTAGAGGCATGGTAGCAAATGGTACTAGTGGAAAAGTTGCATGAATGTTTATAAAGAACACCAACTTCAGGGAACTCAGTGGAAATAGATCAAAGGATAATCATTTAGTGAGGTTCAAAAATGTGAAAGGTAAGAATTGGGAACCTAAGGGAGTTGGAGTTGAAAATATTTCTGCTGTTCGAGATAAAAATCATCAAAGTGAAGAGGGAAAGCCAGTTGGCACAATGGCTAAAGTTGAAAAGGTAAAGGTTGCAACTACAAAAAATATACCAGATAAATAGAAGGACACTAAGGCAGAACAGATTGAGTTTCCTCCCTCTGTCCCTGTTGACATGTTGGCTATGTTGTCTCAGATAACTGTCAAGGTTCCATTGTCAAAATTGTTGAGGATCCCTGAACATAAGGATAGGGCTCTTGCATGGGTAGATAATGTCCATGATAATGATGTTGCATGCAATGAACCTCAGGATAAAGTTTTGAAAGAAGTGGAGGTCCAAGGATTGGTATCTCACATACCACCTATATATTTGGACAATTCTATCAATGGTAGCCTTGAAAACATAGACCCATTCTTTCTGAGTATCATTGTGAATGGGATGAAATTAAGAAATTGTATGATTGATTCAAGTGCTTCCAATACTATCATGCCTTTCAAAATTATGGAAAAGTTAGGCCTCAAAGTTGATACAAAACAAGGTAGATGTTGTGCAATGGATCAGAGAGAAGTATTAGTCATTGGGACTATAAATGCAATGCCATATAGATTGGAAGCCTATCCAGAGAAAGAACTGACTATGAGTGTCTTGGTAGTAGACATTCCACCTCATTATGGGATGTTATTATCTAGGAAATGGAGTGTTGCCATGGGTGGAAGTTTACAGTGTGATTTGTCTTTTGCAACTTTTAATTTTGATGGTCAGTCCATTAGGATTGAAAGGGAACCAAGGGTAACTTATATGATTGAAAAGAATATTGATAATGAGGTTACCTTCTTTGTAGATACTGATGTCAATGCTTTCAGAGCCGAGGTCACTGTACTTGAAAATGAGCTTGTATTGCCATGTATTGCTGAAGAGATAGGTTCTAAGTCTATGAAGGGTGATTTGTGGGTGATGTACTTTGATGGTGCTAGCTGCAAAGATGGAGCAGAGTAGGTATTTTACTCATACCTCCTAGTGGGAACACTTACAAGTTTTCTTTCACATTGAATTTCTCTTGTACCAATAATATAGCAAAGTATGAAGCATTATTGCTAGGATTGAGATTGGCACACAAGCATGGAATTAAATGTATAAAATTTATTGGGGACTCTGAGTTAGTGGTGTCCCAAATAAGATCAGTGCATGCTTCAAAGAACAAAAGGTTGAAGCAATATAGGAATGTTGTGTGGGATATGATTGAGCATTTTTATGCCTTCAATATTGCATGGAAGGATAGAAGTAATAACAAGATGGCTGATTTTTTAGCCAATATAGCAATTAATCCTGGTGATATTACTTTTGCTAGCCTCTCTAAAGTTGAAATTCAGACTAGGCCTAGTATACCAAACAATGTTGAGAACTGGCAAGTTTTTGAAGATGACCAGGATATCTTGAGATTTATGAGTTGTGAAGACCAATATCATGGTCAGGAGTTAGATTGTTCAGCCTTGGTTGAGATTACATAAGGAAAGGAGGTTGTCCTTGGTAATGAAGTCCTGCAACTTAAAACTAACAAGGTTCCCAAGGGACTTGTCATTCTAGAAAATGTATTTGATAATTAGGATAGAGTTCAGATAGGTACTAAGAGGGAAGACCAAATTAATTTAAAAGAAATAAATCTTGGTACACAAGAAGCACCTAAGAAGGTGTACATTGGCAGAGAAATGTCTCACAAGGTAAGGAAGTCCTTGATTGAGTTATTAAGAAAATTTAGGCATGTTTTTGCATGGTCATATGATGACCTAAAGGTTTATAGAGAAGAATTGTTCCAGCATGTCATTCCTTTAAAAGAAGATGCCAAACCCTTTAGGCAAAAACAAAGGCCTATAAATCCTACCTTGGCACCTAAGATGCATGAAGAATTAATGAAGTTAAGAGATGCTAGAATTATAAAGCCCATTAGGCATTCTTCTTGGGTGTCAAATTTGGTCCCTGTCAGGAAGAAGAATGGAGACATCAGACTATGTGTGGATTTCAAAAATCTAAATGTCTCTTCTCTAAATGATAATTACTGCTTGCCCAATATGGAAGCTATGTAGCAAAGAGTGACTGGGTCTGATCTGATGTCTATGATGGATGGTTTTTCTGGCTATAATCAGGTAATTGTAAAAGAATCAGAATAATTTAAGATAGATTTTACTACACCTTGGGGGACTTATGTCTATGTGAGGATGCCTTTTGGTCTCACAAATGTTGGTGCAACTTCTCAAAGGGCAATCGATGTTGCCTTTGCATATTTTATAGATGATTTCATTATTGTTTATCAAGATGATTTAACTGCATATTCCAAGAAGGAAGAGGATCACTTCTTTCATTTGCAAAAAATATTTGTGAAAGCTTTGGAATATGGAATTTCATTAAATCCAAGGAAATGTGCATTTGGTGTGACTGAAGGCAAGTTCTTAGGCCACCTAGTTGGGAAGCAAGGAGTAAGAATTGATCCAAAAAGGGTGGCAGCTATTGAAAAAATCCCTAAACCAAAAAATGTTAAAGGAATTCAGTCTTTCTTTGGCCAGGTGAATTTCTTGAGAAGATTTGTTACAAATTTTGCTGAAGTTATTAGGCCAATATCCAAGATGTTGAAGAAAGGATCTGAGATCAAGTGGGAAGGTGAGCCTGATGAAGCTTTCAAGAATATCAAGTAGGCTATCAAAGATGCACATGTGCTTAAAGCACCTGACTACAATATTCCAATGCATATATTTTCCTTTGCATCTTTCCATACTGTTGCTATAGTTTTATTGCAAAAGAACAATGAGGGTTATGAGCAGCCTATTGCATTCTTTAGTAAATTTTTGCAGGATGTTGAACTGAAATATGATATCAATGAAAAAAAAGCATATACACTGGTGAAGGTTGTCAAGGCTTTTAGATGCTATCTAATGGGAGCAATTATGGTTTCTTTTGTGCCTAATGCTGCAGTAAAGGATATTTTTTCATAGCAAGAGGTGTCTGGAAGAAGATGTAGATGGATAAATAGAATTCAAGAGTTCAATATTGATATCCAGATTACCAAATTGGTTAGAGGACAGGGATTGGCAAAATTGATGGCTCAATCTAATCTTGGAGCAAACCAAATAAACCAGACTGAAATTGATTATACTTGTGATATGGATGATTGTATTTGGTATCAAGATATTATCTTTTACTTAAGAAACATGAGATGTCCAATAGGGATGGATGACAATAAGAAAAGGACATTGAAGTTACAAGCCATCAAGTATGTGATTATAAAATGCAAGTTATATAGAAAAAATTTAGATTGCATACTTTTGAAATGTCTTGATGAAAATCAAGCTGACAAGTTGTTAAAAGAAATGCATGAGGGGGTTTATGGATGACATTATATGGGTAGAACTATTGCTCAAAAGGTCTTGAGAGAAAGATTCTGGTGGCCCACAATCTTCAAAGATGCAGAGCAACTGGTCAGAAAGTGTGATGCTTGTCAAAGATTCACTGGTAAGCTAAAGTTTTTTGGAAATGTACCTTTAAGGCCAGTTGAAGTGCAGGCTCCATTCCAACAATGGGGAATGGATTTTATAGGAGAAATCCCAAACAAGTCTAGTGGGGAACATTCTTGGATCTTAGTTGCCACTGATTATTTTACAAAGTGGGTGGAGGCTATCCCTACAAGGAATTCAACTAGTCAGCTGGTAACAGATTTCTTGTTGAATAATATTGTTACAAGGTTTGGTTGTCCTAAGAGGATTGTCAGAGATAATACAATGTGTTTCAGGTCTGCTGAGTACAATGAATTTTTTCAAGGTTTTGGAATCTAGATGTCATACTCTTCACCTTATCATCCACAAGGAAATGGACAGGCTGAATCAACCAATAAAAGTTTGGTTAAGATCCTCAAGAGGATTCTTGAAAAGAATAAAAGGGCATGGAATTCAAAATTGCTGTTAGTTGTATGGGCTGACAGAGTAACTATGAAAAGGGCAATTGGCTGTGCACCGTTTGACCTGGTGTATGGGATACATGCAAGGATGCCTCAAAATAACTTATTGAGAACGTATAAATTTGTTCAATTATATGATGATGATATAGATGATGAAATGCAATTGAGAATTGAAGATCTCATCAGGCTGGATGAAACTAGAAGAGAATCAGCTTCAAAAAATGCCAAGTTACAATTGCAGTTTAAAAATCTATATGACAAAAATACTGTTGAAAGGAAGTTCAAACCTAATGACTTGGTATTAATCTGGAATGCTAGATTGGAAGACAAAGGGAAACATGGAAAATTTGATCCAGTCTGGCTAGGACCGTATCAGATTCAGGAAAGATGGGGACATGATTCTTATGTTGTCAAAGAATTAAATGGTGATATTTGAGAATTGCCAGTTCATGGACAATTTTTGAAAAAATACTTCAATTGAAGGTATCTTTCTATCCATGAATAGTAGTTAGGTCTATATGTGTTGTACATTCTGTATATAGTGGTGTGTTTCTTTCTTGTTCTTTTCATCTTAGTTTGTAGAGTTTTGTCTTGTGCTCTCTGTTGTTATCTTTTCCAATGGGTGGTCTGCTTCTACCTGAGATTCTAAATCCTTTCCATGCCTACAAGAGGCATGCATCCCCAGATAGAGCCACTGTTAGCACCTGAAAGAATTTTTCATGGCTATGTGATTTTTTCCTTGGTCTCTGCATGTTTTTTCTCTATCTCTAGCCTTAAACCCTAGTTCAAATTTTCAAATATCTAGCCATTGGTGAAGAAAAACCCTAGGTCAACCTGAGATTTGTTATATTCTTGCATTACCTTTTTCTTGTCACTTAAGTCCCAAATACCCATGTGTTAAATTGCCCCCATTCACTGATGACCACTTTATATGTTATATCATTAGGGCCCCCTTTAATAGTTATGTCTAAGTCTAAGTCTCCCAGGATTTATTTTCCTAAGTTTCAACCTTCAAAAAATTTGTGGCTGTCATTAATCCACAAGGCTTCCTGTTGTCAGAGTCTCTGACATGCGCCTTAGCGACAAAATGCCATCTGTCCAGGTGGGCCCGTCTGTGAGGGAATGTGCAGTCAAATGGAGCTGAGGTGGCAGTTGGTTGTTAGTTGAAGCACTGAGTTGACAATTGTCAATGGGCCCAAGGTATTCGATTTGTGAGGTGAGGTTAAAGCTCAAATTGATCTCGCGGTTGTCATCATATCATTGATATAAGATGCATGAGGTTTAAGCTTGTGGTATAACGACGACCATTTGATCTTCCAAATGATTGCAGAATGCTAGGTGGGTCCTTTTTTGCTGACTCATGATGATGCAACCATTTTTTATTCAACAAAGGTATTGAAGGCATGACAAGGTTGCCAGATGGGTTTCTTTCCGAAGAAAGTACTTTGCCCACCGGGCGGATATAGAGAGGTGGAATTTTCTCATCGGTCGACGGGTTTAATGACATGGAGTGTTATCAGTGGGGCTAATGTTTTTGGCATTCAAGTATGATAAAGGTTGACATAATCTCATAGTTGTCATTATACTACTTAGATAAGATGCATGATATTTAAGCCAGTGATATAATGACAGCCGTTTGATCTTTTCTAAAGGACAGGAAAGCATAGTGGGTCCGATTTTCCATGTCATGCTGATGTGCTCATTTCTCATTTTAGGAATAAATGCTAGATGTTGGCAGTCATTCTATAGCAGTTGTTGTTGCATTCATGACTATGATTGTCAATGATGTCAACAAAGTGATCTTATGGAGACTAGCAGAGAAGTAGACAGTGTTTTGATTGGCGCATGTGGGATATTATAGATGGAGCTATGCAATGTTGAGGTTATATTATTTAATATGTTATTTTTCTATGGATAAGAGTGCAGACATTAATTCATTGATTCATGAAAGTTATGAGCATTTTGGTAAAAGCAGTATTCAGGCAGTGTTCCTGAGTAGCGGTTTGTGGAAATCAGATGATATCTCCTAATTGGGATGGAATCTAGTTTTGCACAGTTAAAGGGAATTTTGAGACACATTGATGGTGATGTGGTTCATAGTACAAACTTTGAGGACACACGAGTGAAGAGTTATTGCATTTGGAAGCTGACAGTTTTGTGTAATTTTGATGTAGCGTATGGAAACTTTTGTTTTGTATTTGTGTGCCGACTCACTTGTAATTATTTGAGTGTGGTATAAAGGAAGGAATGTTTTTCCTTATTGTATGTAGTTGAAATATGAAAGAAGTGTGAGCATGGTTTTGGTTGCATGCGAATGTAAGCATGAAGTGAAGAAAAGAGCCTAAGAGGTTGTGAAAGTGAAATTGTGAAGGAAGACATGCGAAGTACAGAGATTTGGAATTGAGATCTGGTATAGCAGTGAGTGTGGTTTGGCATAGTAAGGAGGTAACATATTTCATATTATTCTACTAAATAATATCAAGGTTATTTGGATAGTGTGTTCAGTGATCTTACCCTGAAGCTGTTTGGGCAGTGGGTCCTTCTCTCTTCCATAACTCTTAACAGGGTTAGAATCTTTTAACAGGGATTCAAAATCTCTTAACAGGGATTTATATGTATTGAATGTATTTCATAAGACTCCTAACATATTCCATCCTCTCACAAGGAATATTCATATTAGTGCATCTTTTGTGGGCATCATTCCCATCGGGGTTTACTGTTTGATCAAGAGGTTCCCTAGTCAACATATCTTGTGTTATTGTGTCATTGTGTATGAATATCTTTGTATGGTTAGTAATTGCATTGCTTACATGGTTAAATGTTGTTGAAGATGTTAAAAGTTATAATTATCTGATAACTAATTCACCCCCCCCCCCCCCCTATCAATTATCTTGGTGGACTTTACTTTCTAACAATTGGTATCAGAGCAGCAAGTCCTTGAAAGAAAATTTTAATAGCTTAGGAAGATCCATGGAAAATTTCAGGAAAGAAAGGCCTAAGTTTGATGGAGTAAATTTTGATGGCTAGAATAAAAATATGAAGACACATATATTGTGTTTAGGATGAGGCTATTGGTTGATTACAAAGAATTAAAGAACTGTAATTGAAGAAGACAGTCTTGAAACAAGTTCTCAAGATGAGGTAGATCTATTCATGTGTAATATACTTGCAAGAGAAGCACTCTTAATAGCACTTCTGGAAAATGAATACAGTCAGGTAAAATGTTTTAAGAAATCTAATGAAATTTGGAAAGCTTTAAACTCTACTTTTGAACATGATGAACATGCAAAAAGAGCTAGATTACATAATTGGATATGTGCATTTGAAGATATTAGAATGATGGAAGATGAATCTATTAGAAGCTACATTGGTAGAATGTCATAAATTATTGCAGGAGAAAAATCTTGTGGAGGATCAAAGACAAAGAATGAAGTCATATGGAAAATTCTGAGGATATTGACTCCTGTATTTAAGCAGACAACACAAGTGATTGAACAAGTTATACCTTGTACTAAAAAATTTACAAGAGAGACTCTTCTTGGTAGATTGGAAGCAACAGAGATGAACCTAAGGTTATCAGGAGACTTACCTAGAATGGAGATAGCATTCAGTGCTCTTAGTATTCACCCTACTTTGTCAAGAAGTACCAGTGTGAGTGGAGATTATACTAGCAGCAACAAATCTAGAAATGAAGAAGATAAGAAGATTGAAGAAGGTATTGCCTTGCTTGTGAAAAGTGAACCAAACAGTAAGAAAATTTTTAAATGTTGGACTTGTCAAGAATATGGTCATTTTGCATCTAAATTTCCTAAGAGAGTTAAGAAGTACAAAAATAATTTCAAGCCTAGAAGATCTAAGGAATGTTATTATGCTAATGATGAAGATCTTGAAGCTAGTATAGAAATAACTTTGAGTGAAAGTGATACTGAGAATAATGATGAAATAGGATTTGTAGCAATTAAAGAATAAAATTTTGAATCTGACGTTAAAGAAGAAAAAACATTAGTTTCCCAAGTTGAAAAGAAAGCTGATTGGATTATAGACAGTGGTTGTTCACATCATATGATTGGAGATATGAAGAAGTTCATAAAGTTTAACAATTATGATGGAGGAATTGTTAGATTTGGTAACAATCCACCCTGTTTGATTAAAGGTATAGGATCTATTACTCTTGATAGAAAGACTAATACTGATGATGTTTACTTTGTTGATGGATTGAAACATAATCTTTTAAGTGTTGGACAGTTAGTGGATAAGCGATATCAAGTTTGGTTTACTGAGAAAACTTGTGTGATAAAGGATAAAGATGGAAATCTAATTGGAACTAGATCTAGAACCAGAGGTAATGTATTTTAGTTGAATCCTACTGAGATGACATGCTTGATTACTAAAATTTATGATAGTTGGTTATGGCATAGAAGGTTTTGTCATATAAACTTTAATAACATTGTGAAAGTGAGTACTACACTTGTAGTAAGGGATTTGCCTAAAATTATGAAGCCTACTAACATGATTTGCAAAGAATGTGTGATGGCTAAGCAGAAGAGAAGTTCATTTCCTAGTAAGAAGTTCACATTGGTAGAGAAGTTGGAGATTGTTCATACAGACTTGAGCGGTCCTACCAAGACTAGAGGATTCTATGGAGAAAGGTATTTTATGATTCTTGTTGATGATTTTACAAGAATGATGTGGATTGCATTTCTGAAAGAAAAATTTGAAGCATTTGATAAGTTTAAGATCATTAAGAATAAAGTTGAGAATGAATCTGGAATGAAGATTAAATGTTTGAGATCTGATAGAGGTGGAGAATTTACTTCTAGAGAGTTTAACACCTTTTGTGAAGTGAATGGTATTAAGAGATAGTTTTCAACCCCTAGAACACCTGAACAAAATGGTATTGCAGAAAGAAGAAATAGGTCAGTAACTAAAGCAACAAGAGCTATGTTATTTGAGAATAACTTGGTGAAGACATTTTGGAGAGAAGCAGTGAATACAACAGTATATATAATAAACAGAGTACAAATCAGAGTAGACACAGATAAGACACCTTATGAATTGTGGTTTGGACATGCACCCTCGGTTAAGTATTTTAGAATTTTTGGAAGCAAATGTTATATAAAGAGAGATGATGATATTGGAAAGTTTCATCCTAGAAGTGATGAAGGTATTTTTCTTGGATATTCTTTGAAGAGAAAAGCATATAGATGTTACAATAAGAGAACTAAAACTATTGTTGAGAGTGCAAATGTTAAAGTTGATGAGAAGTTTAAAATTTAGGAAAGAATGCTTGATTATGAATTTGATGAAGAAGCTAATCCTTAGCCTAACATTGAGACTACTAAATTATTCTATGAGACTGACAGTGAATTGTTGAATGAGAATCATACTACAGAAGAAACTAGAGAAGAATCTACAGTTGAAGCAAGATCTGTGACTATGACACCGAACAGGTATCTATCTAGACATCATCCTGTTGAACAAGTTATTGAAAGTTTGGACAGAGGAGTTATGACTAGAAATAAGGTACATTTATGTTTGATTTCTCAAATTGAACCTAAATCTACTAATGAAGCTTGTGAAGATGAACATTGGATTAATGCTATGAAAGAAGAACTAGATCAAATTGAAAAGAACAAGACATGGGAATTGGTCCCTGGACCTAAAGACAAGAATGTGATTGGAACTAAATGGGTATTCAGAAACAAGATGAATGAACAATGAGAAGTAGTAAGAAAAAAAGAAAGATTAGTATTTAAGGATTACTCGTAGCAAGAAGGAATTGGCTATGAAGAAACCTTTGCACCAGTAGCAAGACTTGAAGTAGTAAGAATGTTTTTGGCTTATGCAGCTTTTAAGAAATTCAAAGTGTATCAGATGGATGTGAAGTCTGCATTTCTGAATGGTGAATTGGAAGAAGAAGTCTACATTGAGCAGCCTGAAGGTTTTCCTTTGACTCAAGAAGGAGATATGGTATGTAAACTAAAGAAAGCATTATATGGACTAAAGCAAGCACCTAGAACTTGGTATGATAGATTGGATAAATATTTGTTGAAATTGGGATTTACTAAAGGAACAGCAGATAGTAATCTGTACAAAAAAGAAATTGAAAATGGATTATTAGTTATAATTATTTTTGTTGATGACATTATCTTTCGAGGAGAAGATGAAGCTAGTGACAAATTTGCTGATGAAATGAAGATAGAATTTGAAATGAGTATGATTGGTGAGATGAAATACTTTTTGGGATTACAGATAACACATAACAGTGATGGTATCTTTGTTAGCTAGAAAAAGTACTTGAATGATTTACTGAAAAGATTTGGAATGGAGAACTGTAAACCAATTGGAACACCTATGGTTATAGGACACAAACTATCAAGCAAAGATGAAACACCAGCAGTTGAGCAGAAGAAATATAGATCTATGATTGGAGGATTATAGTACTTAACACACACTAGACCAGACATACAACATTTAGTTGGCATGGTAGCAAGATTTCAAGCTAAACCTAGAGAGTCACATTATCCAGCAATAAAGAGAATATTGAGATATTTAAGAGGAACAATGGACTATGGATTGTGGTATAAAAAATTTGATGATTTCACCCTATGTGCATATACATATGCTAATTGGGGAGGTAGTGTTGATGATAAGAAAAGCACCAGTGGTGGAGCCTTTTTTCTTGGAGGAAGATTGGTTTCGTGGTTGAGCAAGAAGCAGAATTGTATTTCATAGATTACAGCAGAAGTAGAATATGTAGCAATAGCAAACAATTGTAACCAAATAATTTGGATGAAGCAGATGCTGAAGGATATTAGAATTAAATTTGTTGAACCTATTGTCATACATTGTGACAACACCAACACAGTCAGTATGTCTAAGAATCTTGTATTGCATTCTAAAACTAAGCATATAGAGATCAAGTATCATGTTGTAAGAGAGAAAGTTGCTAAGAAAGAAGTCAGACTGGAGTACATAAGCACAAAGGAACATATAGCAGACATATTTACAAAGCCTTTGCCTAAGGATACATTTGAGTATCTGAGAGGTATGCTTGGGGTTATGCCTCAGCCTACTTTTGAATAATGATGTAGTTGATTGCATCCATCCAGTTGTATATGAGCCCTATCTTTTTCTAGATTGGATGTTGGTACTTCCTCTATGGGGGAGTATGTGTATCTGAGCTGAGTCATGAGGACTCTTGTGAATGTATTTTCTGAAACAGTGTCTTTGGACATTGAGTTGTTGTTGACATAGTGATGAAATTTCTATCATTGATGTCAATGGGGGAGAAGTATACATGAAAAAAAATATAGAACATTTGATGGAGAGAACTTAATAGGATAACGGAGCAAGATTTGATTGATGAAGAAGATTTGAAGAACTTTCAAAGTATCAGTGTAGCAGTATTGGATTTTTGGAACATTGGGTGTTTTTCATCTATGTTCCCTTCAATGCCAATGGGGGAGATTGTTAGGAATGAATGCTAGATGTTGGTAGTCATTCTGTAGCAGTTATTGTTGCATTCATGACTATGATTGTCATTGATGTCAACACAGTGATCTTCTGGAGACTAGCAAAGAAGAAGATAGAGTTTTGATTAGCGCATGTGGGATATTGTAGATGGAGCTATGTGATGTTGAGGTTATATTATTTAATATGTTATTTGTCTATGGATAAGAGCGCAGATGGTAATTCATTGATTCATGAAAGTTATGAGCATTTTGGTAAAAGCAGTATTCAGGCAGTGTTCCTAAGTAGTGGTTTGTGGAAATCAGATGATATCTCCTAATCAGGATGGAATCTAGTTTTACACAGTTAAAGGGAAGTTTGAGACACATTGATGGTGACATGGTTCATAGCACAAACTTTGAGGATGCATGAGTGAAGAGTTATTGCATTTGGAAGCTGATAGTTTTATGTAATTTTGATGTAGCATATGGAAACTTTTATTTTGTATTTGTGTGCCGACTCACTTGTAATTATTTGAGTGTGGTATAAAGGAAGGAATGTTTTTCCTTATTGTATGTAGTTGAAATATGAAAGAAGTGTGAGCATGGTTTTGGTTGCATGCGAATGTAAGCATGAAGTGAAGAAAAGAGCCTAAGAGGTTGTGAAAGCAAAATTGTGAAGGAAGACATGCGAAGTACAGAGATCTGGAATTGAGATCTGGTATAGCAGTGAGTGCGGTTTGGCACATTAAGGAGGTAACATATTTCATATTATTCTACTGAATAATATCAAGTTTATTTGGATACTGTGTTCAGTGATCTTACCCTGAAGTTGTTTGGGCAGTGGGTCCTTCTCTCTTCCATAACTCTTAACAGGGTTAGAATCTTTTAACAGGGATTCAAAATCTCCTAATAGGGATTTATATGTATTGAATGTATTTCATAAGACTCCTAACAAAGTCCATCCTCTCACAAGGAATATTCATATTAGTGCATCTTTTGTGGGCATCATTCCCACCGAGGTTTACTCTTTGATCAAGAGGTTCCCTAGTCAACATATCTTGTGTTATTGTGTCATTGTGTATGAATATCTTTGTATGGTTAGTAATTGCATTGCTTACATGGTTAAATGTTGTTGAAGATGTTAAAAGTTATAATTATCTGATAACTTATTCACCCCCCCCCTCGCAGTTATCTTGGTGGACTTTACTTTCCAACATCTCATTCGCCGATGGACTAGTGATGTGGCGAAAGACTTTTCAAATGGCCCTGTGACTGTTATATGGATTAATAAGGACCGCCCGATCTACCGGGAGAAAATAAAACCGACGGCTACATTTTAAATTTGTCTAGCTAGTTGTGATTTTGTCAACTGTTGCAGAGTGGTCCAGTGTTATGATGATTGTTTGCAGAGGGTTTGTACCGTGAAAGAGTTGATGAGGCAATTTCTCAAGGCATGTTGCAGGTGAGTGATCAGATTGATAAACATGGTAGATTCATGATCTTCAGTACATTGCTTTGAAATTTCTCATTAATGAAGATCATTCTTGGATCTCACCGCCTAGTTTTCATCCAATGCAATAAATTCTAATTGAATTTAGTTGGTCTGGTGGGTGAAAACCCTAATTTCTGCCCTAGTCATCTGTAGCTTGTTGCATCCTAATTTTGGGATTCCAAGATGACTGGTGGTATATATTTTAGTTGTTTTTACTTTTTGTGGTTTTTGGTGATGTTATGTTGATAGTCAATGTAAAAGACTGAACAAGGAGAGCCTAGATTTTGGGTTTGTTTCTTAGCATTGTGTTGTTTTGGTAATGTATAGATTCTGCAGATTTTAATGAGAATACACTTGAATTCCAATCTCAGATTTATATTTGTCTTCTTGTTTTGATCTTGGGATCATATATGTTAATGTCACAAAGTGAGTTAGCATATGGTAGACAAAGAATATTGTGGAATTATCTTTGAGTTCCTAACAAAGTTAGGATTAAAGTCTTTAAGGTAGTTTCAGTGAGTTCATGGTTGGATAGGAATTTGATGATCAGGTTTGGGAGTGAGAAGGATAATAGGCAAAGCACTTATTCTGAGTTCAAGAGTGTTTGAGTTAGGATTTTTACTTGATATATGTTATTGAGTGACTCTATTCCCTAGGTTAAGGCACTGATCCATTCTCTAGAAGTAGTTCATCATCATCAATCACACATTTAAATGATAAAATCTTTAAAATTAGTTTGTAATCAGTATAAATGCATAATATTTAGTGATTCCTTTCAAGAAGTCAATCAAGGGTACACCCGCCTGAGAACAAACATGGTTTCCTCGAGAACAAACATGGTGTTATGAGTTCATTCATTTTATTGTTATGCTTATTTCTCAGTTTATTCACTTTATTTTTTTTATGCAAGCTAGAAGGTAATTTCATTTATCCATAGGTGGGAAAAAGTACAAGTTTATGAAATACTGATTCACCCCCCCTCTCAGTATTTCCTATTTCTAACAATTGGTATCAGAGCCTAGTTACTCAGAACAAATTTATTCAGAGAAGGCCTAACAGCTTGAGTAAGATCTCTATGGATATGGATCAATTGCAGAAAAACCTTGATTAAGCTCTTGAATAGATTGATATTCTTACTGAAGAAAGAGATACACTAAAGGAAAAATATGACGGTGCAAAAGACTACATTGAGAAACTAAAAGAAAAGATAAAAGATTTGAAATCAAAGAAAGAACCTTCAATTCAAGTCAAGGACAGTGATGAAGTTTCAAAATTGAAGAAAGGAAATGAGATCCTTAAACTTGAACTAAAGATTGTAGACCTAAAAATAATCTTGAAAGATGATAACAACAAAGATGAATCAAATCTGAAGTCTAAAAATGCAAATCTGAGATCTAACCTTACCAAAGTGACAGCTGAACTTGAGACTACAAGATTACAGTATGCTAAACTTATGAAATACAACACAATTGGGAAAGGCAAACTAAATCAGTCTAAACAACATCTTGAGAAACTATATTCCACTAGTGAAAAGATTGATGAACAGATTTCTTATTAGAAACCCTCTTATGATAAAATCAGTCTTGGATACTTTGAAAACAAATTTCCAAAGTAGATTGAAGAATGCAAAGAACCAAATCTGAAAAGTAAACAACCTGAGAACAAAGAAGAAAAGAAACTATATGAGTCTAAAAAATCTAAAAAATGTACCTAATCCACCTAAGAAAGATGAACCACCTAAAGAGATGCGAAGAGAATTAAAAGGTAGATGCTTTTCATTCAATTCTTTTGGACACATGAAAAGAGATTGTACAAGTAAGCAATTCAAACCTATCTCTAGTTAGTGTTATAATTGTCATCATTTTGGACATAGAGCTATTGATTATAAGAAACCTAGATCTAATGATAATGGTAATAGTAGAATGTTTAGAAACACTAACCCTACAGATAAGAGACCTATTGGAGCAATGAACAACATAATAAATGGATTTATGTGTTATAGATGTACCAATCTTGGACATATTGCCAGAAATTGCAGATCACAAATCAGTTAGTCAGGACCGAGATATGGAAACAATGCTATAGTTTGTTAAATATTCAGTAACATGGGTCACACAACAAGGTATTGCAAAATGAACAACATGATAAATTATAATCATAGAAGAAATGCAAACTACACCAGAAGGAATATGAACGCCAACAACAGTCAGAAAGAAAATTATAGTAACTTGGAAGAAGTTGAGTTTGTCAAAGCTACAGATCAAGAAAGCACACTCAATATATCAGGAAATAAGATACGTGAATTATTTGAGAGTAAGTTTGAATCAATTCCAAATTCATCTCAAAATAATTAAGCATCAAATTTCATGAATTGTGTATTAGATTAAGCGTCAGAATAGTATAGATTTTAGAAGAAGTTGAATTAAGACTTGTGAAGTTAATATGAGCTAGAATATGATATAAGGAAGCTATGGTTAAGAGTGCATGAATTTATGATCATGCATGTGATTACATGAAAAGAAAGAAGTTTTGTAGGTAACCAAGAACAACTTTTGGCATGTATACACTTAAGAAATTAATGTGACGATAATGTCTTGGAGGATTTGAAGGATAAAAGAGGATTATTGACATTATTTTTAGGAATGAATGTAGACTATATCCTATGGGGGAGTATTCAAAGCCATTATGTAGCAGTTTTTGTTGCATTCATTACTATGATTGTCATTGATGTCAACACAGTGATCTACTGAAGTTTAGCAGAGAAGCAGACAGTGTTTGAGTTAGCGCACATGGAATATTGAAGATCAAGCTATGCGGAGTTGAGGATTTACTCTATGATGTTCTATTAGATCATGGTTAAGATCATGTATGGAAATTCATTTCTTCATGACAATTATGTGTAATTCAGTGGAAGCAGTATTTAGGCAGTGTTCCTGAGTAGTGGTTTTTGGAAATCGGATGATATCTCCTAATCGGGATAGAATCTAAGAATGTGAAGTTGAACAGATGATGAAGACATGATAATTGTGATGTGGACGTAACAACAAGGTCAGAGGTCACATGAGTGAAGAGTTATCTTAATTGGAAGTTGACAGTTTTATGTAATTATGGAATTCTTATGTAACATGTGGAAGATTTTATTTTGTAATTTGTATGCCGACTCATTTGTAATTATTTGAGTGTGGTATAAAGAAAGGAATCTTTTCCTTATTGTAATAGGTATAGAGAATTTGGAATGTAAGATTGTGAAAGTGAATTGTGGAATTATGCAATACTTGTTGAAAGAGGATATGCGAAGTATAGAGATCTGGTATTGAGATTTGATGAAGCAGTTGGTTCAGTTTGGGATAGTCAAAGGAGAAGTGTTAAGTTTTTGAGATAAGTAATATTTTGGTATTATTTTGTTGATTAATATAGAGATTAGTTGGACAGTGTGTTCAGTGATCTTGCACCTGAAGCTGTTTGGGCAATGGGTCCTTTTGTCTTCCATAACTCCTAACAGAGTTAGAATCTTTTAGCAGGGATTCAAAGTCTCCTAGTAGGGACTGATATGTACTGAATGTATTTCATAAGACTCCTGACAAATTCCATCCTCTCACAAGGAGCTTTCATAGTAGTGCATCTTTTGTGGGCATCATTCCCACCGGGGTTTACTCTTTTATCAAGAGGTTCCCTAGTCAACATATCTTGTGTTATTGTGTTGTTGTGTATGTATATCTTTCTATGGTTGTTGATAACATTTCTTACTTGGTTAAAATCTATTAAAGTTGATCAAAGTTGTATTTATCTGATAACTGATTCACCCCCCCCCCCCCTCTCAGTTATCTTGGTGGACTTTACTTTCTAACAATTATTTGATCATTCAAGTGTTTACAAGAAATATAGAGATCCATCCAGTGGATATTGAAAGAAGTTTGCAAGATTTGAAGACAAATTCTTTACCAAATCTACGCAAAGCCCTAAATCATGATTACGGGGTATTTTACTAAGAATTCATTGTTAAATTAGTTACTTTTTAGTGCAATCATGGATGCATCATTAGCTCACAACATCAGAGACACTCCTAGACCTAAGATGAAAAAGGAATCAATAGAACCCTTGGAAGAAGACCCTATTTTGGCTTTGTCAAACATTCCAGATGAAGTTTTACATTTAGAAGATGTAAAAGGGTATTTGAAATGCAAGTTTGAGACATTAGGATATAGTAGTTTGACTTTGGAATATGATAAGATTTACAAACAGGACATGAGCTACAAAGAAGGATATGAACATTTAGGTCAAATGGACATTATCAAGTATACATTTCACTATGAATTTTAGAATGACAAATGGACTAAGATCATTTTGATCAGAATACATAATGGAAAGTTTTGGTTGGATGATAGAGTAATAGACATAACAATTGATTTAATACATTCATAGGTAATAGGATTGTCTAAGATAAGTGCAATTCCTTTGAATGAAAAGAATGTAAAGAAAATAGTCTTAGATAACACCAAGTCTTCTTATAATGGAAGAGGCATAGTTATTAGCAAGATTGAACAAGATGATGTGAGATATGTGTGTAAGATTTTAACCACAAAATTTTGTACAAGTTCTAGAGAGGATGACATGGCAGTAGGTATGGTGCAAGCATCTTATCTTATGTGCATTGATAGAGTTGAAGTTGATATGTGTGAGATTATGAGAATTTAGTTGATTGAGAATCTTGAGAAGATCAAGAAAACAAAGAATTCCCAATTTAGATTTTTATCCCTAATCACTTATATGTTTTTCCATCTTTTGATAAGATTCCCTTACACTATAGGAGCTTATTGGAATGATGGTATAAATTCAATGGATAGAATTAACAAATGTATATCTCAGACATCCTATTGGAAAATTAAATGAGATTGTCACACTTTTTATTAAGACCTTTTAGAATGAAATGAAAAAGAGATCAAGAATTCCACCATCTATGATTGATAAATACAAAAATGAAATATGCTTCTTAGTGGACACGGATCTCACCTATATTGAAGTAGTGGAACCAAGGACAAAATTTGTAGATCCTCTTGAATATGAGATCTCTGAAGAAGAAGCTAAAGGATATGCATGTAGACTACTTAAATGCAGACTAGATTCCAAGAGTCCCAGATTTGAAACATTTGAAGAGAACTTTAGTACAGCACAACAATCACAGGTGCAGAAATTAGCAAAGAAAAGAGTTGAATATACAATTAAAAAGATCTTAAAAGATACAGGTATGACCAAGCATGAGTTCAAAATTGTGAAGTAGACATCAGTAGCTATTAGAGATATTGGACAAAATGAAGTATTATCAGTTCCACCTTTGACATCCCATGCAGCCCCAATTGAAGATATTCAAGATATTGATGAAGATATTGTAGAATCTACCAAGTTGAATGTACCACCAAAAATGCCAGTAGTAGCAAGGAAGTCTACTAGATCCTCCTCCACTACACCAACTAAGAGAGTAAAAGAGATGGCAAGTGGACCAGGTAAGAGATAAAAAACTATCTTTTCTCCAATAGAAAGGATAAGGATTCCAAAAGAAAAACCACAAGTAGATGAAGAGGCGGGTTGTAGCAAAAAGAAGTAATGGAATCCTAAGATTGAAAAAAGTAAATCATTTAATCATTAATGAAGGAGATTTCACTAAGCTAAACAAATACTATGAGATATATAACAATTTTGAGAAGTTGAACCTTGAGAATGCAGTTGTCAGACATATGATTCTTGCTGATAAGAAATTTGAGGACATAAAGGACTAGATACCAGATAACCTTTATGAGAAGTTAGTTAATAGGAAAAAGAGAGAAATAGAAGAAGATAAAGGCATAAGAGAAATATTTGTGAGGAAACTGTGTGAAATAAAAGATGAAGATCATTTTAAGGAAATCATGAAAAACCTTAGCACCCATCTAAGGATAAAAAGAAGAATAGTTCTGATTATGGGAGAAAACTATGAGGAGATTAACAAAGAAACTAAGGAAGCGGTTGTAAAGGTAATGACCTCTAGACCAGAAGAGATACTCAGTGAACCTAAATAGACAGCAGAAGTAGAGCTATAGAAAAAAGAAACAACATTTATGCCACCCTCCATCCACATTGATGATGAATCTATGCATGTAGAAGGCACAAATATCACTATAGACAGAGAAGAGAATCCATTTGAAGATCAAGGAGCAGACGTTGGCAATTTGCAAGAATTTATTGATCAAAAGAATGAAGCAGTAAATAAGGAAGATGACGTAGAAGAAGCAAGAGGAGAAGAGAAGCAATAATAATCATAGACAATAAAGGATAGCATGGTAGAAGAGAAACAAGCAGTGCAAGAAGAGTAGATCAAAATAGTTTCACCACAAAAGAGCCTACCTAGACCACCCATGGAATCAATTTTAGCAAGCTTGGGAGAAGAAGTTGATGATGATGATCAAATAGAGTTAATCTCATCCCTAAACAAGATCATTGGAAAGAAAAAGAAGGTGAAGAGCTTAGAGGGAGCACTACTTGAGGTAACCAACAAGCTTCAAGGAATTATATCAACTCAAGTTAGTGAAGTTGATCCATAAACTAAAGCAAGAGAGGTAATAAAATCTTTTGACAGTGAAATTACTACCCTATCAGACATTGCATCAGTAAAAGCTCAAATAGCTCATGATGCACAGTTATTTCGAGTCACTTGTCAAAATATCAAAAATAATTTGGATAATCTAGATGTGTGTATAAAAGAGTTAAGGATATTCTTAGAGAGAGGTAAAGCATTGTATAGTCAATGTGTATTGTCACGCAGTCACATCTCAGATATTTTAGAGAATTTGAGGAGAAAAGAAGTAGAGTTGCAAGCCATAGTGGATGAAATACAGAATCCAAGCATAAAGATCACTTATATTGAGAAGAAAATAAGCACAATTAATGATGAGATAAGACTTCTTGAGAATGAGAAGGAAAGAAAATTGAAGAGATTCTCTCTACTCAGAGAGCACCTAACCTTGAAGATCAGTAATGTAGAAAATCAACTAGAATAATATTTATCATCAAAGACATGGTATGGTAAATTTTCATATTCAAACATTAAAGCGGTTGAGATAGCATCCTATGGGCTATGTGCATTACTCAGTGATTCGGATTCTATCAAGAAGACATGGGATAAAGAGATTGATAATCTGAAGGCGAACTTTGCAAATTGTGTATCAAGTCTTCTAGCTTTGCAACATTGAAGATAATGAGGTAAATCAAAATTTTCGCCAACATATACATATAATTGACAGCTTTGTCATTGTTGTTAAATGGGGAGTAGTATAGTACGAGGAAATTGTGTATATGTATAAGATATAGATTTTCAAAATAGTATGAAGTATAATCTAAAGGGGAGTATCCTTATGGAGAAATAAGTAGACATGTATGATCCAAAAATCTTTTTTAAATGATGTAATGGTTGTATGTTACACTTTTTGAAATTTTGTAATAAGTTTTTGTTTGGGACTTAGCCAATTTTCCCATATGTTTCCACCAATGACAAAGGGGGAGATTGTTGGCAATTTAGCTAAGTAGGGTATCATAATTTTGTCATTATGGAAACATATATTCAGTAATGAGACAACATGATCTGAGGAGGAAGTTTTGTATAAGAGCTCATGAAAATTGTGTAAGTATAAAAATATTTATCTGTCTACACAGAGACCATTTTGATTAGAAACATTCACAGAAGCATGTTTAGTGCATGCACACTTGAACATAGATCATTCCAGGTATATTGAAGCTACATCTAAGAGTGCAATTCTATATGGCATGTACGGAAAGAGATATCAATGTTTTATAGAGATAGTGTCGGGCCGACCAGAATAGAGCAACGATTAGAAATTGGTTATATTGAGTTAAGGAGTTTTTTTTTATCAAAATAATGACTTAACTAATTAGGGACGAAATCCTAGATGTTAACCCTAAGACATCATGAAATGACTTTATGTTTTGAGAAATGTGTAATGAATTGTAAGTCGACAAGAAGGTTATTATGTAATAACTTGTATATAAGAAATATATATGTAATGCGAAGTTATAAGATGTGAAATTGTAAGTTGTAAGAAAGTAAGAAAGCAAGTAATATATGTAATGTGAAGTTATAAGCAAGTATTGTATTATCAGTGTGAAGGAACTACAAAGCTAGATCAGAATATTGAATATATTCAATAACAGTAAAAGGTTTTTGTATTCTACCTTTTGTATATGAAGTTATCATTGAATATTTCATGTTTGGGTAGTGAGCTCATCTTGCATACATTTTTGTTTTGTAATAACAACTCCTAATAGATTCGAGGCTTATAACAAGGCCTAAAGTCCTTTAATCAGGACATAAACACTATAAAGATGTAATAGACTCCTAACAGGGTCAATATCTTTAACCAAATATTTTTGATTAGTGGATCAGTTGTGGGTATCATCCCCACCAGGGTTTTCCCTTTGCCAAGGTTTCCTCGAGAACAAACATGGTGTTATGAGTTCATTCATTTTATTGTTATGTTGATTGTTTAGTTTATTTACTTTAGTTTCTTATGCAAGCTACACATTAATTTCATATATCCAT
Source organism: Chamaecyparis obtusa (assembly GCA_027943335.1). Taxonomy (NCBI): domain Eukaryota; kingdom Viridiplantae; phylum Streptophyta; class Pinopsida; order Cupressales; family Cupressaceae; genus Chamaecyparis; species Chamaecyparis obtusa. The sequence goes on from BSBK01000709.1 coordinate 1,848,276, forward strand.
AAGTGGGCAAAAGTAAAATTTTGTGAAATACTGATTCACCCCTCCCCCCCCCCCCCCCCCTCTCAGTATTTCATATCTCTAAAAATACATGTTAGTGTGTGTTTTGAAACATCATAGTGCATCTTGGAATTAAGATAAGCCCTTGGTTTTGTAATATCATTTGATGATTTCATGAATTCTGACTCTTATATATTAGGTGTTTAAGATGGAGGTTATGTGTAAGAGTCTTATAGTTGTTGCTTTACTATGGATCTCTATCTAGTGACACTCTTCTAAGAATATTTCTATGCAATTATATAATAATTTTTTGTTGAAATCTAAATAATATATTCGATGGATTTTGGAGTGTGGGACTTTTCTTTTTAAAGGGTTTTTCCCACACAAATCATTGTATAGTGGTATGCATGTTTTATATATTCATTTATGTTAAGTTTTTGTAACCATTGTAAAGATATGAAAAAAAATTTACATAACTCTCCTCTCAAGGTTAGTGTAGGAAGTTGTTCTTCTACCTTAATTTCCTTACATTATTCTTCCCTCCAACATAGTAATTCCTTTTTCAAAGTTAACTAAAAATGGGAATCACCCCTCTAGTAGCACTTTCCTATCAAAAAACAATATAGATCCTTATGTACTAATATTGCTAATGAAAAAAATCACTTTCTAATTCTATTTTTAGATTAAACTTATGTTGTCGAATTTAATTTCCCAAGTTATCCCTTTCCTTATTATTAACTAACTTAAAAATTTAAAAGGTGGATTATTACTAGAATAAGAGTATCAAGTCTTAATAATAGTTCTTTACAATAATGCACAAAGGGAAAAATTTAGTCTTGCATTGAAGATTTCCAACGATCCTAAATTAGATGATTCTTAGTACAGTCAAATTAGAGTGCTTTAAAAATTCTCAAGGATAACTAGGGATTTAAACTTTAATCATTTAGGTTGAATTCATTGACTCCTTAAAATCAAAATAAAATAGACCATGCAAAAGGACATTCAATGTAAGGACTTTCGGTAGTCATAAAGTTTTTGAATTGGTTGTTTGTTTGGGCTGAAATTTTACAAGCATATGCATCTTCAATAGTTCATAAATATGCCAATCAAATCTATTCAAAACTACCAAATCTTGACACATTTCTGGGGTCAAATTCCATCATATGAGGCCTCAAAATCATCTTTTACTTTTTTTTTCATTTTTTCATTTTTTTTATTTTTTTTTTTGTGGGGGGGGGGGGTGTGGGGGGGGTTCCTAGTTTTTTATTTTTTTTACTATATTTATTTTTGTGCATGTAGTTGCTTAGTGAATTGAAAAGTGATGTCACTCGAGTGAACTCCAAATAATTAGAAATTTTTGTAGTTTTTGGGGTAGTTTTTGGGATAGTTTTAGAAATTACCAAAAATGGCGAAAAATAGATTTTGTGAAAATCTACCAAAAATGATAATTTTTAGATGGTAGTTAATGTTAATATTGTGGCCTTTATGGAAAACATCCTCTTGCTTGGGCAATAAATTGATATGATAAATAATAATAATAAATATTGGCAATATTTATTTTTTATTATTTATCACCAAAATCAATATATATATGTGTGTGTGTGTGTGTGTGTGTGTGTGTGTGTGTTGAATGAATTAATTGAGGGCCCAAGGTCAGCCTCTTGGCTTTAATATTTGAATGGATTTTATAAGACCAATTCGGCCTCCTTGTAGCTGAATTCATCACATATATAAGGTGTCTGAATCCAAAGGAGAGAAGCACCAAAAACATAATGTGTCTTCCCTCCTCAAGATTTGAAATTGTGATTTCTTTGTATGCGAACTTCTTCATCAAATACTCCATTTTTATGTAGCTGATCAGATTTGATTTGAGTAAAGAATTTTGTGCATTGCAGGGCAAAATCAATGGTCTGAGTCATATCAGTTTCCATCTGCAAGTTGGACCAGATCCTTAGAAGCGAATTCAATGTCTCCATTGACATACAAATTAGTGAATTTAGACATGCAATATTTATCGACATTTAAGTGTGAATTATAGTAGATATTCAATCTAACAATGATGAGATCGAAGGGCTACAATTGATAGATTGGAGATACTCATATTGATCAAAGTTGATTAATGTCATTGCATATTAGAAGATGTTGATTGCAAGACAGATCTAAGCTTAGTTTCAGTCTATTCAAGGACACGTAAGTACATATTAGTGACAAAGGAGAGAAGCCCTAGGTGGGCTAACTTGGGTCATATCTAGAAGGAACTGAAGACTCCAAGGATGGATAACAGAGTTATAATCTGGGTACTATCTCTCCTTTTCCTTGAGTTTATTTCATCTTGTGCCTAGTTTTGTTAGACCTCTATAGACTGATATATTCCTTGGTAGAATCTGAAATATACTAACATGGTATCAGAGCATTGATTGAGTAAACAATCCATTTCAGATTTAGGAATTCAGTCTAACTCTTTCAAAACTAAGGAAGAATGGTAATCGAGGGTTTGGCCTAAATATAATTTGGTTTTATAAAAGTAGGGCAAAATTTTGTGTTAAGGTTGATTATGCAAATTACCTTGGTTAGTTCAAATTACTCTAAGAGGGAGTCTAAGCTTAAGAGGGATTTTATTCATGGGCTCACTTACCTCTCCTTCCTGCATGTATGGATCATTCCCTACTAGATTGCCTTAGCTTAACAGCATGTGGCATATTGGTGTTTAGATCATTGGTTGGTTTGTTGACTCGTTAGCACATGTTACAATGATTGATTGATTCATTAACATAGGCTACATTGGCATATTATTATCAGCTAGTCCATTAATATTTACATTGATTTAATTGATTGGCTCATGATTTGATTCATGCACTTGACTGGCTCAAGATTTGGTTCATGCACTTGGCTGGTTCATTGGTATTAGTACTTGCTCATTGGCTGGTTCATAAGTATTGGTATATGTTTCTATGTAGGAAACCACTTGGATTTTACTTCTATGTGTGGTCACATCTCTTTTGCATAACACTTGGCTTATGTTAGCATACCCTTCTTCACTATTATGGTTGATTCTATATGTGACATATAGTTGAGACATATTGCTTTTCGTATAGCTGGATAATTTTTTCATATATCACATTTATTTGTGAAAGCACACTTTATGTTGCCTTAAAATATTTTACATTATGGAGACATACATAACCAATTAACTATCATTGACTGTTTATGTGAAGGAAGTACTTTGGTACATTGACAACATTGGGTTGTATTGGCCTTTATATCAGCATTGGACTTTTTTATTTAATCTAGTATGTATCTATTGCATATTGAGAGGGATTTTTTCTATATGCGGTTGTGTCAACTTACATAGCTATCTATCTATTTTCTATACATTCTACTAGTTTTTGTGTGAGTTATGCTTGAGAGAACTATAGCATACCTTATTAGCTCCAACATGTATACCTTATTGGCCTATTAGCATGTATGGATGAAGTATACTTTATTGGATTATTGTGTATGTATGGATAATACTTTCTTTTATAGCTAAGTTTATATATACTGATTATAGTTGAGACTATATTACATGTGGTTCTCTGTGTGAACACATTTTTCATTACATTAAACTTGAATCTTATGATCATATTGGTTACTCTTATACTTATGTGGATTCATGAGATGAGATTTTTTATTATAAGATGCATTTGGTTGTGTCTGATTCATTTGATTACATCTATGCATATTGGCTAAGTTGTTTCTTATGAATTAGATACTTAGAGAATATCATGGACTTACTCCAAGCATTTCATGAATATCATGGACTTGATATTCATTAAGCCAATGCTCGAGGATATCATGGATTTGATATTTGTTGGATTAGGGATCCACATTTAAGCATATGGTGGACATCATGGACTTGATGTCTGGAGGCCATTGCTCCAAGCACTTGGTGAATATCATGGACTTGATATTTGTTAAGCCAATGCTCGAGGATATCATGGATTTGATATCTGTTGGATCAGGGATCCACATTTAAGCATATGGTGGACATAATGGACTTGATGTCTGGTGGACATAATGGACTTGATATCTAGAGGCCATTGCTCCAATCACTTGGTGAATATCATGGACATGATATTCGTTAAGCCAATGCTCAAGGATATCATGGATTTGATATTTGTTGGATCAGGGATCCACATTTAAGCATATGGTGGACATCATGGACTTGATGTCTAGAGGTCATTGCTTCGAGCACTTGGTGAATATCATGGACTTGACATTTGTTAGACCAATGCTCTTAAAATCATGGACTTGATGTTGGTTTGATGTCATGGACTTGACATTTCTTGAGTTTTTTGCGATGGAAAGATAAGCGACTGAGAGGGGAGGGGTGAATCAGTACCTTCACAAAACTTTAACTCAATAACCAATCTTCAATAGTAGTGAATAACTATCAAATTGAATCCATTGATTGCAATATTCATACAAACAACTTTGTAAATGTAAAGTGCATGAAATCAAACATAAACCAATCATGAAATGTAACACATAACACAAGTATTTTGGTTACACAAAAACCCTTGTTAGAAGGTAAAAACTATGGTGGGGATGACACCCACAAATTCTTCACTACTGTAGATAATAAAGTATGGCAGTTAAGGCTACAAGTTGTGATCACTTATGGTGATCTTACCCTATTAGGAGTAAAAATTGGATCGATTAGATATACCTTGTGAAAGGATTTAACAACACTACTTGAGTGTGCACTCGGTTAAGAGATTTACAATCAGACTGTTAAGTCTACTCTATTAAGAGATTTGACAACTCTACTATAATGATTAGAGAATAATAAAAAGTATCTGTAAATGAAAACTAAAATTTGTCTGAATTAGATCTATGATATAATGAATAAATATCACCTCTATGTATAGTAAATTGTCCTCTATTATGCTCGGTAGCCTTGAATGTTTCTGAATAAACTGAATTGAATCTCTGAAAAATTTTCTATCGTGCAAACCTTGTCTGAATTCTGATGTCTTGAAGGAAGCTACTGCTTCAAGATCTCCTTCGTATTGATCGATTCCTTGTCAAAATGACATCAATTAAAAATATATAACAAACAACTATGATTTCCATGACCTAATTAGGTTTACAACATCTTAGAAAACCTAAGACCTACGGTGTACAAAATTAACCTAGATCTAACTATTACATAGGAATCATCACAACATTTAATGATTATATCCATAATAAATAAGCTTTGATCTTGGTAAAATATTTTATGAATCCATGTAACTATTGGCATAGATAGATGTTCCATTACTGATTACTATTTCATTTCCTAAATAACTCAGTAAACACAACCTTTTATGTTCAGTGAATACACTGGTGCTCAGTGTGTATACTGCTCAGTGTTTACTAACGCTCGGTACTCAGTTTACTTTGATGCTCGGTAAATATGCTTTGATACCTGGTTAAACCTATTTCCTATTATCTCTTGGTTCTACCTTGTGAATACTCTGTATGAAGGCTTGTTTGATTAATTGACTAGCATAATATAACTTGTTGTATCATCTTTTACCGACTGATCAGCTTAGATAACCAACTGATCCAATTTGATACTAATGAAAACATCTAATGCTCAAATAGAGATAACAATCTCCCCCTTTGGCATTAGTATCAAAACTGTAATGTATATAAACCAATATTCTTCAAAATGTTCTAATTCTCCATATATACATAACATAACTGACTCTTCATACAAAACTCAAAAACTCCCCCTCGGTGTATGCTCCTAGTATGTGTGTAGTACACTTTAGCATATAAAAGTACATTTGACATATACATTATATTTCCCCCTTTTTGAGATTAATGCCAAAAGTAAAACTTGTACTTACATCTTGTCAAAAATGTGCTTGTGGGTTTTCATTAGAGAATCTAAGAGGTTTTCCCATTCCTCCTTCAAGTTGGTGAGAGAGATGTACTCAAGATTGACTTATGCATGCATGTCAAATATGTTCTCCAACACAAAAATCTCTGGTGTTGCAACTAAGGTTTGTGCCTTCACAATGTGTCACTCAATTATTTTGAGGTGGGGAAGCATCTTTGCTTGCATCTCAGTGACTTGGTCACTTATCTTATCTTCCTGCTTCCTCAAATCTGCTCGTAACCACCTAAGTTCTTGAAATTTTAGCATATGATTATGAAAAGCATCTGGCTTGGTTAGAGACAAATTGGCACTAGCTAGGATATCAACATCCAACTTATTTATCTTCTCATTGACCTCGACAGTGAGAGTCTCCACAATGCATAACTTGAATAAAATTTGAACTATTTTCTAAGTGATAGATTGTAGTTCAGTGATTACCTTAGAAAGATTTACTTTGTTTATTGCCACTTCTTGGCTAATCTTCTCTGCTAACTTATTTTGAATCTTTTCCTCTTCCCTTTCTTCAATTTTCTTCTCGGCATCTATGTCTGAGGCATTTATTTCATTTGCAAGTGTTGCAAGTTGGTCCAAAATGGGGGTATCTTCATTAATTTGGACATCCGGTACAACTTGTTGCAAGATGTCTCTTAAATCCTCAAGTATCTTCTTTATCTTGTTCTCTTTTCTCAGCTTTTCCTATGTTTCCTTCCTTGTACATTGATGAACTACAACTAATTTGAATAAATTGTATAACTTGAAGATTTGTGATTTGAGATCACTGAATTGCTGATTAGATATGTAAGATGATTAAATCAGTAATATGTTGTCATTGTTGTCAACTAGTTTTGACAATACTTATCTTGTAAGTTACTATACCCAAATATATGTAGTGAAGAAGAAGAAAAGAGATGAAGAACATATATATATACATGAGGAAGATGGAGATGACAGATAAGAATAAGGAATACATTGGGTAACTTATGAATGAGTCTATGACCTTATGTTATTGACTTGATTATGTTGCATTCATCTATGATGAAGGATAGAGAAAAATACACAAAGTAGTTTGGTCGGTTAAAGAAGCATTTCAGTATACACCAACGCAGTGTAGTGTATACCGAGCACAGTATAAATCAAGCTTGTGTTCACTGACACATTTCTTTGTTTACTGAGCAGGAGAAATGAACCAAATGATTAGTTTAGCTGACAGAAGTTGATGAGTTGTAAAGTGTTATGATTACAAAGTTGAAGATAATGTTTGTTATGAAGATCGACGGCTAACATAATTCAAAGAAGATCTAAGGGATTGAAATAAAATGTGTTACTGACAAATCAACCAAGGAAGGTTTAAGCGGAAAAATCAACAAAGGAGATTAAGCGGAAAAATTTGATGGATGGAATTAAAATGGTTTACTTGTCTATTTAAGAGACTAGGATTTCATGATGAAATCATGCTGGAAGAAGGAGACTGCAGAGATATCACGTGAACAAGCTTCATGCATGTCTGATCAGACTGGTTAAGGAGAACTAAACTGCAGAGATTACCAAGCGTCAGAAAGCTATAACCGAGAGATATTAAGTTACTAAATATTGATTGAAACATAATTGATATATTGATCAGAGGAGTTGAATGAGCTTAACATAGATCTGATAATCTACAATTGAAGTTGTGTTGTAATCAAATCACCTACTGTTAGATTTTAACCATTGTAAACAAATAAATCTCTTAACAAAGTGGACTAGAAAGTCTTGTAATGTCATTCATAGAGTGTACATTTGTTATCCTGTCAACCCCATAGTGAATTCTGGTTGGATGATAATGGTTGGTCTAAAATCCTCTAACAAGGTCACACCTCACAATGTGTTTGTAACCTTTAATAGGGTTGGGTCTTCACCAACCTCACTTCAAAAGAGTAAACAATTTTTGGGTTGTCGGTCCGAGGTGGTTTTTCTCTTTATAGGGTTTCCACGTTAAATCTCTTGTGTTATGTGTTGACTGTGATGATTGTTTGTTGTCATACTTTACATGTTGCATATTGGATTTGATTGGTAATCACTATATGTTATTAATTGCTAATCAGTAAAAGCATAGACAAAATACAATTTTATGTTACCGAGCTGCAGAAGTTTTAGTAAATTGTTTTTGGATATACATTTTGTGATAGGGACTGTGGATAACTAATTCACCCCCCTCTCAGTTATTCTAACAATTGGTATCAGAGCATTGGTTGCTTGGAATAGATTTTTAAGGACTTCAGCACAAAGATCTCAAAATGTATAAGAGGAAAGTGCCAAAGCTAAACAAAGATAACTTCACAATATGGCAAAGCCGAATGAAGTTGCATGTATCTGGAATTGGGAATTCTACCCTCACACTAATGGAGAATGGATACCTTGCACCGCCCACTGGTCCCTTAACTCTTGATCAACTAAGAGATAGGCATGAACATAATGTTACTATGATGGAGATTGTTGCTGCCTGTACAGATGCCAAATTTGAAGATATCAAGGATTGTACTACTGTTAAGCAGATGTGGGATAAACTTTCTTAAGTTTATAGTGGTGATGTGAATGTCAAAAGAGCTAGAGCTGAAAGCTTAAGGGGAAGATTTGATGATATGAAAATGAAGGAAGGTGAAAATATTGTGCAGTACATAAATAGACTAAAAGAGGTAGTTCATGCTATCAGAGGATCTAATGGTGTTATTGACGAAGAGATAGTGGTAAGAAAATTTCTCAGAACCTTATTGATGAAGGGTGCTCCCCTTAATACCATAAACACATAATAGAAATAGAGAAACAACAATAATTTGCAAGAATAGAAAATGGGCTTCTTATTATCCCCACAAATGTGGAATTACAAATTTCAAAATTACAATATGCAAAGCCACATGGGCATTCCCTTTACAATATTCTATAGAACAAAGCCTCAAATCATTACCCAGATCTACCCAGAACTGCCCTAGACAACACTATGGATGACCGCCTGAGAAGGTTCCAAAAATTTAGCCCTTAAGGCTAACTATACATAGAATTATTTTATTTTCACAATTTTTACAATAGGGTCGGCTCAAAAGAAATACAAAATATTTTTTTAGGTAGCCCAACTTTCGGAGGCCATAAATTCTAACCATAGCTCTGTTTATCTTTTATAACCACTTTTCAGAAATGCCAGGATGAGATCTACAATGCCTGACTCGCAAAAGCTCTAGCCAATCAGGGGTCGATCGCGATTCGGAGCCTCTAAGGCCTTCAAAATTGACCTTAAATATTTTGTACCCAAAAACTCCAATAACTTCACCAATACAGATGATGTGGCAATGAAACTCAACTGGTAGGCTGATATGACTAAGATGAACATCCAATTGTGAAATCAAAAAATTCCAAGATCATATGACCAACTTACTAAAATAGTAAGTTTCCATAAATAGTAGCTCTGCACAAGATAGCCCTTATTGAAAAGCAAACAAAAATATTTTTGGGTGATGCAAGATTGCTCTTACACCCAGGATGCTCCTGCATTAGACACCCGGGGTAATTTAAGAAGCGACCTCGTCACGTCTCAGGTGTGAAGAGGAAAACCAAGATGGTTAACCTCCTCTCTTGTCATCCATGATGAATTTTCAATAGGTCATCCTTTCCACTTGACCAGATAATCTTCATATGTCATGTTCCTTGTGCTTCTGCCAACATGACTATCCAGTATATCCTCAATCTCTTTGGTATCTGAACTAGTTACTGGAATACTCCATTGTGCTGTTGTGATCTCTTCTTCAACACCTCTTTCGTGATACTCTGTCAAATCTGAAATGTTAAATATTGGTGAAATATTCATCTCAGTAGGAAATTCTACCTCATAGGCATTTCCTGAATCATGCTTCTTCATTTTCAACTTGTTATATGTACCAACTGGAAATATCTCCATCCGCAAATGAACCATGACTTCATCTCCAACCTGAAATTTTTTATGCCTCCTTTTCTCATCTACCTTAGCCTTATACTATGCATTCATCTTGGTAATGTGCTTCCTCACCTCCTCATGGATGTTCTTCAAGTGTTCTACAAAATCCTTAGCTTCAGCACTACTTATTTCTTCTTTATCTATCTTTCTCAACTCAGATGCATTTCTTGGACTACTTCCATATACAATCTGGAATGGTGATTTACCAATGCTCCTATTAATAGAATTATTGTATGCAAATTCCACCTGTGGTAAAATCAAATCCCATCATGTTGGCTTATCTCCAACTAAACATCTCAGCAAATTTTCCAAACTTCTATTCACCACCTTTGTTTGTCCATCAGTCTATGGATGATGTGATGAACTGAACTTAAAATTTGTCTTCAACTTCTTCCACAATGTGAGTCAGAAATATCCAACAAACTTAGTGTCCTGATCTGAAACTATGCTCCTTGGAAAACCATGTAGTCTCACTACTTCTCTAAAAAATAATTCTGCTACATGAACAACATCATTAGTCTTCTTGCAGGGAATGAAATGTGTCATCTTCAAAAATCATTCAACCACCACAAAAATTGAATCATGTCCCCGCTGAGTCCTCGGTAAACCAAGAACAAAGTCCATACTGATATCCTCCCAAGGTTTCTCTGGTATAGGTAATGGCTGATACAACCTTATATTCTACTTTACTCCCTTCACCATCTGACATACTCTACAAATTTATACAAACTTCTTGACATCTTGCTACAACTGTGGCCAATAATAGTTCTCACTAACCAAAGTAAGGGTTTTATCATGACCAAAATGTCTAGCCAATCCTCCGCTATGCTTCTCCTTGATGAGATTCTCCCTCATAGAACTTCATGGAATGCACAACTAACTCCCTCTGAATAGCATATCATCTTGAATGATTAAATCCAACCACTTCATTCTATCTAGAGTAACAGGTTCTTTACAAGCTTCTCCAAAATCAGGATCTTCTGGATACAAATTCTTGAGTTCCTTGAACCCAACCACCTCAATCTACATCTCTATCAGCAATAGTTGCCTTCTGCTAAGAGCATCTACAACCCTGTTAGAATTTCCACTCCTATGTTTTAAAACAAATGTATAACTCTGCAAAAACTCAACCCATTTCAAATGCCTTTGATTCAAATTTCCTTGACTATTCAAATATTACAAAGCTTGATGATCAGTATACAAAAAAAACTCTTTAGGAAGAAGATAGTGTCTCCACTTCTTCAATGCCTGAACTATAGCATAAAATTCCTGATCATAAATAGAATATTTTCTCTTGGCATCATTTAGCTTTTCACTGAAATAAGCAACAGGTTTACCTTCTTGGCTCATAACAACTCCTATTGCAGTACCACTAGCATCACAATCTACTTGAAACACCTTATTAAAATTTGGAAGTGCTAAAATAGGTTGTTCTGTAACTTTTTGTTTCAACAGTTTAAAACTCTTATCTACCCCATTAGTCCACTTGAACTCTTTTCTATTCCCTCTCATTGTTTCAGTCAAGGGTCCACAAATACTGCTAAAATTTTTGATAATTTTTTTGTAAAAACTAGCCAAACCATGAAAAGATCTTACCTCCGTAGCACTCCTATGAGTAGGCCATTCAAGGATAGCCTGTACTTTCTCTGGGTCCATTTTTAGACCTTATGTTGAAACTACAAATCCCAAATACATTAACTCTTTCTTCACAAAACTACACTTCTTCAAATTTATCAATAATTTCTCTTCTCTCAGCTTCTCAAATACCATACGAATATGCACCATATATTCCTCCAATGTTTTACAAAAGATCAAAATATCATCTAGGTAAACAATGACAAAATTACCCAGAAACTCTTTCAGAACCTCGTTCATGAGCCGCATGAAAGTGCTTGGTGCATTGGTTAGCCCAAAAGGCATGACTAACCACTCATATAGTCCTTCCTTTGTTTTGAAAGTAGTCTTCAATTCATCTCCTTCTCTAATCTGAATCTGATGATATCCACTCTTCAGATCTATCTTTGAGAAATACATAGCTCCACTCAAACCATTCATAATATCATCCATTCGTGGCAATGGAAACCTGTACTTGATTGTGATCTTGTTTATTTCCCTAGAGTCTATACACATCCTTCATTCTCCATTCTTCTTTGGTGCTAATACTATTGGTACAGCACAGGGACTCAGACTCTCTTGAATCAACCCCTTCTACAATAACTCATGTACTTATCTATTCATCTCTTCACTTTCTACTGGTGTCATTCTGTGTGCTACCTTATTTGGAAAGCTAGCTCCTAGAATCAAGTCCATCTGATGACTGATCTTCCTTATTGATGGTAATCCATCAAGTACATTATTAGATACAATATCCTGAAACTCATTCAACAAATCTACAACTTCTATAGGTACATCTTCTACCTCCTCTTTACTAGCTTTTAGAATTAAAGCAAAACACACATGCTCATGCCTCATACCATCTAGGAACTTTCTTCCATCAACAAAAGTTATTCTTGCATTACCACATACCTTTTCTTCTATGTCATTCAATGGCTTTATCTTATGTCGCACTCCATCCTTTGTCAGGGAATAGGTATTCGCATGACCATCATGTACAACACACCTGTCAAACTATCATGGTCTACCCAAAAACATATGACATGCATCCATAGATATTATATCACATAGTACCTCATCATGGTAACTGTCAATCTTGAACTTCACTAGGCATTGTTCATTGACCATGACCTTGTGGTCATCCTGCACCCAGGCAATCCGATATGCATGTGGATGTTTCTATCTCTTGAGCTTCAAATTTCTCACCATCTCTTTTGACACCAAATTTTTAGTGCTTCCACGATCAATAATCACATCACAACATTTACCTTCACACTTGCATCTAGTGCGAAATAGGCTCCCCCTTTGCTCAGGTTCATTCTCACCACTCAGTAGGACTCTTTTGTTAATCAGTGTTTCTCCTCTTTTAGCATCTTCAGAATGTGATGATCTGGCATCTTCATCAACATGTGCAACTCTGGCCTGGCCTTCATTCCTCTTATATGTCCTTCCTTGACATTGAGGACATTCAAATGCCCTATGACCTTCTTCTCCGCAGTGAAAACATGTTCCACAAAAGCCTCCTCTTCCTGATCCTTATCCTCTTCCTCTTCCTCTCTGATCTCTATTATTCTGATCATGGAAATGATTGGAAGTGTTTCCTCTCTGATATTGACGACTACTGGCCTCATCCTTCTTTTTTAGATCTTCATTTTGGCCACCATATGACCATCCACAAAACCTTCCACCACAACCTCTTCCATTTTGTCTGCTCTCAAACTTCTTGTTCCACTTTTCCTCTACTTTTAGGGCAAACTGGTATGCCTCTTCAATGTTGTTCATTCGAACCAAATTCAGCTCCTCCTAAATGCTCAGCCTCAACCCATTAAGGTAACGGGAAATTTTCTCCTTATCAGCTTCTGCATGGCCTGTTCTAATGAGGATTTGATAGAACTCCTCCATATACTCTATTAGGATAATAAGCAAAAAATGCAAATATTAATAAATAGAAGAGAACACAATAACACAGAATTTAACATGGTTCACCCAATTCCTGGGCTACCTCCACCAACAGCAAGTCCAATATCTTTATTATTATCCAGTGATTACAATCTAAAACTTGCAACTCAATACCACCACAGGAAGCTACAATAATCCCTCATAAAATAAATCTCAAACCCTAAGCCCTTTTACAAGTATTTTTGACATAACAAAATTAGGGAAAAAATACTCTGACTAATAGAAAAAATAGATGGTCAACCCTTTACAATATTATTAAGTCATTCTTGGCATTGAGGGGTGCTACCCCTCGACCTCGCCTTGGGGTCCCCACAAGGGGCACTGCCCCTTGACCCCATCAGGGGCTCTACCCCTTGACCCCACTTGGGGCGCTGCCCCAGGATCCCATAAGGGGCTTTGCCCCTTGACGCCGTAGAAAAGTCTGATTAGGCTCCACATACATAACAATCTCCCACTTGGAGACTGATCAGACTCCACAATAATATCCTCCCACTTGGAGCCTGATCAACCAAAACCTATAGCTCCCACTGGAATAATGAAACCACCCTGGACTCTATTGTTCTTTTATTTTGTTCAGTCTAGAAGACTAACCGAAGCTGAAGAGGAATTCAACTTCTCCCTTGTCACTGCCTTTGTAAACATATCTACTAGATTATCATCTGTATGTATCTTCTCCAACCTTAACTGTCCATCATCCAAAACTGACCAAATGAAATGATATTGTAATTGTATGTGCTTTGTTTTTTAGTGCAAAGCATAATTCTTTACAAGATGAATGGCACTTTGACTATCTGAATACAAATAATTATCTGCCTATGGATGTCCCATTTCTCCCATGAAGAATTGAAGCCATATCATCTCCTTGGCTACCTCTATAGCAGCAACATACTCTGCCTCTGTAGTGGATAAAGCATTCACCTTTTGTAACTGAGAAATTCAACTCACTGTTGTCCCACCAACAGTAAATACATAACTTATAGTACTCCATCTAGTATCAATATCTCCTGCCAAATCTGAGTCAACATAGCCATGAATAGTAGTAGAAGAGCCCCCAAAGTGTAAACACTTATTGGATGTACCTCTCAAATATCTAAGAATCCATTTGACTGCATTCCAATGCTCAATCCCAGGGTGACTCATATACCGGCTAACGACTCCCACTACATGTGCAATATCTGGCCTAGTACATACCATAGCATACATTAAGCTCCCTACAGATGAAGCATAAGGTAGCTTGGACATTTTTGCCTCTTCTTCTAGTGTCTTGGGACACATTTCTTTGGTCAATTTCAAATGACCAGGCAAAGGTGTAGTGACAGCTTTGGCATCCTTCATGTAGAATCTCTGCAACACCTTTTCAACATAATCAGCCTGAGATAGAGTTAATTTTCTATTCTTCCTATCTCTGCAAATTTTCATGCCAAGGATTTGTTTTTCTACCCCTAAATCCTTCATAGCAAAAGATTTTGCTAACTATTGTTTCAACCCCTTAATATGATCCATGTTAGATCTAGCTACAAGCATATCATCAACATATAAACATAGAATAATGTAGCTATCATTATTTAACCTCTTGAAATAAACACAATGGTCAGAATTACATCGAGTGTATCCATTCTCATTCATAAAAGTATCAAATTTAATATACCATTGCCAAGGTGCTTGCTTCAAGCCATATAAACTTTTCTGCAATTTGCACACTAAACTCTCCTTACCCTTGACCTCAAATCCCTGTGGTTGTACTATATAAATTTCTTCATTCAAATTACCATGAAGAAAGGCTATTTTAACATCAAGCTGCTCTAAATGCAAATCTTGAGTAGCCACAATACTTAAAACAATAGGAATAGAAGTCATTTTAACAACTAGAGAAAAAATATCATCAAAATCAATACCATGTTTCTGTGCAAATCCTTTTATGACTAATCTAGCTTTAAATCTTTTCTTACCTCCATCTTCTTCTTTCAACCTGTAAACCCATTTATTCTGCAAAACCTATTTACTTGCAGGTAACTTACATAAATCCCAAGTCTAATTTTTTAGTGAGTCCATTTCATATGTCATTGCAGACTCCCATTGAAGTTTTATATCCACCTGTATAGCTTCATTATAACATTCAGGTTCACCAGCATCAGTTAATAAGATAGAATACAAAGAAGGTGAAAATCTATGTGGAGGTCTACTTAGCCTTGTTGACCATCTAACATTCACTGGGGTCTGTGGTATTTGTTGTTGTTGTTGTTGCAGAGCATAAGGAATTTTTGGAACATTATCATTTGGAATATCATCCGAAACTACATAATCATTTTCTTTCTTCTCATGCTGCTGCAACAGATCTTTGTACAACACTTTCTCATTGAATATGACATCCCTACTTCTTACAATTTTATGATTGTTAAAATCCCAAAGCCTATAACCAAATTCATCAATACCATATCCAACAAATATACATTTCTTAGATTTAGCTTCCAGCTTGGTTCTATTTTTAGAATCTATATGTGCAAACACTTCACAACCAAAGGTTCTGAGAAAAGAATAACTCACATTCTTACCTGCCCATGCTTCCTCTGGAATACCACAACCCAAGGGAGTAGAGGGGCCTCTATTTATCAAATATACAATAGTATTGATAGCCTCTACCCACATGTTTAGGGGGAGCCCAACATGCAACCTCATGCTCCTAGCACGTTCCATTATTGTCCTGTTCATGCGTTCAGCCACTCCATTTTCCTGTGGAGTCCTTGGAACTATTTTTTGTCTACAAATACCAGTAGAGGCACAATAATCTTCAAATTATTTGCTACAATACTCACCACCATTATCAGATCTGATACATTTTAATCTTTTTCCAATCTCATTTTCAACCAAGCTTTTCCATTTCTTAAAAGTTTCAAATACATCAGATTTCTATCTAATGAAATATATCCATACTTTCCTAGTTGCATCATCAATGAATGTAACATAATACTGAGAGCCACCAAGGGAAGTTACCTGATCTAGACCCCATACATCTATATGCACAAGCTCTAATTTTTCATCTTTTTTTTCCTTCCCACTCTTTATAAAACTGACTCTCTTTTGCTTTCCATACACACAACTTTCACAAAAATCCATATTAACACATTTTAGACCTGGTAGAGATTTCTTTGAATGAATTAATTTCATACCTTTTTCACTCATGTGCCCAAGTGTGTTGTGCCACAGCACTGTTTCAGAATCTCCAAGTAGTCTCTTCTTCTACCTGCTCAACTGCAACAACTATTCCTGAACATTCATTTTTCTCTGAAATAATTAAAGTAGAGGAAATAGTATGACCTATACAAAGATATAAGGTGCCTACTTTCACACCTTTTTCTACTACTAAGGAACCTTTTGAAACCTTCCAATTTTTATCATTAAAAGTAACTGTGCAACCCTCATTAGCAAGTTGCCCTACTGAAATTAAATTTCTACTCAGCCTTGGAACATGTCTTACCTCTTGTAGTAGCCAATGATTCCCATTGTACAACTTAATCTTGATTTCCCCTTTTCCAACAATTTGACAGAGTTCATTATCTCCCAAATAAACTATCCCAAAATCCCCTTGGACATAATCAACAAAATAACCTCTATGGGGTGTAGCATGAAATGAAGCCCCTGAATCTAACACCCATGAATCATCAACATTTTCTAAAGACAAGAGCAAAGCATCCTCTTCGGATTTGTTACTTACCACATTTGCCTCCTTGTTTCCATCACATTTGTCTCCTTGATCTTTCTTTTGAGACCAACAATCTTTCTTCTTATGTCCTAGTTTTCCACAGTACTAGCAGTCGCTAGGTCCTCTTGACTGAGACCTCTTTCCCTTTGACTTCCCTCATGATTTTCCATGATTTCCAAATTTGTTTCCTCTATCTCTTATTCTGCTTCTAGTTTCTACATTCAATACACTACCCGATGTGGATGCCCCTGAGCTTTTCCTATGAATTTCCTCACTCAATATAACACCAATAACATCATCAAACTTTAGGGTATTAGAACTAGAAATAGAATTACTAACAGCCATTACCAAGCCATTCCATCTTTCTAGCAAACCTCTTCATCAAAAGTAAGTTTAACTGAGGCTAACTAACTTGTAATTGTATTAAACTCATTCAAATGATCAGCAACTAATCCACCTTCTACCATTTTCATATTAAATAAATGCTTCATAAGAAATACCTTGTTTGAAGCTAAAGGCTTTTCATACAACTTCGCTAGGGTGTCCATCAGATCTTTAGCTTTCATTGCTCCAATAATATTGAATGCCACCAATTGTGTCAGGCATAGATGAATACTCACCAGTGCCTTCCTATCCAAAATATCCCAATCGTCTTAAGACATTGTCACCTCTTTCTTGTCTATTCCCTCTAATGGCCGCCATAGATCCTTCTAATAGAGATAGTCCTCCATTTGCATCTTTCATAACTGGAAGTTCTGCCCATTAAACTTATCAACCTTTAGCCTACCCTCATAATCCATTTCTCCCACTTAACTGAGAGACTCTCCCACTAACTCATGAGACCTGCTTCAGAGAATAGATGAAAGAATGAATGAAATAACCTCACTCCGATACCACTTGTTAGGATAATAAGCAAAAAATGCAAATATTAATAAATAGAAGAGAACACAATAACATAGAATTTAACATGGTTCACAAAATCCCTAGGCTACATCCACCAATAGTGAGTCCAATATCTTTATTATTATCCAGCGATTACAATCTAAAACCTGCAACTCAATACTACCATAGGAAGCTACAATAATCCCTCATATAATCAATCTCAAACCCTAAGCCCTTTTACAAGTATTTTTGACATAACGAAATTAGGGAAAAAATACTCTGACTAATAGAAAAAATAGATGGCCGACCCTTTACAATATTATTAAGTCATTATTGGCATCAAGGGGCGCTGCCCCTCGACCCCACCTTGGGGTCCCTGCAAGGGGCACTACCCCTTGACCCCATCAGGGGCTCTGCCCCTTGACCCCGTAGAAAAGTCTGATTAGGCTCCACATACATAACATACTTTTGAACAGATCTTCATGCTTGCTTCAAAATTTGCATTTTCTTCAATAGGTCAAGCTCATAATCAACAGGAATGAATTGTCGCTTCAATTCATCCACCATCTGATCCCATCTTGTGATTTTATTCTTTCCTCTTCAATTTCACTCCAATTAAATCTCTTGCAACCAGATCTTCGCATGACCCTTCAGTCTAGCCTTCGCAAACTTGACCCGATCAAGATCCTCGACATCTTCATACTCAAAATATTCTTCTAATTCATTGATCCAATCGATCAACTCCTCTGGGTTAAGATTTCCTAAAAATGTATGAACCTCAATCTTAGGTCTTTTTCCAATCTTGGAAATGGCCCGAAAGAGTCTTTCTTCCTCTTGGTTCAGAATTTCACCTTCTTCTTGATCAGAATTTCCTTCTCCCTCAGCTTCATCCTTGCTTTTGTCTCTGACATTAAGATTCATTCCTCTGCGAATCTCTTCTTGAATTGATCACACTTGTCTCTGGAGTGCTCTAACCTCAGGTGTCACAACACCAGCTCTTCCACCACATTCCTTTTGTGGAGGCATTTTCATGCTGCTTGTTGAAACCCTAGCCATGGTCCTGGTGCAAACTACCTCATAGTTGATGATCTTTCTACACACTCAGGAACTCCCACTCTAATACCACTTGATGAAGGGTGCTCCCCTTAATACCACAAACACATAACAGAAATAGAGAAACAACAACAATTTATAAAAATAGAAAATGGGCTTCTTATCATCTCCACAAATGTGGAATTACAAATTTTAGAATTACAATATGCAAAGCCACATGGGCATTCCCTTTACAATATTTTGTAGGACAAAGCCTCGAATCATTACCTAGATCTACCCAAAACTATCGTAGACAACACTACATGTCTTCTATATATAGGCAATTTCTACCACCCGAGAAGGTTCCATAAATTTAGCCCTTAAGGCCGTCTATACATAGAATTATTCTATTTTCACAATTTTTACAATAGGGTAAGCTCAAAAGAAATACAAAATATGTTTTTAGGTAGCCCAACTTCCGGAGGCCATAAATTTCTAAACATAGCTTTGTTTATCTATTATAACCACTTTTCAGAAACTCCAAGACAAGATCTATAGTGCCTAACTCATGCAAGCTCCAGTCAGTCAGGGGTCGATCACGATCCAAAGCCTCTAAGGCCTTCAAAATTCACCTGAAAGATTTCATACCCAAAAACCTCAATAACTTCACAAATACAGATGATGTGGCAATGAAACTCAACTGGTAAGCTGATATGATTAAGATGAACCTCCAACTATGAAATCAGAACATTCCAAGATCATATGACCAACTTACTAAAAATAGTAAGTTTCCATAAATAGTAGCTCTGCACAAGATAGCCCTTATTGAAAAGCAAACAAAAATATTTTTGGGTGATGCAAGATTGCTCTTACACCCAAGATGCTCCTGCATCACTTATTGCCAGTTTATGCAATCAGAATAGTTGCAATTCATGAAACTAGGTCTGCATCTGGTAACAACCTTACTCTTGATAATCTGATTGGTAAGCTTACAACCTTTGAACTGAACAACTTTGATAATAGTGTTGTACCATCAGTTGAATCTTCTTTTATGTCTTCTCTAAAGATTGGTAAGTCTAGTAGCAGAAATAAGAATGATGATAGTGATAGCAATACTGATGATGAGCTTGATGAACTTGAAGCTCTTACGGCCAAAAGGTTACCTAAAGGTAAAGGGAGATATAGAGGTAAATTACCTTTAGCATGCTTTAACTGTAAAGAGGTTGGTCATATTTCTACTAGATGTCCACATAGGAAAGATGATGATAGAAATAAAGACCGATCTGGTGAAGGAAGCTATGGGAGAAGAGGCAATAGAAGTTATCGACACTACAACAGAGACAATCGAGACAATAATGATAAAGGCAAGAAGTTGTGCTACATTGCAGAAGAAGATGTCACCAATATCGACACTAATGAAGATGTGGAGGTAGTATTTGTTGTAATGAAGGATGACTCAGAGGAAGATGAAAGGTATGTAGAGACAACACTTATCTCTAAGGTTAATAAAAATGATACATAGATCATAGATAGTGGTTGTACACATCACATGGTTGGTGATGAAGAAAAATTTGATCATCTTAAAGAACACAATGGAGGATCTGTTAGAATGGGTAATGATGCACCTTGTATGGTTAGAGGAAAAGGATCCATGATGATAAATGATAAAATTAGATGTGACAATATTTATTGGGTAAAAGGACTAAACTATAATTTTCTAAGTGTGGCATAGTTGAATAATTCAGGCCACCAAGTTGCTTTTGAGAGCAAGAAAGTGAAGATATTTGATGATGAAGGAAGACTTGTTGGAATTGGAACACAATCGAGAGGTAATTTGTTTTATCTTGATAATGATCAGTCTTCTTGTTTAATGATGAAAGATGAAGATGCATGGTTGTGGCATAAAAGGTTATGTCATGTGAATTTTGATAACATGATTAAGATCAGTAAAAAGAAAAAGGTTAGAGGTCTGCCTAACTTATCTAAGCCTGATCATGTTATGTGTCATGAATGTCAGAAAGGTAAAATGACAAAATCTAGTTTCAAAAGCAAAAATTATTCAACAAAGAAATTACTTGAGTTAGTGCATATCAACCTATGTGGTCCTATGAGAACTCAGAGTTACTATGGAGATAGATATTTTATTTTTTTTGTTGATGATTACACTAGATTAATGACAGTCATGTTCTTGAAAGAAAAATCAAAGGCATTTAAGATGTTCAAATGGTATAAAGCAAAAGTTGAGAAAGAGACTAGTAAAGAATTGAAGTGTTTGAGATCTAACAGAGGTGGTAAATTTATTTCTGATGAATTTACTAACTTTTGTAATGAGCATGGTATTAAAAGATAGGTCTCTGCACTAAGGACACCTCAACAAAATAGATTAGCTTAAAGAAGAAATAGGTCAATTGTTGACTGTGCAAGAACACTTATGTTACAAAAGAATGTTTCTCAGATATACTGGAGAGAAGTAATTAGCATAGTTTTTTATGTTCTAAACCAAGTACAACTAAAGAAGGACACTAATAAGACACCCGATGAGTTATGGTTTGGCCACAAACCCACTATAAGTTATTTTAGGATTTTTTGAAGTAAATGCTTTATTCTGAAAGATGAAAGAAATGTGAAGTTTGACTCAAAAGGTGATGAAGGGATATTTCTGGGATATTCCACTAAAAGTAAAGCATACAAGTGTCTTAACAAAGTAACTAATAAAATGATTGAAAGTACTAATGTTCAAGTTGATGAGTTTGATGATAAGAATGTAGAGGAAAGCACAAAGGAACTGGAAGACTACGGTAGATTCACTTACATTGAACAACTAGAGTACCTACCGACGCTGCAGACAGTGACAACCGGTCAGCAGGAAAATAATACCGACGGACAGGAAAGAAATGCCGATGAGCAGGAAGCACCCACTGAGGAAGAAAATGAACCTACACAAGATGAACAAGAAAGAAGAGATCGGATACTGGCAAGATTTGTCAGAAGACATCATCCTGAGCCACAAATCATTGGAGATAGACAAGTTGGCATGCAAACAAGAAGTAAAGCAAGACAAGGTACATGTCTAGTTTGTGAATATGAGCTGAAGAATGTAAAAGTTGCATTAGAAAATGATGAATGGGTTAATGCAATGAAAGAGGAAATAGAAAAAATAGAGAAGAAAAAAACCTGGAGTTTAGTACCCAGACCTAAGGATAAGAATGTTATCAGTACTAAGTGGATATTCAGAAACAAGCTTAATGAGAATGGAGAGGTAACAAGGAACAAAGCTAGATTAGTATGCAAGGGATATGCACAGGAGGAAGGAATAGATTATGGTGAAACTTTTGCACCTGTTGCTAGATTAGAAGGAGTCAGAATGCTACTTGCATATGCTGCACACAAAAAGTTCAAAGTTTACCAAATGGATGTTAAATCTGTTATTCTAAACGGAATACTTGAAGAAGAAGTCTACATAGAACAACCTAAAGGGTTCATTGATCCAGACAACAAAGATATGGTATGTAGATTACATAAAGCTTTATATGGTTTAAAGCAAGCACCGAGAGCTTGGTATGAGAGGTTGCATAACTATTTGCTAAGTATTGGATTTATTAGAACCAATGAGAACAGTAATCTATACATGAAAGGAAATTTTGATGATACTATCTTGATTGCTGAGATATTTGTGGATGACATAATATTTGAAGGACAAGATCATATCTGTAAGTCATTTGCTGATGAAATGAGAAGTGTCTATGTTTGGAGAGATTAAGTTCTTTCTAGGCTTACAAGTGATTCAGTAGAATAATGGTATATTCATCACACAATATAAATATATAAAGGAAATATTGAAGACATTTGGCATGGAAGATGCTAAACCTGTGGGAACATCGATGGCTACTAGATGTAAACTGACTAAAGAAGATGGAACTATTGAGGTAAACTAGACACTGTATTGATCCATGATTGGTAAGTTAATGTATGTAGTTCACAGTAGACCTGATATAGCACATGTTAGAATAGTTGCTATATTTTTTGCAAACCCTAGAGAGTCACACATGGTTGCTACAAAGAGAATCTTAAGGTACCTGAAGAAAACTGAAGATTATGGACTGTGGTATCCTAACAAAGGCAAGTTTGAACTTAAGGTTTACACCGATGCTGATTGGGCTGGAAATGTGGATGATAGAAAGAGTACCACTGGAGGAGCATTCTTCTTTGGTGAAAGACTTGTTACATGGACAAGTAAGAAACAGTCTTGCATTTCTTAGTCTATAGCTAAAATAGAGTATGTTTCTACTGCTACTAACTGTTCAAATATTGCTTATATCAAGAAAGTGTTGGAAGGTATGAATGAGGTAATCACTAAGCCAAAGATTATATATTGTGACAACACTAGTGCAATTAATATTTCAAATAATCCAGTGATGCACTCTAAAACAAAGCACATATCTATTAAGTATCACTACTTAAGGGAACAAGTACATGAGAAGCAAGTGAAGATAGAATTTTTTACATCAAAAGACCAACTTGCTGACATATTTAAAAAGCCTCTACCAAAGGATACATATGAATACTTGAGGACTAGACTTGGGGTTTGTCTCTTGTCTACCGGTCACTAAGGTGATCTAGAGGTTCCATTAGCCTAATTTTATTAGAAGATCATACATGTTGATGCAGCAGAGTTCACACTTTGGACTTTTGTCTAACGTTGTGAAAGGTTGAAGTACTGGAACAGATTTGCACATTAGTATACCGAGATATAGAGAATGCACCAAACAGCAAAGAGTTACATGGCTACTACAGAGTTGTATGTTTTTATTGCTCTTTGGCATTGCTTTCAAAGGGAGATAGATCTCAATATGAAGCCAAAGACAAAGGGAGAGAGATACAGAAAAGGGAGAGCATTGAAGATTGGTTACTAAGAACAGAAGAAAACCTACAAGCTGAAAAGATCATATCTGCAAAAGTTAGTCTGCACTTATAAATGCTTTTATGTAACGTAGTGATTAAACATATTAAGCTAGGGAGAGATTTTACTGAGTTACAAGATTTGTTGACAAAGTTGTAGAATACATGTTTGGTATGTGTATGGAATATTTCATATTGCTTGTGTTGCCATCAATGCCAAAGGGAGAGATTGATGAACTACAACTGATTTGAATAAATTGTATAAATTGAAGATCTATGATTTGAGATCACTGAATTGTTGATTAGATATGTAAGATGATTAAATCAGTAATATGTTGTCATTGATGTCAACTAGTTTTGACAATAATTATCTTGTAAGTTACTATACCCAAACATCTGTAGTGAAGAAGAAGAAAAGAGATGAAGAGCATATATATATATACATGAGGAAGATGGAGATGATAGATAAGGATAAGGAATACATTAGGTAACTTATGAATGAGTCTATGACCTTATGTTATTGACTTGATTATGTTGCATTCATCTATGATGAAGGATAGAGAAAAATGCACAAAGCAGTGTGGTCGATTAAAGAAGCATTTTAGTATACACCTACGCAGTGTAGTGTATACCGAGCATAGTATAAACTGAGCTTGTGTTCACTGACATATTTCTTTTTTAACCGAGCAAGAGAAAAGAACTAAATGATTAGTTTAGCCAACAGAAGTTGATGAGCTATAAAGTGTTATGATTACAGAGTTGAAGATAATGTTTGTTATGAAGATCCATGGCTAACATAATTTGAAGAAGATCTAAGGGATTGAAATAAAACATGTTACTAACACATCATCCAAGGAAGATTTAAGCAAAAAAATCAACAAAGGAGATTAAGCTGCAAAATTTGATGGATGGAATTAAAACAGTTTACTTGTTTATTTAAGAGACTAAGATTTCATGATGAAATCATGCCAGAAGGAGACTGTAGAGATATCACGTGAACAAGATTCATACATGCCTGATCAGACTAGTTAAGGAGAACCAAACTATGGAGATTACCGAGTGTCAGAAAGCTATAACCGAGAGACAATAAGTTACTGAATATTGATTGAAATAGAATTAATATATTGATCAAAGGATTTGAATGAGCTTAACATAGATCTAATAATCTATAATTGAAGTTGTGTTTTAATCAGATCACCTGTTGTTACATTTTAACCATTGTAAACAGATAAATCTCTTAACAGAGTGGACTAGAAAGTCTTGTAATGTCATTCATAGAGTGTACATTTGTTATCATGTCAACCCCATAGTGAATGCTGGTTGGACGATAATGGTTGGTCTAAAATCCTCTAACAAGGTCACACCTCACAGTGTGTTTGTAACCTTTAACAAGGTTGGGTCTTCACCAACCTCACTTCAGAAGAGTGAACAATTTTTGGGTTGCAAGTCCCAGGTGGTTTTTCCGTTTACAAGGTTTCTACGTTAAATCTCTTATGTTATGTGTTGACTTTGATGATTGTTTGTTGTCATACTTTACATGTTGCATATTGGATTTGATCGGTAATCACTATATGTTATTAACTGGTAATCGGTAAAAGCACGGACAGAATACTATTTTATGTTACCGAGCTGCAGAAGTTTTAGTAAATTATTTTTGGATATACATTTTGTGATTGGGAGTGTGGATAACTGATTCAACCCCCTCTTAATTATTCTAACATTACATAACTCCCCATATTTCCTTAATTCCTCGAGGTCCAAATTCATTGAATCACAGTCAAGAATTTCAATCACTTCATCATGTGTGACTGGCCCTTTTCCATGCTTTTTCTTCTTCTTCTTGGACTCTTGGGGTGATGTTTTAACAAATGAAACTATATCCTTTACCTCGACACTCAGTTTTTCTTTCTCGATAGACACTTTATCTTCCTTCTTGGGTTCCTCAGTGACCAATGTGTCGGTCGACTAAGATGGAGCTTCAGATGTAGTGTCTGTTAGAGTGGTCTCGGTAGTCTTGGGGTCATCTTTTTCCTATGTATCTACCTCTTTCTCCTTAGGCATATCTATCTCTACAATATTTGTTGTGCTTGGTGCCTGTTCCCCTTATGTATCTTTGGGTTGCTTGGGGATTGAGCCTCTGGGTTCTACTTGTGAAATTATTTCAACAGCTTGCATCAAAATTGGAAGATCACCTGGTATAGAACTTACTGTTGGATCGGTAGGGGCTTCCTCTTTTTGTTGAGAGCTAGCAATTTTGACATTCTCATCATCTTTGATGTCGTCAGGATCACCATTTGTGATGTTCTCAATGAGTACATCATATGAATCATCAGTGATTCCCTGTATTGTAACTTGCTCGAATGCATCCTAGATTACATTTATGTCCTTGGTGGCATCAGTGGTATCAGGTACCTCGGTATCTGATAACTCAATTGTGTTCTTTGGTGCCAAGTTTGCATCATCAGAATGAATGCCTTTTCCTTTTTCTCTTGAGCTTCCTCTCAGGGATTATGGCCAAATCCATCTTCTCTGACTCGGATCGGACTTGAAGTATGGAAATCCAAATTAATTGACTATTCTCATCAATGTCTACCAAATTTTCATCAAGTATTTGCAATGCCCAACTCTTTACTAGAAATATTTTAGAGTATGTTTTCATCAATTCCTCAACTTTAGGAACTGTCAGTGTGGGCATTGTCAAAACTAGGGATTGTTCCCTCATTCTCTTTTCAATGTTCAATGCATAAGTCCATCTCTGTGAAATTATGTCATATAATGTCTTAGGTACACACTTAGAGAATTCAATTAGTACCTTCCTGAATTTAATTATCATCTGAATTATAGCTTCTTCAATCTTATTCTAGTCTTCAGTTGACAAATGCTCAAATCGACTGATTTCAGGATCACTTAATCCTCCATTTTCTATTATGTCTTTAGCTACTTCATCAATAGAATGGTTTTTATTTACAACTACTTTAAATTTCTCAATATCATCTTCATCATCATCTATATCATCCTTCCCTCTAATTAATTTTCTTCTTTTCTTAGGGGCCTCGGTAGTAGCTTTTGTACCTCTCTTCTTGTAGGTCTTTGTCAGTGATGTTGTAGTAGGCCTAGATATTTTCACAACTCCTTTCTTTGGTGGAGGTGAAGCTGCAGTTGATGACCTTGTGCATGCCCTTGTTTGCACTTTAGACTGCATCTTCTTTGGAGTGGGGGAAGGGGAAACCGGTGTAGGATCTACATCTCTGTCAGACTTGGTTTCTTCATCATCATGTGGTTTGTCAGAAAGAAGTAACTGACCTTTGGTTGCTACCTCAACTGGTATGCTCTTAGATGATTTAGCATCATCACCAAATTGTTTAACCAAATTGCTCATCATTTTCCTAGATTTCTTTGTTAGTTTACCTATGACTAGGTCTGACTTTATCCTTGTCTTGGTTTCTTCATAAGTGCCAAACCTAGAAACATTAGGATCAGCTAATAAAGCCTTTATTGATCTAGAGTCATAATCAATATCTAACTCATAACCCATAGGGACTAGCCATTTTGTCCTTGGTTCCACAACCTTAATCAAAGTATAATCTATATCAACTAGAAATAAAATTTCATGTTCATATTCTTCCACTAGTTGTCTTGGAATTCTGCTCCTTGAATTCATGCTCTCCTTAAATTTTTCAAATTAGTTGTCTACTCAACAATTAAAGCTATCTCCCAAAATGTTAATCAAATTCTGTAATCTAGAGTGTAACTGGGTTATCGGTTGACCAATCTACATTACCGACCAAAGGGAAAAAAATTTGAACAAAAAAGAATATGAAAAATAGTAAGGAACCAAACTTATAGGTGTTGGACTTAGCCAACCGAATAGTCTTCATGTTTTCCTCTACTTGCTTCAATAGTAGCTCGGCAAGGTCCAATTGAAATCCCTTCTTAACTATCTTGTATGCAATGTCAACTACACCACATGGTACACTATTTGGTCTACTCGATTGGAATATCTTATAACCGATGACATACGCTCCAAATCTCATCTCAGGATCTTTGATAGTGCTTGCTTTCATTGCTCTGTCATCCCATTTGGCTCTAGTGTTCTTTTCTATCTCATCTTGGGGTGGATTCCTTATTGCCTTGACTTTGTCAGTAGTTGGGTATCTGGTTACCGCTTTTATGATGTTCTTTGTAATATTTATAGGCTCATCCAACCATAATTTTCCATCATGATACTAACTTAGAATGATTTTTATCCATTCATTTTTTAAATTCTTCAGGAAATTTAGGGCATTAACCAAACCTTTAACTTTCAGGTTCTCATGATCAAATTTCAACTTTCTATCTTCACCACATAACTTCTGATAAGTAGAAAACATATCAAAATCTCTAATTTCCGCTATCTTGCAGTGAATAAAAGAACGGATGTCTTCTACCAACAAAACCCTAGGTGGTATGCTTGAAAAAGCTCCCACTTTATCAATTTGTGATACCACTTCGGGATGGAATTTGTATTTAGGCTCATTACAAGTAGAAGAAACAATTAGATTAACTTCCTCCTCCTCTACATACTTGGACTTATTCACATTTGATGCAAATGCCATAGATTCTCATTTAGGGTTTCGGTAAGCAACAAATGAATAGCTCGGTGATGATAGTGCTTACTCGAAATGACGATGAGATCACTTGAAGTACTTCAAATCTATACTCAAATACTTTGAAAATCCTTTGCTTGAAATTGCTCTAAAAACTCTTTTCTCTTTGTAATCGTTGTGTGAAAAATGAACTAAGTTCACCATGTATTTATAGCTTTTTCAAATTCCTACTTAAACCTTTTTGTAATAAATGCTCGACCTAATCATAGCTCGATGACAACTGTCAAACTTTATGTATACCACAAAATACCATAAGCTTAGTTAACATGTAAATTTCCACTGGGTTAATACTGACACTCGGTTAACCTTGCATAATAGTTACCAGCTGGCAACTTCTCACTCGGTCTAGCATATACCGACTATAAACACTTAAAGCTCAAAACTTGTAAAACCATAATGCATCTCAATTTATGCAGATTTGGTATGTGCACATCTAATATAAGGAACTATATGATAGATGTAACCAGTTTGAATTGTCAGTTCCATACATACCTTTTTCAGCTTAGGTGGAGGTAGCGATGTCACCCAATCCAATGGACAAGGTTTCACCGACTGCATTACTTGACTCAGCATTATCATTTGATGTTTTTCTCTACATATTTTTTCTTATCCTCATGATGTCTTCAATTGTATTACCATTTTCAAATACTTGTGTTTCTAGTGCTTAGTCTCTGCAATCTTTACTTAGGTGACCGACCTTGTGACAGTGTAAACATGCCATACCAATGCTTGTCCAGCTACGAGATCTGCCTACCCATCTCTTCCTCATGCAATTAGTTGCATTATGTCCATACCTTCCACATCATGTGCAGTTAACCCATGTGTTATAATCCCAAGTATAAGCTTTATCGTATCTTCTCGGTTGATAGGTCTTGCTCTGTTCTTTCGGTGTCCAAACTTGCTTCATCTTTGTTCTGCATTCTTGTGAGGTGTGTCCATGTATGTTGCAAGTGTGATAGTGTTTCTCCATGTAGGGTTTGTTAGGATTCATATTCAACTTAGATATACATTCATGTGCTTGATGTCCATACTTGTTACAACTACAACAATGACAATTGAACTTAGGAGTTTTTTTAGGTTTACCTTGTGCTTTACTCCTGCAAACATTTGAAGTGTGGCCTGGTTTACCACAGTGATAGCATGTTAGCATCTTAGGTCTTTGACTCATGGAATGTTCAACTTTCTTGGATGATTCTCCTTGTTTGGTGTATCCTAATCCACTAGTGCTTCCAAGTCCTCTTTGACTAATCAAAAAATCATCAATCTTCTTGGAACTATCTTCAGCCTTTTTCATCATCTCATTATGTTGCTGCTACATTCTCCCTTCATTTCTTAGTTTTTCATTTTCTTCTCTGAGTACACCAATGTCTTCAAGTTTCCTTGATAACTCATTATTTACTCGGTTGATCTCCTAGCTTACAACAACCGTCTGATTGGATATCTCAAAGTGATGCTCGATAAGTCTTAGTATCTCAAATTTCTTAACTTGTAACTTTTTAGTCATTTGTCTTTTGTCTTCAATAGCTAAATTTCTCTCTTGTTTAGCTTGTCTAGCATTATTCATCACATCAGTCATTCTTAACATTTGTGCTTCTTGATCGATCTATGAGGCTTTCACTTGTTCAATCAAATGAAGATTTTTCTCAGATAAATCAAAAATTGCACTTTCAGATATGTCATATATACTGCCTGAATTGGATCCAATGTTCTCAAATAGATCATCAATTTCTTCTTCATGGTAATCAGTCTCACATTGCCGAATAGTCATGTCCTTTCTCTGAACTAGTAACTTTTTCAACTCATCCTTTGTTTTCTTGTATTTCGCAATGAATATCTACATCCGAATCTTTTTATTCTCAATAGTCTTGTCCAACTTATATTTTTCTATCTTGAGATCTTTCCTCATCAATGGTTAAACTTCTAAATAAGAGATCTAGCTCTGATACCAATTATTGGGATGGAAAGATAAGGGATTGAGAGGGGAGGGGTGAATCAGTACCCTCAAAAAACTTTAACTAAATAACCAATCTTTAATAGTAGTGACTAACTATCCAACTGAATCCATTGATTGCAACATTCATACAAACAAATTTGTAAATGTAAAGTGCATGAAATCAAACAATAAATGAATCATGAAATGTAACACATAACACAAGTATTTTAGTTACGCAGAAACCCTTGTTAGAAGGTAAAAATTGCGGTGGGGATAGCACCCACAAATTCTTCACTACTGCAGATAATAAAGTATGTCAGTTAAGACTATAAGTTGTGATCACTTCTGGTAATCTTACCCTGCTAGGAGTAACAATCAGATCAATTAGATCTACCTTGTGAAAGGATTTAACAACACTACTTGAGTGTGCACTCGATTAAGAGATTTACAATCAGACTGCTAAGTCTACTCTATTAAGAGATTTGACAACTCTACTATAATGATTAGAGAATAACAAAAAGTATCTGTAAATGACATCTAAACTTTGTCTGAATCAGATCTATGATATACTAAATAAATATCACCTCTATGTGTAGTAAACTATCCTCTATTATGCTTAGTAGCCTTGAGTGTTTCTGAATAAATTGAATTGAATCTCTGAAAACTTCTCTATCATGCAAACCTTGTCTGAATTCTGATGTCCTGAAGGTGGCTACTGCTTCAAGATCTCCTTCTTCGTATTGATTGATTCCTTGTCAAAATGACATCAATTACAAATATATAGCAAACAGCTATGATTTCCATGACCTAATTAGGTTTACAACATCTTAGAAAACCTAAGATCTATGGTGTACAAAATTAACATAGATCTAACTATTACATAGGAATCATCACAACATTTAATGATTACATCCATAATAAATAGGCTTCGATCTTGGTAAAATGTTTTATGAATTTGTGTAACCATTTGCATAAATAGATGTGTCATTACTGATTACTATGTTGTTTCTTGAATAACTCGGTAAACACAACCTTTTCTGTTTGGTGAATACACTGGTGCTCGATGTGTATACTTCTCAGTTTTTATTGATGCTCGGTGCTCGGTTTACTCTGATACTCGGTAAATATGCTCTGGTGCCCAGTTAAACATGTTTCCTATTAGCTCTTAGTTCTACCTTGTGAATGCTCAATATGAAGGCTTGTTTGATTAACCGACTAGCATAATGTAGCTTGTTGTATCATCTTTTACAGACTGATCCAATTTGATACTAATGACAACATCTGATGCTCAAATAGAGATAACAGAGTCTTGGTGACTCATGGATTTAGTTATCCATAGATTGGTTGGTATACATCATGGACTTGATGATACCATGAATATCATGGACTTGATATTCTATTGGCTAAGTCAAGAGGACTTTTGGATCTAAGTTATCCACAAATTGGATAGAAAACATCATGAATTTGATGATAACTTGTGTTTGGAAAGTATCATGGACTTGATACTACCTTGACTATCATGGACTTAATATTCAAAAGAGTCAAGGTGACTAGTGGATTTAGGAAATTCACAAATTGATTGGAAATTTGATATCATGGACTTGATATCACTTATGGTTAATAAATATCATGGACTTGATGTTATCATGAATATCATGGGCTTGATATTCTTGGGTCATGGAGACCATTGGATCTAGGAAATCAACATTTGGATGGTAAGCATCATATGATATGATGTTTCTCATATGAATATGAGATGAATGGATGGAATTATGAAGAACATATGTGTTCTTATCATGTCTAGTAGATGGAGACCTACTATCATATATAAGAGATCTATGGCATCATTGGATTAGGAATCCATGTTGGTTATGTTTTTTGGGATCTCTATCAAGGGTGATAGAGGGAGATCATTGGGTTGATCTTTGCATCAATTCCAAGAGGGTGTGTTAATATTGTGGCCATTACGGAAAACATCCTCTTGCTTGGGCAATAAATCGATATGATAAATAATAATAAATATTGGTAATATTTATTATTTATTGTTTATCACCAAAATTGATATATATATATATATATATATATATATATATTGAATGAATTAATTGAGGGTCCAAGGTCGGCCTCTTGGATTTAATACTTGAATGGATTTTATAAGACCAAGTCAGCCTCCTTGTAGCTAAATTCATCACATATATAAGGTATTAAAATCCAAAGGAGAGAAGCACCAAAAACATAACGTGTCTTCCTTCCTCAAGATTTGAAATTGTGAATTCTTTGTATGCGAAATTCTTCAGCGAATACTCCATTTTTGTCTTGTTGATCAGGTTGGATTTGAGTGAAGACTTTTGTGCATTACAAGGAGAAATCAATGGTCTAATTCATATCACTTTCCATCTACAAGTTAGACCAGATCCTTAGAAGCAAATTCAATGTCTCCACTAACATTTGAATTAGTGAATTAAGACATGCAAGATTTCTCAGCATTTAAGTGTGAATTACAACAAATATTCAATCTGACATTGATGAGATCAGAGGGTTGCAATTGACAGATTGGAGATACTCATATTGATCAAAGTTGATCAATATCATTGCATATTAGAAGATGTTGATTGCAGGGAAGATTTGAGCTTAGTTTTAGTCTATTCAAGGACACACAAGTACAGATTAGTGAACAAGGAGAGAAGCCCTAGGTGGGCTAACTCGGGTCATATCTAGAAGGAACTGAAGACTCCAAGGATGGATATCAGAGTTATAATCCAAGTACTATCTCTCCTTTTCCCTAAGTTTATTTCATCATGTGCCTAGTTTTGTTAGACCTCTATAGATTGATATATTCCTTGGTAGAATCTGAAATATACTAATAGTTAAATTGGTATTTTCTTTCTTTGTAGCAATAGATTAGTTTGGAGAATAATGAAGAAGCATTGAATTTTGATTTTTAAAATTTTACTATGTATCTTTATTTCTCGTATGATACTGTTAATGGTTAAAATCCAGTTGCATCAACATCATAAAGTTAGATGACTTAGAGCCTTTTAAAAATTGTGTTTTGTTCGAATCACTAAAGATCAACTTCATTTTCTACTCCAATTTTGAGTATAATTGTATTCAATTTCTCATCCAATATCTGTTTCCTTGTTTTTTTTAAAGGCCACTTATTTCCCTTTTTTGGTTTGTAATTTTCATGCACTTACCCTTCATATTAATGGGGTTGATGGGGATACTTTGACATTGAACATACATATTTGATCATGTGTGGGGAAGGGATCTTGATGTTCATTTCAAAATGCAGGCATGACTCCCTTAAGCTTGATGTGTCCTTGATTAGTTATTATGTGTCGATAAGTTAGATATTTATGAATTGATGAGGCTTATGGATCTTGGATATTTTGGGTAGCATGAAAAGAGAAGATTGTCTTTATGTAGTTTCTTGCATGGAATAATTCTAGGGGGATTTTTGGATGATATTAGTTTGTGCCTATGAGAGGTGTTGTATGACTCCTTAGGTTCATGGTTTTGATTCCTTACAAGAAACCCTTGGACAACACCCTATATAGATATGTTGAGATGATTTGATTGATTAGTTTAGTTGGATTGGAATTATTAATTTTATAATTTTTATCAAGGTTTTGTTTAAGCTTAGATGGTTCATTTGATAAAGGATTTATGCGAGGAGATAAGACTGTCATTTTTTATTTGATACTTGATGTTGGTTGAGAAATCCTGGATTTGACACCAGTTTAAGCATAAGGCTCTTTTTGTGCTAGAATGGTTTCATCTTAAAAGGTACCAACATGCAGGCCATTCAAAGTAAGAGGTTCATTGATTGATGGATTAGGACCTACAAAGATAGATGGGTAGAGAATTTGATGGTTTGGGATCATTATCGATTGCTAATAGACTCAATGGACAACAATTTATAAGTTTAGGTTATAGATTTAATGGTATTATGTCTTTATGGGTTGATGGAGGGCTTAAAAAATGATAAATTGTAAATTTAGGCAAGGTTTTAATATTTTTGGGGAGGGGAGGTAGGGGGTTAATAAATGAGGAATTATAAGTTTATGTGGAGGATTTAATGGTTTAGGATTTGAAGGAGAACCAAGGGCCCATATTTTTTTTGTTAGACTTTGGTTTTAGAACATGGTTGTAACTATAATTTTTTTATTGGATCAAAGCTTTGGTTGCAAACCAAGTTGTGACACATAAAAAATAAAATTTTAAAAGGAAATCATAAGGATCAAAATGGATAAGTATCATCTTTCTATCTTAAGAGGTGATTATTGATTTAAACATTAATAGACATGCAATAAACATGAACAAGCCTAAATTATTTATGTGGTTGGCCTTGACCCTTATTTGGTACCTTAGAGGGAAAGGATAAAATAATCACCCACAACCTATAATATGGAAGGAATACAAGTTTTATTGATGTCTTACAACTATCACTTTCTATGGGTACAATGTTAGTACCTTTTCAGGGTTGACTAATTACTAGTGCACTATAATAAATGATAATTGAAAGGCTTTAACCTAAGATTTACTAGGTTAAGTAGGGGATATCCTCTAGATTCTTAAAGATACATGAGTCTTGACTCCATTAAATGAAAGGGATGGATGCAAATAGGCTAGTATGTGAGGGTAACCTAGTTTCCTCCTTCACATTGTAAGGTATTTAAAGTTCTTGTAAAGCTTGGTCTAGAATGATAAATCTTCCTTCCAATAGATGAGTTTTTTATAATCCCCAAATTTATTTACCTTGAATGAACATGAGGGTTCAAGTTGTCTTATTAGGTGAAATCTAAGTAAAAGCCCACTTAAAATTATAAGGAAAAAAAAGAGTGAATTGGATCACTTTTGATCATTGAAATTGTCTAAAAGATATGAGAAGAGAGCATACGTGAATCCAATCACTACCAAACACAACTTAATCTAGCAAAGATAACAATCATTTTCAACCATTAAGCACTAAGAGAAAGTGTGAAAGTTTTTAAGATAACTAAGTGAAATGTGAGATTTAGTTTGAGATTTATGTTTTTGACTATCAAACCTACATAAAGATTGTTAGAAGTTTTTAAAAAACTTTAAATTTTGTCCTATGGCTATAGTAAGAATAATCGCCAACACAAGGAGACAGTGAACACAAAAAAATCAAATGTTATGCAAGTTTAAGTTTTTCCAAATATTTGACTTTTTTTTTAATTTTTTACTAAAAAAATACTTTTATTATGCCATATCCTCTTATTAACCATGAATTCATATTTGTAAGTGGGTAGGAAAAAAAGATATTTAAACTACTTAGATGCATATTTAAACTTATGAATTACCATTTAAATGATCAAAATTAAAACTTTGGCATTATATCAATTTAAACTCAAAGATTTCAATAATTTGAGTTGTAGTATTTAAACAATTTGTTTTAAGAGTTTTAAATTATTTTCATTCAACAAATTAAACAATTTAAACTCAACAAATTAAATGACTTTTGCTTCTTAAAAATGGATGGTTTATTTGTAGAACTAATTTTTCATTTGACTTTTAGTCTAAATTATTTTATTTTCTCATAATAACACAATAAAGCTTGAAAAAAAAGATTTTGATGCCAAAAATCTTGTTTGATTTGGTTGTGTGCATGTGTCTCCAACCTAAATTAATATCCATCACAAAGCTCCTCACAATTTGAAGGAAATACTATCAAATAAATCAAGCACGCCAATGGAAACATTGTTTGTCGTTCCTCAATTTGATTGTGGGAGAGTTTTTGCGTCAAAACTTGATAGAGTTTTTGGATACAAAAACTCTCATACAATTGAATCTAAAACAACAAAACATCAACATAATGGTTTATGGAAATCTAATGTCATTAATGGAAACATTATTTCTAATATATTGAAAATTGGTCACTTTGAAAATTTATATCAAAATTTGAATTGAAACATCATTACTCAAGATTTGTCACTCCAAAATATTATTAATGTTATTTCAATCAAAATCAAAACTACTCTTTACAAAGAAGCCACCTTTGGGGAGCTCAAGGATGTCTACAAAACTACAAAAAAAATCACAACTCAAGATTTGTTGCTTCTAAATATTTCTCATGTTATTTCAAATAAAATCAAAATTACTCTTTACAAAGAAGTCACATTTAATGAAGTCAAAGATGTCTAAGAAACTTTAAAAATAAAACTCATGATCTTGTTAAAATACCCAACATTTTTCATCATAATTTTTTATATCATTTCCTTTGACCTCATCCACATTATTGAGATTGTTTCAACTTGTTAAATTGATTAGTGATATTAATTCCACATTAAAACATTGATTCCTAAAAAGAAATATAATCTCTTAAAATTAATTTAGTTATATTCCTTAAAAGAAATATAATCTCTTACAATTAATTTAGTTATATTCCTTTAACAACTTTTTCTTTACAAATTTATGATGTGTTTACCTCATTTTTCAATCAAAATAATCACAAAACTAAAGAAAAGATGACATACATAAATGAATTTTATCATAACAATAAGATATAACTAGGCAAAATAATAAACCCATAATTAATTCTTCTATTTATATTCACTAGTTCAAAACAAAACATAAAACAAGAGCTGTGTTACAACTTGAGTCCTTGCCTTATGTAAAAAGAGGATATTTGGAAAGGTTGAAAGTATGTTCAATAAGGTAGAAAAAGGGCAAGGATTCAATAGGCATTGTTAGCATAAAGTTAATGACAATATTATGGTTAATTGTATGTAGTTGTGTTTTCCTAGTACAAATTTATAGAAAAACAAACAATTCAAAGTTTGTGTGACAGGAGATTGTTGGATGAAGATGCTCTTTTTGAAGTCATTCCTTTGTTACAAGAGTTTGGAAATGTATCTTCCTTATTCTTAAGGATTTTATGTGAAATAAAATAATATGGATACATGGATA
This sequence comes from Chamaecyparis obtusa, assembly GCA_027943335.1. Classification (NCBI taxonomy): domain Eukaryota; kingdom Viridiplantae; phylum Streptophyta; class Pinopsida; order Cupressales; family Cupressaceae; genus Chamaecyparis; species Chamaecyparis obtusa. Next base: position 1,885,743 of record BSBK01000709.1, read on the forward strand.
TTAGAGGAAGAAAATTTACGTTTGCAGTAATAAATCTTTTGATATTTTCCATGAGAGAGATATTGGTAATTTGGAAGATGACATCCTGAAGACATTGATTAATAGTCAATCTAAAGGGTATAAGAGTAACAAAGGAAGTACAATGTTAATAGAACCAACAACAAGCCCATGATATTCAATGGGTAGCTTACTTGTGAAATTTTTGACTTTGTATATAATTGGATGTAAATTATAGGTCAACACCCAATTGGAGTTGATTAAATTTATCTATAATTGGTCCTATGACACTGTTTCATGCTAAGGAGTGTTCAATTCCTCGTTGAATTTCATAGTACTATATTGTTAAGAATATGTTGAGATTGGTCATGTGATGTTGTTTCACACTCATGACCTCAAAGATTCTTGAGTCCCTCATTGAATTTCAAAATTTTATACAATTATGAATATGTTTCTATTGGCACCTCCATGAATATTACAGTAAATACAAATAGAAATGTAATTGCAAATATAATCATATTAATGACCATCATGATAGAATGGATAATTAGATTATATGCACAATACATAACCAAGGTTCATAGAGACTAGAATGTAGAGATTGATGTCTTATAAAGATGAAAAATGTAGCATGCCCCAAAAGATCATTAAATTTTTTTTTCCAAAAACATGTTAGCATGCAAAGATGAGCATTGTGAATTTTTGATAATATAATAAATGATTTTTGCTTAAATGTTAATGGTATTTTCTCAAATTATAGTTCAATATGAAGCCTTAGGTTGAAATTATAAACATAATATTGTAATGATTTTAAAATCTATCAAAACTAATTAGGTAAATTTGCATCTTAAAATTTAAAGAAAAAACTTTTATGATTTAGCATACTCTTAAATATAAATTACAAATTATCAACTTATTTATATTTTTTATTTTTATAATGATAATTCTCAAATAATTTTAATATTTTTAAAAATAATTATATAAATAAAATAAATGTAAAATTAAAATAATAAGATAAAATTAAAAAATTAAATTAAATCCCACGAAAATTACCAATTGTTAAAATGAACTAAAATTTATTTTTACAAAAGTATTTTATTACATTAATTTATGTCCAAAACAAAAAAGAAACGTGCAAGCCATTTTATTTATGTTTTGCATTCATTTATTCCCATTATGAATAATAATGATACACAACAAGTTTTAAATTTGTATTATAAGAAAGGCTACCTAGCTAACTTTGCATATAAAGCTGTGTAATATGTATTAAGTGTTTGAAATAAAATAAGAAGTAAATGATGTTTGAAAAGTTGAAGTATCCCTCCGTAAGACATGCATTTTAGGTTCATGTTTAGTTATATTATTATATTATTATATTTATAGATAAATAATTGTTTAAGAATATAAATATTTTTATTTTATTTTATGAATGTTAAACATTATTTAGTCTTACAATCAATTATAGACATTATTTAAAATGTTATAATTATTTTAAATATTTATATTATATTTTTATTTTTACAATTTAAATTAGATAATGTGTTTAATTTTTTATTTTTTTAAATAAAAATATTATATAAGTTAATAAAAGTTCTATAAAAAATATTTTTATTATTTAAATTTTTAAATAATTATGTTTTAAAGCGTTTAGTGGATAATTTCAAGTGGATAGATAATAGATTAAAAAAATTGTTTAGTATAATTTTAAGTATGTAGTGAATATATAGAGATAAATCTAGGTTAACAATTAAAAATATATAATTTGTATTGTTAAAGGTAAAAAATATAAATTTTATAACATATAACAAAAACAAATTTGAAACTATATATGTGTCATGAAAAACAAATAAGTATATAAGAAGGAACCTTACACAAAAGGTCTTATAGGGAGTAAAAATAAAAAATTAAATGTGATTATCATTTAGATTCTAATTTAATAGTTTACTACAATTATTTAATGTAGCAAGTCATTATGTATTATATCCTTAATGTTATATTTAGTTGAATAATTGACATTACAATTTATGAAAACTGAGCATATTTATAACATACCAATATATAAGAATGAACAAACAAGTATATAAAGAAGGAACCTTACACAAATGGTTTGAAGTAAAAATAGAAAATTAAATGTGACTATTATTCTAATTTAATAATGTGGTGTATTATATCCTTAATGTTATATTTAGTTGAAGAATTGACATTGTGGAAACTGAGCATATTTATTTAGGGTTTGTTTAGAGATTGGTGTGATGTTATTTTCTAATAATTTTGTATCTTTAAGAATACAAATTATATATTTTTAATTGTTAACATAGATCACATAAATAAAACTATATCAAACAATTTTTTGAATCTATTATCTATCCACTTAAATTATCCTCTAAATGCTTTAAAACATTATTATTTAAAAGTTAAACAATAAGAATAATTTTATAAAACTTTTATTAAATTATTTAAAATCTTTTTTTAATTTAATACAATGTTCTAATAAAAATATTTATATTCAACTGTTATTTATGTATAAATATATAGTTTTAAAATTATATAATTATATTATTAAAAATATATATTTAATATCTTTTAAAATAATTTATATATTATATAATAATATAACTAAAACATCAAAGTAAAATACATGTCTTACCACTTATAAACATTTCAAATAACACTTAGTTTTTATTTCAAATACTTTTAATTCGATAACAGAAATATTATAAAATATCATATATACCTATTATGATTTGACTAATTCGTACAAGTACTATTAGCATGAAATTACTGCAGGAAATTATGAAACCCGAGGGCAATAAAGTTGGATGGAGGGCAATAAAGTTGAATAAAAGATTATGCTAGCCCTTGAAACGACAACTACCTCACAATTATTAATGTTAACAATAAATGCAATTAATTGATACTTAGTTTTTTTGAGTTTAAAAAAAATAAATAAACCCCAGGAAAATTATTAGTAACCAATCAGAAATTAGAAATTAATGATTGGAAATTAATTTTAAAAATAAATGTCTTCAAACTTTAGAAATCAAGATTTATTAATTGGAAGAATTAATATAGATAAGGCAATTGAAAACATTAGTTCCCTGCCTATAAATAGACAGAGACTAATAAAAGATATGATGTATGTCATGACGTAATACACACCTTTTCCATGCGTATCATGCTCCTAGAGATTTTTATTCTAAAATTGTAACATTGAAAAAGCAATCTCTTTTAATATATTCTACCAACATTTGAAAAGCAATATCTTTTCCTTGTCTGGGGGACCATTTTTTAGTAAGAAAAGTACAAAAAATCTCAATTGAATATAATAATGATTTGTCTTTGGTTTTTGTTAGTGCATCCCATGCTGGCTTATTTATTTATTTATTTATTTAATAAGGTTGTATATATCCAAATCTATTTATTTAGTGAGATTAGCTTTTAATTTTTTCTATTTTTATTAAAGTAATTAGATTTATTTGTAATACTTATTTTTCTAATTAATTTTAATTTTAATTTTACTTTTATTTAGGGGAAGAGTAGTAGTAATCAAATATATTTCAACAATCGTAACATACATTTGACCTTAAATTATTAATTTTAAAGGAGCTCTAAAAATGATAATACATGTACCAATAGTTGATCATTTTTCAGCTTTTTTGGTTGGTAATTAGGTCATTTATGCATCACTATTACGACATGTGTATGACTACTAGGATATTTGTTCACAGTATTGACAATTTTGAGTGAACGATTATTGGTGCATCTTTGAGTGAGTATCGAGAGACACTTTGAAATGGCCACTTTTTTACCCTTTAATGCATGACGATCTCTACAGGAAGTTTCATTAATACCCATAAGCCAAGAAATATTTTTTAAGGTGTCAACTCGCATACAATGACAACAACAACATAAAAAAATCATCGAAATCTGACGTATAGTTGAGGCTCTACAGGTGTACGAAGTTAGGGTGTATGGGCATTGGTGCCCTTCCCCTAGTTATATTTAAGAATATATTTCTGACTTCACACACCTATGAAGTATAAAATATATGTCAGATTTTGGCGATTTTCTTTTGTTGTCTTTGCATATGAGTTGACAGCTTAAAAAATATTTCTTGGCTCCTGGGTATTAACAAAACTCCCTGTACAGATTGTTGAACATTGAAGAGTCAAAAAGTGACCATTTCAAAGTGTCACTTGATACCCACTTGAAATAAGCACCAATACCCATTCACTCAAAATTGTTAATGTAATACCCCAAAAATGGGCTTCAATACCATTGACCTCCTACATCAACAAATTGATCGAAAGTGGCCCCAAAAGACCTAACCTAAGGCACATCTGCACATCAAGTTATCAAAACCTTAATCAATCTTATCCTGAATCAACATCGGGGAATATTCCTAATCTATCCTAATTATCTCTAATTAAATATTATTTGGCGATAAATGATATTATTTTATTTATCCTAAGTGCGATTAATTGAATATGTTAAATATTTAATTAATTAAACTTCATTTAGCCACTTAATCAATTTAATTAGATTTAATTAAAATTATTCCTTAATTAATATTATTTATTTGATAATTAATCAAAAATTCTAAAAATAATTGATTGAATATTTATTTAATTAATTAAATTGAATTGTCAAATTTAATAATATACTTTTGGATAAAGTTTGATTAAATAATTGATTAACCCATAAATTAGTTATTTTTAAACTAAATCAGATAAGTTGAGAATAAAACACATGAAAATTAAATAAACTCACAATTATCTATGCAAAAATCAAAAGATCAATTAAACTCAAAATCAACTTTTGGACTCATTTTGTTAACTTTCTAAACTCAACATGTGATTGTGAGTTAAAAAGCAAATTGGAGTGATCTCAACTTCCAATTATGAGTTAAAAAGTTGATTTGCGTGATTTTCACTAAATAACTATTTCTAATTCCCTGATTACTTGCCAATCAATTCGAGTTGATCAAGGAGTGATTTTTGGCTTTTCTATGAGTTCTCAAACCTAGATTTCTATATAAACAGTGCTTCACAATCGTGTGTGTGCAATTTTTAGAACAACAAAGTTATACTGTCGAGTTCTTACAAGATTGCGCATCCATTTTTTAGATCAATTGCTAGTTTTTGCATTCATAACTTAGTTTCATTTCATTGATATCAAGTTTTAGATCAATTTCATTTAGCTTAAATTATTATTATTGCATTGAAAATCACAAAAATATAGATTAATCTTGCATTCATTTCAATAGTTTTTGTATTTAAATCCTTCGTTTAGGCGTTGCATTTTCATTGATCTCGGTCAATTCTGAAAACACCATACTCACGTCTTCTAAAAGGTAGTAAATCGCCTGATTGATGATATATTTGTTCATTGCTTATTTATTTATCATTGATCTGTAATGTTTTACTGAAGTGGTGTGTCTTCTAAGCAGGTACAATTTTCACACACATTTCTGGCACCCACTGTGGGACCCAATTTCGGGTTTCCATCTCATTTTCATCAATTTTCTGATCATTTTTCATCAAGTTATCAAATTTTGAAAAAAATTTCATACAATCTCGTATGACAGTTTGCAGATTGTCATTTGGGAAGCTAATGTCTGTCGTATGATAGACGACATCTCTGAAGTGTCGTACCGGTTCATACACATTATCGTATCAAAGAAGAATTATCATGTGGGTATAGGTATATTGTTGTATGACATTCCACACCAGAATTGCAATTGTCATATGGGTTTTCTAATCAGTTTTTAAGGATTTATGCCATGAAATTTGATTGATTGTTGATCCTAACCCTTATTTTTTCTGGTGTGTGATTGTTTTAAACAGCCTAACACTTTTTGTAGGAAGTGAGATGAAAGTTTGAGCATTGAAACCTATCTTTTTGGCCTATTCTTGTCTTGTCTTCTAAGCCCTTGTTTGTAGGAAACCATTTCAGAAATCGCTGGCCAAAAAAAGTTTAATCAACAAAAATTTCAGATTTGTGGTTTTGCAGGTTGCCAAAATATTCATCGAGAAAATATTTTGTTTGGTTAATCTATTTTTCATAGGCAAATAGTTAATTAATTACGTGTGACATATTGACATTGTGATAGATATTGAGGGGATTATGCTCTTCTCTTTTCAGAGAATCAGAAACCCAGAAGGTATCTCCCCCTGGCAATGTGTGTACTATCTCTGGATAAATTATGTTTGGTGTGTCTTGGATAGGGAAAAGGATAAGGTTATGGGATTATGCTCTTCTCTTTCCAGAGAATCAGAAACCTGGATCATGTGGTCCCCAACCTCACATTTCATTTAAACCTTTAGAGGGCGTAAAAATCTCCTAGGAATGATCCAAGTGGGGACAAGTCTTAAGCTCACTCTTCCACCCCACTATAAAATTTGACGCTTCCTTGAGGTTAAAGCCTCAGAAGACATAGTTGTTCTTGTTCCTTGGATTTAGTCCATGAACATGTTTGGATCTTGTGTAGAGCAGAGCCACTTCAATTTTTCTTGCGAGACTACGCAGGTTTGAGTACTCATAGGGTTAACAGCCTTAATCCTTCTTGCAAGACTATAGGAGACAGTTGTGAACGGATGCCTTGATTAAACACCTAAGCTAATTTTCTACTAATCTACCTCCAAAGGATTTGTAATGCTTGTGCGAGGTGAATAGTAATCACCCTAGGAAACTCATCATATCGAGCCCTCCTTGACGTTTGAAATCAGCTAATATGGCCTCCAACATCCATTGCATATTGTTGGACTGTCATATTCTAAGGAGTCATTGAGTGTGTTCCTAAGTCAACGAGCAAGTAATACATCTCTTCTCCTAATTAGGTTAAGCTAGGTGTGTTTGATTTATGGAGTCAGTTACCACATGTTTTCTATGATTGTGAGCCTATTGCTATGATAAACATCCTCAGACAATCCAAAACACACAGATTTTGAAAACTGGAAAGAAAACCTGAAAAGAAAATCGAGACCAAAAACACCAAAAATCCCAAAATTTCAAGCAAAATCCTTTTCTGGAGTAAATTATCATTCTACCCTAGCAATTATCATACGACAATTGCTCAATATTTCCAAGTGTCGTATCAAAACCCCTGAAGTGTTGTATGAGAAGCAGGTTATTTTTATACGAGAGTTGTCATAAATCCCAAGCAAAAATTAATTCATGGTGTCAATTGTCGTACGAGATCCTAGATTATCATGCCAGGGCTTATTCTGTTTCATACAAGCCTACATACTATTGTATGATAGTTTGCACAAATTACCAGAAAATCCCTAATTTTGACAGAAATTCGGTCAACCTTCAGCTTTGGTCAGAATTATGTCATAAAATCCACTGTGTCAAGTACAGAGCAAAGAAACAATGATCCATCTCATTTTCCCAAAGTGGTCTATTTTTCTCAATTTGTCATCATGTTAATTAATCTGGAACATGTTTCATCCTATGTCAAAAACCTTGTCAAAACAACCTCAATCTATCATCATATCTCAATGACTAAGTATTGTGAATTTGTGTCCACCATCCTTTGGGCATCTACCCATACATCTCAGGCATAGTATCCTTCACTTATGTCCAATCTATCTTTTCATCAACAATCCAATCCAATCTTGACAAGGTTGTGTCACATGATTATTCTCAAATCAGATTGTCATTTAGTTGTCTTATCTTGCTCCAAGATCCACCTTCAGGTTAATGGTGGAAACTAGAGCCTCTTCATATAGAAAACCAAGAGAAGACCCAAAGACATCACCTTTGTCTTCTCTTATTGTTCAGTCTCTTCATCAACCTTACAATCATGATCTTTACGAAGAAGATGAACTAGGCAATTTGTGCTTAAAAGGAGGTCACACAACTCCTCCTAAATGAACTCAAGAAGACAACCAAAACACTGCTATGTCTCAAAGATCATCTAGCCATGGTTCACAAGGCCACGACTCTGATGAGGGTAGGGCTCAAGAGCCCATGCCTTCAAAAATTGCACAATACTGAGATGATGATCTCTTTAAGAAACTTATGAAGTATTTCCTATGAGAGGATAACAAGACATACTTCCTCAAATTGGTGCAACAAGGGGTCAAACTTCCTCACAACTTTAATGTTGATGAAACATCCACGATGAAACATATGCATGTTATGCAAGTCAAACTTAACAAGCTAGAAAAAGAGAAAGAACCCAAAGAATTCTCTATGGATGCCCTATGTCCATTTCCATTTGATCGAAGCTTGTATATGCCACCATTCCCGAAAGAGGTGGAACTACCAAAGTATGAAAAATATGATAAAAATTCAGATCCTCAAGATCATGTCATAGAATTTTGCACTCTATCCATGGCATTCATGCATGAACTTACATATTTAATGCATCTCTTCCCATGATCTTTGGGAGGGGAAACCATCAACTGGTTCTCCAAAATACCTCCAACAATCAAATTTTTTGAGGAATTAATCAAGTTATTCTATCATCAATACTCCTACAATATCCAACATCTAGTTACAATGATATATATCTGCAACTTGAAATAGAAAATAGGAGAACCATTCCTGACTTTCCTCAAACATTGGAGGAAGAAGTTCTCGCTTGAGAAACTAGAAATCTTCATCGATAATCTGATCCCAAAAATCAACTATCATCTTTAGATATAAAATCATACCTCATTTGACAAAATCCTGGATAGTGCCATGAAAATAGAGGACGTACTTGTTCACAAGGGAGATATCATGCTTTACAAAGAAAACAAGTATGATTCAAGTTCCAATTCATGCAATAAAGATAAAGTCAAATTCTAGAACAAGAACAAAAATGTTGTCAAAGATGGTGTTGTTGTTAGGATTAACAAGGCAGAAATAACAATTATGTGCAAATATAACTAATATCAGAAAATAATAAACCACACAGAATAGAACACAAGACACACAGATTTAACGTGGTTCACCCAATCCCTAGGCTACGTCCACCAACAGTGAGTCCAATATTATTATTATCCAGTGATTACAACCTGATTACAATCTATAATCCCTTACAGCCCAATTCTGCTGCAAGCACTAAAATCATACATAATGAAAATCCCTAACCCTAAGCCATATTATACAATATTTTTCCCGCTTTAGGGTTAGAATGAGTTATAAGTAGTTGGCCCAAATAACCAAAAAGTAGTACAGTACTTTCCTGGATAGTACTTTCCTGATTAGTCACCACAAGCTAACAATCTCCCACTTGGTGACTAATCAGTATCCACACTATACTAAAAAACCTCCCACTTGGAGACTGATCCTGTAGCAATACCGCTACCCACATGAGGCTCCCACTGGATTGAACCACCTTGGACTCAGCTGTTCCTTTATTTTGTTCAGTCTAGAAGACCAACTGAAGCTGAACATGAGTTCAACCTCTCCCTCGTTACTACCTTTGTAAACATATCTGCTGGATTATCATCAGTATGAATCTTTTCCAGCCTTAACTGTCCATCATCCAAAACTAATCGAATGAAATGGTACCGCAACTGTATGTGTTTTGTCTTTGAGTGCAAAGAAGAATTCTTTGCAAGATGAATGGCACTTTGGCTATCTGTATGTAGAAAATTATCCTTTTGTGGATGTCCCAATTCTTCCATGAAGAATTGAAGCCATATCATCTCCTTGGCTGCCTCTGTAGCAGCAACATACTCTGCCTCTGTAGTGGATAAAGCAACCACCTTTTGTAGTCGAGAAATCCAACTCACTGCTATCCCACCAACAGTAAATATATAACCTGTAGTACTCCGCCTGCTATCTATATCTCCTGCCAAATCTAAGTGAACATAGCCTTGTACAGTAGTAGTAGAACCCCCAAAGTGTAAACACTTACTGGATGTGCCTCTCAAATATCTGAGAATCCATTTGACTGCATTCCAATGTTCAATACCAAGGTTACTCATATAACGGCTAACGACTCCCACTGCGTGTGCAATATCTGGCCTAGTACATACCATAGCATACATTAAGCTCCCTACAGCTGAAGCATAAGGTACCTTAGACATTTTAGTCTCTTCTTCTGGTGTCTTGGGACACATATCCTTAGTCAATTTCAAATGACCAGGCAAAGGTGTGGTGACAGCTTTGGCATTTTCCATAGAGAAACGTTGCAACACCTTCTCAATATAATCAACTTGAGATAGAGACAATTTCCTATTTTTCCTATCTCTACAAATTTTCATACCAAGGATTTGTTTTGCTGCCCCCAAATCCTTCATAGCAAAATATTTTGCTAACTGTTGTTTCAACCCCTTAATGTGATTCATGTTAGACCCAGCTACAAGCATATCATCAACATATAAACATAAAATAATGTAGCTGTCATCATCCAACCTCTTAAAATAAACACAATGGTCAGAATGACACCGACTATATCCATGCCCATTCATAAAAGTGTCAAATTTAATATACCATTGCCGAGGTGCTTGCTTCAAGCCATATAAACTTTTCTGCAATCTGCACACCAAATTCTCCTTATCCTTGACCTCAAATCCTTGTGGCTGAACCATATATATTTCTTCATCCAAATCACCATGAAGAAAGGCTATTTTAACATCAAGCTGCTCTAAATGCAAATCTTCAGTAGCCACAATACTTAAAATAGTATGAATAGAAGTCATTTTAACAACTGGAAAAAATATCTCATCAAAATCAATACCATGTTTCTGTGCAAATCCTTTTACGACTAATCTGGCTTTAAATCTTTTCGTACCTCCGTCCTCTTCTTTTATCCTGTAAACCCATTTATTCTGTAAAGCCCTTTTACCTGCAGGTAACTTACATAAATCCCATGTCTGATTTTTTAGCAAAGAGTCCATTTCATCTGTCATTGCATACTCCCACTGAAGCTTTGTATCCACCTGCACAGCTTCACCAGCATCTGTTAAAAAAATAGAATACAAAGATGGAGAAAATCTTTCTGGAGGTCTACTTAGCCTTGTTGACCGTCTAACACTCACTGGGGTGTGTGGTATTTGTTGTTGCTATTGTTGTGGAGCATAAGGAACTACTGGAACATGAACTTGTGGAGTATCATCCAGTACTACATAGTCATTTTCTTTCTTCTCATGCTGCAGCAATAGATCTTTGTACAATACTTTCTCATTGAATATGACATCCCTGCTTCTTACAATTTTATGATTTTCAAAATCCCAAAGCCTATAACCAAATTCATCAATGCCATACCCAACAAATACACATTTCTTTGACTTAGCTTCCAGCTTGGTTCTATTTTCAGAATCTATAAGTGCAAAAGCTTCACAACCAAAGGTTTTGAGAAAAGAATAACTCACCTTCTTACCACTCCATGCTTCCTTTGGAATACCACAGTCCAAAGGAGTAGAGGGGCCTCTATTGATTAAATAAACAGCAGTGTTCACTGCCTTTGCCCACATATTTTTGGGCAGCCTAGCATGCAACCTCATACTCCTTGCACGCTCCATTATTGTCCTGTTCATGCGTTCAGCCACTCCATTTTCTTGTAGAGTCCTTGGTATAGTTTTCTACCTACGAATACCATTAGAGGAACAATATTCTTCAAATTCTATGCTGCAATACTCACCACCATTATTAGATCTGAGACATTTTAACTTTTTACCAATCTCATTCTCAACCAAGCATTTCCATTTCTTAAAAGTTTGAAATACATCAGATTTCTGTCTAAGGAAATAAATCCATACTTTTCTTGTTGCATCATCTATAAATGTAACATAATACAGAGAGCCACCAAGGGAAGATACCTAAGCTAGTCCCCATACATCTGTATGCACAAGCTCTAATCTCTCATTTTTCTTTTCCTTCCCACTCTTCACAAAACTAACTCTCTTTTGTTTTCCATAAACACAACTTTCACAGAAATCCATATTGACACATTTCAGACCAGGTAAAACTTTCTTTGAATGAAGTAATTTCATACCTTTTTCACTCATGTGCCCGAGTCTATTGTGCCACAGTGCTGTGTCAGAATCTACAGCAACAGTTTGATGTTCTTCCTGCTCAACTGCAGCCACTGTTCCTGAACATTCATTATCTTCTAAAACAATTAAAGTAGAAGGAACAGTATGACCTGTACAAAGATATAAGGTGCCTACTTTCACACCTTTTGCTACTACTAAGGAACCTTTTGAAACCTTCCAATTTTTATCATTAAAAGTAACTGTGCAACCCTCATCACCCAGTTGCCCTGCTGAAATTAAATTCCTACTCAGCCTTGGAACATGTCTTACCTCTTGTAGTAGCCAATGATTCCCATTCTGCAACTTAATCTTAATTTTTCCCTTTCCAACAATCTGACAGGGTTCATTATCTCCCAAATAAACTAGCCCAAAATCTCCTTGGACATAATCAACAAAATAACTTCTATGGGGTGTAGCATGAAATGAAGCCCCAGAATCTAAAACCCATGAATCATCAATACTTTCTAAGGACAAGAGCAAAGCATCCTCCTCAGATTTGTTACTTACCACATTTGCCTCCTTGTTTCCATCATTTTTGTCTCCTTGATCTTTCTTCCGAGACCAACAATCTTTCTTCTTATGACCTGGTTTTCCACAGTACCAGCAATCATTTGGCCCTTTAGATTCATACTTCTGGCCCTTTAGATTCGGACTTCTTTCCCTTTGATTTTCCTCTTGATTTCCCATGATTTCCAGAGTTGTTTCCTCTATCTCTTGTTCTGCCTCTGCTTTCTGTGTTCAATACACTACCCGATGTGGATGCCCCTGAGCTTTTCCTACGAATTTCCTCACTCAATATAACACCAATAACATCATCATACTTTAGGGTATTAGAACCAGAAACAGAATTACTAACAGCCATTACCAAGCCATTCCAGCTTTCTGGTAAAGAACACAAAATCAAGAGAGCCCTAACCTCTTCATCAAAAGTAATTTTAACTGAGGTTAATTGACTTGTAACTATATTAAACTCATTCAAATGATCAGTAACTGATCCACCTTCTACCATTTTCATATTAAATAAACACTTCATAAGAAATACCTTGTTTGAAGCTGAAGGCTTTTCATACAACTTTGCTAGGGTTTCCATCAGATCTTTAGCTATCTTTGCTTCAGTAATATTGAATGCCACCAATTGTGCCAGGCATAGACAAATACTCCCCAGTGCCTTCCTATCCAAAATATCCCAATCCTCCTGAGACATTGATTGCTCTTTCTTGGCTACTCCCTCTAATGGCCGCCATAGATCCTTCTGATAGAGATAATCCTCCATTTGCATCTTCCATAACTGAAAGTTCTACCCATTAAACTTATCAACCTTCAGCCTACCCTCGTCTGCCATTTCTCCCACTTAACCGAGAGACTCTCCCACTAACTTGTGAGACCTGCTTCAGAGAATAGATGAAAGAACGAATGAAATAACCTCGCTCTGATACCACTTGTTAGGATTAACAAGGCAGAAATAACAATTATGTGCAAATATAACTAATATCAGAAAATAATAAACCACACAGAATAGAACATAAGACACACAGATTTAACATGGTTCACCCAATCCCTGGGCTACATCCACCAATAGCGAGTCCAATATTATTATTATCCAGTGATTACAACCTGATTACAATCTGTAATCCCTTACAGCCCAATTCTGTCGCAAGTACTAAAATCATACATAATGAAAATCCTTAACCCTAAGCCATATTATACAATATTTTTCCCGCTTTAGGGTTAGAATGAGTTATAAGTAGTCGGCCCAAATAACCGAAAAGTAGTACAGTACTTTCCTGGATAGTACTTTCCTGATTAGTCACCACAAGCTAATAGTTGTTGATCACATCAGTGCTCTGCCCACAGCACCAATATTTAACCTCACGATTGGCACTCAAGCCATAAAAGCCTCTGAGAAGTAGACAATTAAGCTTCCTAAAAATTCAAATGAATACAAACCATGGGTTACAAAACCAAAACATGATTTCACTCCTTTGGGTGAGTCCTTGGAATCCACCATGAGAAATTTGTTGGCAAATAACATCATCACATTACCTAAGATAAAACCATATGACCCAGAGGTCAAACCTAAGTGGTGGAAGGACTCTGATTTCTATGATTTTCACTGAGACAAGGGTCATAAAACCAACAATTGCATGTGTCTAAAACATCTTATTCAAGACAAAATTGATGCTGGATAAATTATGATTGACAACCATAAATACAACAACGATCATATGGCATTCATGAAACCTTTTCCAAAACACACTCAAGGAGAGTCATCTTCTAAACCAAATGTGGGTGCTAAGGTCAATTACACATACTCCGGTAACAATTATGTCATCAACATGGTAGATCCATGCATATCTCAACACTGCAATGTCATCACTATTGTCAGGAAGGACAAAGAAAATAGATCGACTAATGTAGTCACTCGATCTCAAGCTCAGGTAACTCTTCCAGGACCAAACTCGGGTTCATCAAATGCCCTGAAAGTACCATTCAATCTTACATTTGTGACTAAACAAAGGACTACGTATAAATCTTCCAATTCTAAAGAGTCCAAAAAAATAGCTTCAGGATACAACATTATCCAACAACTCGAACACACTAACACAAAGATCTCTATATTTGAGTTTCCTAGAATATCTCCTGCTCATCGAGTGGATCTAGACAAAGCTCTCATCAGTTCTAATGCTCCATAAAATCTTGAACTTGATCAATTTCAAACCATGGTGGGTCATTTAACTTCTCCTTAATACATTGCCTTTTCAGAGGAGGAAGACTACAATTCACTGAATCATCCACATAACCAGCCATTGCATATTGAAGTCTTGATTGAAAACCATCGTGTCAAGCATGTTTTGATAGATAGAGGAGCTGGTCTAAATATTTGTTCATATAAAATGGTTATGCAACTGGGATTGACAGAAGATTATATTGATCCTAAAAATAAAATAACCATAAAAGAATATGATGAGCAAGAAAGATCTTCCAAAGGGGTCATCGTGTTACCTATCAAAATAGGACATGTCATTAGAGATATCACTTATCAAGTATTGGACCTCCTAGTGGCCTATAATATCCTCTTAGGAAGGCCCTAGATTAATGAAATGCAAGCTATCCCATCAACATACCATCAATGTGTCAAGTTTCCCTATGATGGAGTAGAGGTCACAATACCAGCAAACATGCCAGTATCTTGCAATGCTTTAAAAAAAAGTGTCGACAAGCTTTTCCCACATAATAGAGAGTCTTCTACCAAATAGAGTGACAGTGTCCACATCCAAAATGGAAGACATGGCTAAGGAGGTCAAAATAAGAGATACAAGTATGGGAGAATACACAATAGAACCAGTTCTATCTCTTACATCTCTCCCACTTTCACCAAAGTCTTATGGGTTACCTTCAGAGAAAATGAAAACCTACAACTAAAGAACCACTTGTTATCTTTAACGAGAGTTTCATCATGAAACAAGTGTCCAAACAAGAGTCATATGAAGAAGAGGCTATACTAGTCTAGCTATACAAAGATGAACCTCAATCACAAGAAGTTCAAAAATGTGGCTCCAAATCACTTAAAGTTCCTTCAAAATCATATAGACTAGGACACAGGTTAATTTCCAAAATGGGATATGATGGAAAAGGACCTCTAGGAACAAGATGCAAAGGTATCATCAAACCCATTATACACTGTGGGAGGACAAACAAAGATACTATAGGCATAGGTTATCAGAAGACACCTTTCCATCTCAGTGGAAACTCTACTCATGTCATATAATAGATAAAAACAAGGATGGATACTCAACAAGAGGAATAAATAGATCATTCAAACATTGATAATTCAAACACAACAAATATTTTTCCTTATGAGCGTATACCTCAACACATCTTAGACTTCTCAATGATGATCAAAAACCTAAGGAGAGAATCAATGTAGTAGACACATAAGAACCTACTACTACAAAAGAATAAACTAATCTAGAAGAAGGAGAGACATACCTCACTATAGTTGAACATTTAGGACACTCTAGTGATTTTGAGATAGATTCTCATGAATATGAATTTCGTTTAGACTTTGAAGGAAACCTTACTTGGGGGATTTTTTGGGGGATTCGTCCTAATTTTACACATGTTCTTGACTTTCCTAGAGATCCTAATGAGGAATCTAATGACTATAAATGGGGATTCATTCCAGAACCAAAAAAAGAGGAGATTATAACATAAAAACATATTGATGTTATCTACCACTACACACCTACAACTGACATGAGTCTATAACTATGTGACAGACCTCACGAAATTGAATCACTTATTACTAACACAGGATCCAACAATGATGTTGAGATGTTTAATGGACTAATATTCTTGAGTAGTAATATCACCTTCGAATTCAAGACTCGGATTAGAACCAATGATGACAATACTATGTTTGTAATCATTGCCAGATAGTCCTTCCCTCCCCTTACTATCAAACATCCTAAACTTATTGACCCAATGTCCACAGATCCAAGCCAAGATATGCATACTTTAGGAATAGACTATGCTTTAGCATGTTACCTACATGTGGTCAAACCTATGAAAACTTCCATCAGTTAACCTAGCATCAACATGATAGAGTCGGATATCAAGTATCTTAGTCAAAAGAATAAGAACAAAAATAAAAAGATCTCTAAGGGTGAAAACCACTATGTGGCAATCTCAGAGCCAAAAATAGTAAAAATAAAAGACGTATCCAAAGGTGAAAACCTCCTCGAGGCACCCAAGAATGAGATATTTGATGTCCTTTCAAGTCATTTACAAGAGAGATCACCAATTTTGATAGAACCAACTCAGTCTATCAATCTAGGTATAGCTGAGGAACCTTAGTTGATTCATGCTGCACAATCCGTATCAGAAGAGGAGAAACATGCATTTACCAAATTCTTAATGGAGAAAAAGATAACTTTTCTTGGAAATATTCAGACATGTCGAGGTTAGATCCTAATCTAATCATGCATCATCTTTCTATAGCTCTAGGAGTTAAACCAATCAAGCAGAAATTGTGAAAAATGCACCCTCGTGTTGCACTCCTTGTCAAAGCTGAATTAGAAAAATTACTCAAGGTCGGATTCATCCAAGTGATAGATTATGCTGAATTGATATCAAACATCATCCCAGTGTCAAAACATGATAAGTCTATATGAGTATGCATAGATTTCAGAGATGTAAACAAAGCATGCCCAAAGGATGACTTTCCACTACCAAACATCGATATGATAGTGGATATGACTGCAGGATTTGAAATGTACTCTCTAATGAATGGATTTTTGGATACAACCAAATAAAGATAGCTCTAGAAAATCAAGAGAAGACATCTTTCACCTATGCACATGGGGTGCTTTTTGTTGGAACATAATACCATTTGGTCTTAAGAACGTTGGTGCTACTTATCAAAGAGCCATGACATCTATCTTTCATGATATGATGCATAAAAACATGGAGGACTATGTATATGACATATTGGCTAAATCAATGAAAAGATATGAACATATAGCTGACTTGGGTACAATACTAGACAAAATAAAAAAATTTAGTCTCGGGCTAAATCCCAAGAAATGTGCCTTTGGTGTCACTTCAGGAAAGCTCCTAGGATACATTGTTTCAAAGAAAGGTCTCGAAGTGGATCCAGAAAGGGTTAAAGAAATCATGGAGATGTAACCTCCTAAGAACATCAGTCAAATGCTTACTCCACAAGGAAGGGTACAATCCATCAAACGCTTCATCTCTTAGTTAGCTAATATATAACAACCTTTCACTAAAACATTGCATAAAGGTGTGACCTACAAATGGAGCGAAGAATGTGAAATTTTTTTCAATAATATCAAAAAATACTTGAAAAATACACCAATTCTCATGCCTCATATTCAATGAAAGCCATTAATATTGTATGTCTCCACAATAGATACATCACTAGGGGTATTATTGACACAACATGATGAGAATAAACACGAAAGAGGTATCTATTACATCAGTAGAACCTTAGTGGCTTAAGAAAAGAACTATTCTATGGTAGAAAAGGCATGTCTAGCTATCATCTTTACATCATAGAAGTTGAGACATTACATGTTGGCTCATACCATACACCTCATAGCTAAAATTGAGCCACTAAAATAGTTGTTAAGAAAAGTTGCTCTCATGGGTAGATTAGTGAAATGGGTAATGCTACTAAGTGAGTTCGACATTGAGTATGTTGAAAGGAAAGTCATCAAAGGACAATTCATCATAGACCAATTAGCTGACGCTATGATGTTTGATGACCAACCAATGAAAGTGGAATTCCTTGATGCTTCTATCATGCACCTATCCTCTAGAACATGGCAATTATTCTTTGACAGGTCCTAGACACAAAACGGATCTAGAGTTGGCATCTTGTTTATCATGCTCCACAAGGTTACTCCATTCCAAAAGCATTCAAAATCAAATTTCCTTGCACCAAAAACATAGAAGAATATGAAGCTCTATTAAATGGAATGAAATTGGCACTAGAATGGAGAGTGGCAGAATTACACATTCATGGAGACTCTCAGCTGGTCATTCACAAAGTCAATGATGTGTACCAAAAAAAGGATGAGAAGTTGATTCCATGCAAATGGATGGTAGATGATCTCAAGAAGTACTTCATTTCTATCATGTTTGAAATAATACCAAGAATGGAAAACAAAGTAGTTGATGTTATGGCTACGATGTCCTCTCTACTACAACAACCAGAACATGAGTTATGCTACGAGTTCCTGGTGGAAACATTGCCATTCCTTGCCTATGATTTCCTAGAAACCCACATGATTTGCACCGTTGTTGTTCATGACTCCTCACACTAAAAAACCATTTTTTCCTACCTTTGAGACCACGTCATTCCCAATACCCTTAACCATCATGAAAAACCTTACCTTATCTGAAACGCGTCATGGTATGTCATCATTGGTAACGATCTATACAAATGAAGTCTGGATGGTACACTCCTTAGATTTTTAGAATGAGAAGAGTCAAAACACACATTAGAGGAAGTCCATGAAGGTATTTATGGGTCACATTCCAATGGTTTGACATTAGCTTGAAAACTCATTAGGGCGGGGTACTATTGGCTGGATATGGAGAAAGAGGTCATGAAATATGCCAAGAATTGTAAAAAAATCCCAAGTTTGTGGTAACTTAATTCACGTGCCAGGTAGAGATCTAATTCCATTTACAACATAATGGCTTTTTCAATAATGGGCATTTGATCTCATAGGTACCATATATTCACATTTGTCAAATGGACATACTCATATAATCACAACAACCGATTATTTCATAAAATGGGTTGAAGTAGTTCCACTGATACAAGCAAATGGAAAACAGATCTCTATGTTAATCTTGAACTATATTATTTTTTGGTATGGAATTTCACACTCCATCATCACTGACAACAAAGACCAATTAAAAAACAAGGACCTTGATTCCTTATGTTCCAAATTCAAGATCACTCAACATTATTTGTATGTTTACTATCCACAAGGGAATGGACAAGCTAAAGTGTCCAATAAGAACTTATTAAAAATCTTGCACCACACAGTCAAAAAAATAAGGTGAGATTGGCATCTAATGATAAATCCATCTCTTTGGGCTTACAGAATAAGCATCAGAACACCCAATTGGGCTACTCCATTCACTTTAGTATATGGGACTAAAGCGATACTCCCTATAAAGGTTAAAATCTCATCACTCAGAATCAAAATGCATGGTCTGGTAACTGATGATGATTAGAGAGTATCCAAGTTACAAGAACTTGAACTACTAGATGAGCACAGGCAAGCTGTGTATGATCATCTCAGAGTATATCAGAAATAGATGTCTAGAGGCTACAACAAGAAGTTTAGACATAGATAATTTCAGGTCGGTGATCTAGTCTTGAGAGAGAACACTAAAAATCAATCTCATCGAGAACGCAAAGGGAAGTTTGAACCCAACTGGCTGGGTCCTTTTGTTGTTACTACTACTTTTGGCTCTAGAGCCTATCAAATCTCAATGACTGATGGAGAAAACTCTGAGAACCGATCAATGTTCTTCATTCGAAGAAATTATATACCTAATCATTTAGTATGTGGAAAATGTCCTAAAAAAAACTAAAAATTGGAAAAAGTCCTTAAAAAAATGATCATCCTGGTGAAAACCTAGCAATAGGTGCCTTGATGGTTCAACAAAAAAATCAAAAAAATGGAAAAATACAAAAAAAAATTGAAAAGATGAAAAATACAAAAAAAGAAGAAAAAGAAAAAGTGCCTTAGTGAAAACCTGGTAAACAGGCACCTTGGTAGTAAAAATAGAATCTATGCCAAGATGGTGAAAAATGAGTACACGAGCACCACTTGTACAACACGCTCCATCTATCAAAGCAATCTTGGTTATTTCCTAGTTTTATGTCTTGTTTTAGTTTGTATATATTTTGTAATCCAATAAAGTCGGTATGTGCACCAAGCAACCAGAGTCAAAACCTAATCAATGTTTACAACTTGGGGGCAATCCTAGTCATATCCTATGGTCCTCAATACATCAGGTGAGTCATATCCAAGTCAGTATCCTTCAATTCTTTATCTGAGTTAGTTTGTCTATCTCCCTAAAAGAAAATGGTTTTTGTGACTGACACCAACAAAAGAAAACTACACACTATAAACAAATCAATCTTTGACATATGCTAAAATCTTTTTGTATGTTCACTGTTTCACATAAGATTTTTGCATATTATGTCCCTTGAGCTAATCGATGATGTCCTTTACAAGATTTAGAGAGGTAATGACTGGGGGAATAATCTTTTATTTGTTTTCTATGTGTAAGTGACAATCAAATTACTCTAAAAACTCTAGATTGAATTGGTGTCCATTGTAAGTGCCTCCATCATGATTGGATCACCATGTGTACCTCAACCTTTGATACCTAGACACTTTAGAGAAGTTCGATCTAACTTTTTATTTTGTGTGATTTCTTCCTCCTACTATGAACTTAGATGTTACCCAAGGATTTGAAGGATAAAGGATCACTACGGGTAACTCACATGGGAACAAGGATGACCTCTCAACTGCTTGGCGTGTTTGTATGCAAGGTGTATTTAGGTCATCACAACATTTATGCTCTGATGCTTATACAAATTGCTAAATCAAAATGGACATGATATTCAGGTCATCCTGGCTCTTGTGTAATCTGACAAATCCAACTAAACATCAATATTCATATGTTTATGGTTGTCTAATCAGTGAACATTGTATCGACATCCGATGTTACCTAAAATATTCAGTGATGAAAAAGACCAACAAATGATCAGTGACTAAGTCCTAGGATTGCATTTCATTTGTATTTTGCATTTGGTCTGGTTGCATGTCTGTCATGATTTGAATTCAGCATACCATTTCATGTTCTCAATTTTGCACTTAACACATCACAAGACCGAGGGTCATGTGAAGGTGTCTTCAACTAACAAACAAGCAACCGCCGTCTTGAGTTAAACATTCTTTTTGACAAAGATTGAGCACTTGAATTCCTCAAGTACCTACAAAAACATCATGTGCATCGATTCATTTACATGACACATCATTTACATTTTTCATGATCATTTCATATATCCATTGCATACATACATTTGCATCAATAACCATAATAAAGAAATGCATTTTCATAATCCATATAACATTCATCATTGCATCCATATTGCATAATCATACATACATTAAAAGAGAAAATCAAATCTTGCATACATTTACATCACATGATGAACAACATCATAAACGAAATAACAAGTGCTATATATGACGTCAAACCAAAAGATCTTATATATGTGTGTGTGTGTGTGTGTGTGTGTGTGTGTGTGTGTTAGAATTTAATCTTTCTTTGGTAAATATGTAAGGATAAACCAAGATATCCTATTGTATTCATCCTCTAGTCCAAGTGGGAGGACATGTATTATTTGTAATTTCCTTTATTAAGGAAAATAGATATTCCTCCTTATGAGGAATCCTACACTTGTCTCACACACTAGTGAAATGTGGCATACACAGAAATGGGAGTTACAATGTAACTCCTTTCTCACATCTCTATTAAGAGATGGCTCTCCTTCTCTCATCTGATGACATTCTTCTTCTTTTTGAACATTGTATGAGCTAAGCTCTCACTCTCTCTCTCTCTCTCTCATTCTTAGGCATTGTTTGCCACTTTCATTATATCACGGGGGTTTTTTTATACTTTTCCCCCTTCAAAATATTGTCTCCTTGTTTCATTGTGCTTTGGTGAATGCTCCTAGCTTTGTGATTATTCATGGTAAACTTTTTTTTCCCTGCTCATTGATTAAACAATTTCCTAACTCTATATTTTGTTATTATTATTTTAACATGGTATCAAAGCAAGTTGGTTTAATCATGTATTGAGTGTACAGGTGAAGGAGCTATCATACCTTGGAGCACTCCAATATCAGAGACTTTTGAGAGAGTTTATCACTAGTATATATTTTTGACTAATCTGATTAAGAAAACAAAAATTTGAATTTTTTTTTGGTTTTGGCTAGTTTACCGGCAAACCCGGTTTGCCTATTGGTTACTCTTTTGTTTTAGTTTGTGCAGGTTTGGGTACATTGATATTGAAATTCAAATTTAAATTTCTCAATTTTATCATATTAAATTTTAAATTATAATATTAAACCTTGTCTTTTAATATTATAATTTAAAGTTTAAAAGTTTTTTAATCTAATTTAGTTGGTAAATCTTTGTATATTAAATTAGTTTTCTTTAGTTCCCATATTTTGTTATGATCTTACTAATTTAATCTCTATCTATTTATTTTTTAGTTGCTAATTTTTATCATAAACCGTTCCCATTATTATTTCTCTTTTTTTAGCAAGTTGTTGTTACATGAACTAGAATATCTTCTTTTTTTGTCACTTCTGGATTGCTCATCATTTCAGGCATTTTTTTCTAATCATTACATGTGTTTTATCTTTACATGCAGAGAAGTTCCAAAATAGTAATACATGCGAAAAGTTTGAAGGCTATTAATTTTTTTTTCTAAGTTATCTGATTTAGTTCCTCTCTCTTAAGATTTGTGTTTGTGTCTTTCATAGCTCAGCGTTCTGGTATTCGGATTCAGATTCAGTTTTGCAGTTATCACCTCCTAGCTTTCGGAACCTTCGACATTCTTGGACACTCTCTTACTACAATTTTTGTTATCTCATTATGCATCTTCGTTGCTTAAGTTTATTTAAGTGCATGGTCAAACACTTCTTATTTTAGGCCACATATTTTCAGTAGCATTGCTCTTTTCCTTGGAAACATACTCTATGCATCAGCATATAATATAGATTCAATTTACATTCTTCTTCTTGGAAGACTGCTATGTGGAGAAGGTTCTGCAAGAGTTGTTAATTGACATTATTTCAATGACTGTGTACCTATTATCAAGTGTTTGAAGTCTTCTACATTTTTTGTAATTGCCAGTGCACTCTAGGGTTTGTTTTTTTTTGGTACAAGGAAGAACAGAGCAGGTGTGCCTTTTTTCTTTGACCTATGCGACTTAGGTTTGGATCTCGATTTCATTTTTTTTGAGGGTCTATTTCCTTTACGAAGTTTCTCCCTTGGTTTCATTTTTCTCCCTGTCACCTTCTTCACTTCACTCCTATGCTCCAATTCCACCTTTGGATCTCGGCCTGGGGCATTTAGTTGAGGTCTTTGCTTTCGAATCAACTATTTAGACTAAAGTGATCGGATTCATCTTCTTTTGGGCATTATTTACTTCCATTCTTTTTCATTTCATCATTAAGGTTATGTATTTATCTAACCATTGATGAATGTTTAAGATTTGATTTCTCTCTCGTTCATGCGTTATCCTTTTTTTGTGTAGATCTCCTTCGATTGCATGCTGGTTGTGTTATAACCAGTGGTGTTAGAAGGGTTATATCATGGGTTACCTTTTTTTGTTAAGTGTAAGAAATTCCGAATTGGTGGAAAAGTGGTATTTCAGGCTTGTGCTTTTGAATGCCTATTTTTTAACTCTTTTGAATGTCTACATATTCTTATTGTAATAGTATATCGCAATAGCATTGGTTAATAACTTTATAAGCTTTTTAGTCACTTTATTAGTTTTTCACTAGTTTTTTAGCATTCTTTTTAGCTTTTTAAATTTTTTTAACATTCTTGGTGTGATTCAAGGTTAAGCATAAAATTTTTTTTCATTGAAATAAAGTTAGATTCATTTTAATTGCTTTTATTTAATTGCTTAAGTTGGTTAGAATAAATCCTTTTTAATTGAAAGGATCTTAGCATTGTGTTTTATCAGTTTTTTGCGAAATTTTTTATTAACATTTTTTTGCAAGATTTAGTGGGCTATTTTATAACTCTGTTGATCCTCTTAGTTGATATCAGTCATTTTTTTTTACATGCACAATAACACTTAGCTTCAATTCGTCTTCTAACTCAAGTTATTAATTAAAGTCTTTTTAGATTCAATTCAGTTTTCCTAACATTTTTTGCAGGTTCATCTCTGTTCATGCACGTTAGTTTTCTGATTTATGTTCTTTAACTCGTCTGTTTTGCAGGGTTGTGTTGTTAAAGTTTTTTTGTTTTCTTTCTTTTGCATGCAAGGAGATTCTTGTGTTATATATTAATCAATAACAGCTTAACCGAGATCTATTAGTTTTTTTAGCTCTTAGTGCTCTTAGTTTCCATTTTTCCTCTAGTTGCCTTTTTCTTGAATGCCTCATTGGCGTAAGCTTTTATAGCTTTATGCTATTGCATGCAAGCATATTTAGTTTGATTTAAGTTCTTTTCTGATTTTTGTTAAAGGTTTCTTTGTCTATCCCTAGTTTAGATCTTTGTATTTCATCATGACTACCCTGATGCCAGAAATGAAATTAACTCTAGTACAAATTATCATGCATGGAAAATGCACATGACCTTCATCTTTAGATTTAGACATATTTTAGATATTTCTACTGATGCCAGTTCAAAACCCACAACCTCTACTCCTCAAGCTGACCAAACTGCTTGGCATACTAAAAATGGGGAAGCACTTGGTTTAATCAGGATCTCCTTAAGTCTTGAATTGTATGTCCTTATTTCTACTTGTACCGAAGCCCATCAAGCTTGGGACATCCTGAAAAATACCTATGATAGTGCAGATGAGACTCAAAAAATCCAGCTTCAAGACCAACTTGAAGACCTCAGGTATACCGATTTCAACTCTGTTGATGATTTCTTGCTCAAGTTTGATTCTATTAAAGTTTTACTAACTGGTTTACAAGTTCCTCTTTCTGATTTAAGGATAATCCATATCATTATTCGTAAATGTTTTCCTAGACAGTTCCAACAGTTTATTACTAATATTTATTCTCAATTAGCTATTCCTTCTTTAGCATCTCAACTAGCTTATGTTATCTTTCAAAATATGTTGCATCAAGAGGAAGCTAAATTAATTCAGTTTGGCATACTTAAAACTCATGAACATGCATATATCTCTCAAAGTCACAATAACAATAGATCTTCTAACACTAATCAAAATAACCAAAACTATCAATGATCTAACAATACTAATAATTCAAATAATAACTCAGGCCAACAATTTAATGATCATTACAATTCTAGGCCTTCCAATAACTATCATAGTAATAATCAGTCAAATAGGCCTCATTGCACCTATTGCGGTAAAGATGGTCACTTAATTCATAACTGTTTTAAGAAACAAAAAGATGGTCAACATAATTCTCAAAATTACTCAAATGGAAAACCTAATGGAAATCAATCTCATTCTGATTTTACTATCTATTTTAATGCTTCTAAACCACTTGAATGGATTATTTATAGTGGTGCATCTCAACATGTTACATCTCATAAGGAAGTTTTTGATTCTTTGCAACCTGATTCTATGAATATTCCTGTTTCTTTAGCTGATAATCATTGTTGTCAAGTTGAAGGAACTGGTAATGTTACTATTCCAAATGGTAAATTACATGATGTTCTTTATGTTCTTGATTTGACAGCTAACCTTATTTATGTTCCTCAATTATGTCAAGATTATAAGGTTGAGTTTCATAAAAATAATTGGCATATCATTGATCCTAACACTGATCAGATAGTTGTTGATGATAAATTAGATGATGATAACCTCTTTAAATTTTATCAATTTGCCTCTCCTAGATATTCTTTACTTACTACTGTTGATTTTCACATTTGGCATGAGAGGCTAGGACATTTAAATTCTGATTATATCTCATTAATGCAAAAGAAAATATGGTAGATGGGCTACCTAAGTTTACTACTTCTAAGTTTGATTGCAATGGATGTATGAGTGGTAAAATTCATAGAGAATCTTTTCCCCATAAATCATCTTGGAGAGCTAATAATAAGTTAGTTCTGATTCATAGTGATATTTTAGGTCCTATGGAAAATACTTCTATTTCAAGCTCTAAATATGCTTTAACTTTTGTTGATAATTATTCTCGTAGAACTTGGATTTATTTCCTACATAGTAAAGATCAAGTCCTTGATATTTTTGCTGAATTTCATGTTTACGTAGAAAGACAAAGTGGTTGTAAAATTTAGATTTTAAGGACTGATAATGGTACTGAATATGTTAATCATGCTTTTCATTCTTATTTAAGATCTTTTGGTATCAAACATGAGCTTACCATTCCTTATACACCATAACAGAATGGTGTGGTAGAATGGAAGCATAGAACAATAGTAGAAATGGCTAGATGTTTTTTACATGCTAGAAATATAGATTATAAATTTTGAGCTGAAGCCATGGCATGTGCCACCTATATTCTTAATATAACTCCCACTAAGGCCCTACCAAATAAAACCCCTGAAGAAGTTTGGTCAGGAAGGAAACCCAACTTGTCTCATTTATGCATTTTTGGCTCCACTGCTTATGTTCACACACCTAAATAGAAAAGGAAAATAGATCCTAAATCCTCACCTCATATTTTTGTTGGCTATTCTAAGAACACTAAAGGCTATAGATTTTATGATCCTCTTACTAATAAATTTCACATAGCTAGAGATGTTTGCATTGCTGAAAATGGTGTCCATGACTCTTCTTAGATTTCAGATTCTGATTTTAGTCACATCAACATAGTTCTTGTGGAGGACCAACCTCCATCTCTCAACCCTACTCCTCAAATTTCTGCTCCTAAAGTTTTTTTTCCTTTTTTTTCTGCTCCTAACACTAAGGATAATACTAATAAATAGGATAATGATGAACAAACAGATAGTAATGATACTCCTAATGATTTTTTTCCTTCTAGTAGTAGCAGTGATGATGATGATGATGATGGTAATTATTTATTTACTCCTCCTAGTAATATTTATGTTAATTCTAGGAGAAATCCTAAATGGTTTAAAGATTTACTTAATGAAGGTGATGATTACATTGCTAGAATGGGTGGGCTTAAACCTAGAAGGATAAACTATTGTAATTATGCCCTTATGACTTCTCTCTCTAATTCTAATGATCCTCAAACTTTTTGATGAAGGGTGCTCCCCTTAATACCACAAACACATAACAGAAAAAAGAGAAACAACAACAATAATATGCAAGAACAGAAAAATTGGCTTCTTATTATCTCCACAAATGTGGAATTACAAACTTTCAGAATTACAATATGCAAAGCCACATGGGCATTCCCTTACAATATTCTGTAGGACAAAGCCTTGAACTATTACCCAGAACTATTCTGAACTGCCTAAGACAATAATACAGCCTTCCTTATATAGGCAATTATCCACCGCCTGGGAAGGTTCCAGAATTTTAGCCAATAAGGCCGACCAAACTTAGAATTATTTTATTTTTCATTTTATTACATCATAGTCGGCTCAAGATAACCTTTGAAACCCAAACAGAAATTTTGAAGAAAATTATTTTTTTCGCCATTTCAGGTGGCCCAACTTCCGAAGACCATAAGTCATCACCAGTTGACCCGATCGCCTATTATAACCCCATTTCGGAAATGCCACGAAGCGCTCTACAAGCTTGATCGGCACAAGCACCCGTCACCCAAATTTTCGACCTCATCCGAGGCCTCTAAAGTCTTCAAAACTGAGTTCAAAGTTTCTGTACCCTGCTGCCAATACCGAAAATCTTCAATATCTTCCAATATACACTTGATCTGGCAATGAAACTTTACTGGCAGACTTACATGACCAAAATGAACCTCCAAGAAAGAAATCAGATCATTCTGAGCACATGCAAAAATTACCAAAAATAGTAACTTTCCATAAATAGCAGCTCTGCACTAAAATAGCCCTTATTGAATATAAAAATAGAAATATTTTTGGGTGATGCAAGATTGCTCTTACACCCAGGATGCTCCTGCATCACTTTTGCTCAAGCTAAAAATCAACCTCATTGGAAAACTGCTATGCAAGAAGAATATGACTCTTTAATTTCTAATAATACTTGGGATTTAGTTACTTTACCTCATGGTAAAAATATGGTTTCCTATAAATGGTTATATAAAACTAAGTTAAATTCCAATAATGAAATTAGTAAATTTAAGGCTAGATTAGTTCCATGTGGTTTTTCTTAAATTAAAGGATTAGACTATAATGAAACCTTTGCTCTTGTTGCTAAAATGCCTACCATTAAAGTTGTTCTTGCTTTAGCTGCTAAAATGAATTGGCCTATTCACCAAATGGATGTTAAAAGTGCCTTCTTAAATGGTGATTTGCATGAAGAAATCTATATGTCTCAACCTCCTAGTTTTATTCAACAAGGTAATGAACATTTAGTCTGCAAACTAAAGAAGTCTATTTATGGTTTAAAACAATCTCCTAGAGAATGGTACTCCAAAATTAATGCTTTCTTTATTTCTCAAGGTTTTGAAAGAAGTAAAAATGATCCTAACTTGTATATCAAGCATAATGAAGATGACATTATTATTATCATTCTGTATGTTGATGATTTGATTCTTACTTCTAGTTCTAACCATTTAATTTCTGATATTAAGTTCCAACTCAACCAAAAATTTCAAATGATAGATTTAGGTTTTTTACATTATTTCTTAGGAATGCAAATTTGGCAAACCCCTAAGGGTATTTTCATCTCTCAAAGTAAATATGCTAAAGATCTCCTAGATATATTTCATATGAATGATGCTAATCCTGTTTCAATTCCATGTGACTTGGGAACTAAGTTAATGATAGATATGGAATCTCCTTTCATAGATGCTACTCCTTATAGAGAAATTTTAGGTAGTTTAATTTATCTAACCCTCACTAGACCTGATTTATCTTTTAGTGTTGGTTTAGTTTCAAGATTCATGTCCAAACCTCAAAAAACTCATTTCAAAATTGCTAAAAGAATATTACGTTACATTAAAGGTACTATTAACTTAGGATTATTTTATGCTGCAAATTCTATTTTTACTTTAAAAGGCTTTACTGATTCAGATCTAGGTGGAGACCCCAATGATGGGAAATCTACTTTTGGGTATTGTTTTTCTCTTGGTTCAGGTTCTATATCTTGGAAAAGTAAAAAAGAACAATCTGTGTCTCTATGTTCTACTGAAGCTAAATATAAAAGTTGTACTCATGCCTCTAAAGAAGCTCTATGGCTTAGAAGAATACTGAAGATTCGCGTCTACCTCAACTAGAACCTACACCATTGTATTGTGACAATCAAAGTGCAATAGCATTTGCAAAGAATCCTGTTTACCATGCAAAGTCAAAGCACATTTCTCTTCACCACCACTTCATTAGAGAGCACATTGTAGAAAAGAAAGTTTCCCTCTTCCATTGCACAGGTGAAGATCAAGTTGCAGATATTTTGACAAAACCTCTCTCTAGAGAGAAATTTGAATTTCATTGTAACAATTTGGGTTTGATACCCCTTGATGTAATTACCCCTAGTAAAGATTAAAGGGGGGTGTTAGAATTTAATCTTTCTTTGGTAAATATGTAAGGATAAACCAAGGTATCCTATTGTATTCATCCTCTAGTCCAAGTGGGAGGACATGTATTATTTGTAATTTCCCTTATTAAGGAAAATAGATATTCCTCCTTATGAGGAATCCTACACTTGTCTCACACACTAGTGAAATGTGGCATACACAGAAATGGGAGTTACAATGTAACTCCTTTCTCACATCTCTATTAAGAGATGGCTCTCCTTCTCTCATCTGATGACATTCTTCTTCTTTTTGAACATTTTATGAGCTAAGCTAAGCTCTCTCTCTCTCTCTCTCTCATTCTTAGGCATTGTTTGCCACTTTCATTATATCACGGGGTTTTTTTATGCTTTTACCCCTTCAAAATATTGTCTCCTTGTTTCATTGTGCTTTGGTGAATGCTCCTATCTTTGTGATTATTCATGGTAAACTTTCTTTTCCCTGCCCATTGATTAAACAATTTCCTAACTCTATATTTTGTTATTATTATTTTAACAATATATATATATATCGAAATAGTACATGGGGTGTATCACAAAATTTTATTGTACATCGGGGCACAATGTGCATACAATACAAAGAATAAGCTACAATGAGCTATCAAGTACAACAAAAAGGTCAAAAATGGGAGTTAGTTGTCAAAGTCAACAATCAACCTGATCCTCGACATCGAGTGTAGCTCCTCCTCCAGCGGGGACATCCGGTGGTGGATCCACACACAGTGCCCTCGCTCCCTCCGAACCTATCATATACTGGGAGTATGAAGTGACCCTCTGTCCATGTGGCATGACCGCAAAATAGGCTAACACATAGTATGTTGCTCAATTGGTCTGGTACACAATCTCATCTCTCAAGGAATGAGTCTCTTCCTGAGACTCTCATAGCTTCATGTCCCGCTCTGCCAACCTGATCTCTAGAGAGAGTCTTTGGGCTCTGAGGTCCCTAATATGATGAGGAAGATGGTGTATCACCTCCTACAGAGTATGTCTCAACCTTGAGTTAGCCTCCTCAGCTACATCCTCCTCTCCACCCATAGTCTCATCTCCACCACCTGCCTCTTCCCACACCTTATGGCATCTAACCTTAGCACCTAGATCAAAATTGGGTGCTCCCTCCACCTCACCCATGGGGACATCATGCTCATCCCCTAGCACCTCCTCTCCTGCTATGGTGCTACCCACGACACCTAATGACCTCCTCTGTAAAACTGAAGGCCTAACTAATGGCACTGCTCATGGCCTTGGGGTGGGTCTGACATCTAGTACTTATTTTGGTGGGGAACCTACTACTCATTATACATGAGGGATCATTTGTGCTCTCAGGAACTATATGTATCTCCTCCTCTAGCCCCTACCAAGAGGTGCACCTATGACATCCACTACCTCCTCCATGGTCAGGATCGGCTCGGTGGGATCTTAAAATCTCAAAAATGGATGCTCTTCCAAATGTGCCCTATACGCATCACTCATCCCTATTTTGGCCACCTGTACCTGGTAGTCCCAATCTCAGCTATGTAGCCCACTGTACTCTTGCATACACACGACGTAAGATAGTCATGGTCCCCATCCCAGTCCCATGTCCCAAACCTTCTGGGTGTATGATGCAAACTCTTGAGGTACATCCTATATGAGGTTGTACTGCATCCACACTCGTGTAATAAAAAACCTCTCTAAAACATTGGTCGATCGACCAATCAGTGTCTGGCTTTGACATAAATAGCCCATTTATTCCCTACCTGTGGGCCATGTCTCCATCTGTAAATATGGTCACCATACGACCACTGTCATATCATTGAGTACTCTCCTGCAGTACTCTGTCTACCCCATCCTAGCCTGTGTGATGTAGCCAGCGTACCTATAAATAAGAGGTTGTTATGGCTACCTCTCATCTCCACAAATGGGCTGATAGATCGGGATGTGCTCCCATGCCCAAACCTGTAATACTATAACTTCGCTAGTGAAACTTTTACCCTCATGGTAAACAGCCTCGTGTATCTCAGATAAAATGTGGGATAATAAGCACTATCCCCACCTGAAATCTGTTGGATGAGCCATAAGTCATTGTACCATAGGTGCCCATCCCATCAAAAAACTGTTATGCCAATGGTCTGACATGATAACCCCTCCTATCATCCTAGCGATAATGCACTCTAAATGGTGCATCTGCCTGTACCTCTGCACTAATGTCTCCCAGGGTATCTGCTGAGAGATCTCCTCATCTGCTTTGAATATGGTCCAAAATTCATGTAGCCTTATGTTCCCTGAACTAAGGTAGTCAGGGAAGGGACTATGGAATGGGATTTGGAGGATGTGGTATACATCCTTGGGTGTGATGGTAATCTCCCTTGTCAGGAGATGTAATGTATGTGTCTTGGAGTGAAATCACTCTATGAGCACTGTAATCAAAATGTGATTTTCCCTAATCTTAGGCAAACCGATAAGATGCTCAAATCTGTAGGAGGCCAAATGAACTCTGAATGGATCTGGGAGTGATATGCACAGCCTCTGGGTGGCTGGATGTGAAACACAAACATGGATATTGAGATACCTAATCTGCAAAGCATAATAAGCGAAGGTGACATAAGAAACTTGATCTAAATCACTATCAAATGCATGTAAATAAAAAAATAAACATGTTAAAAGGTGCATTAAATGCCATTAAAACTAGCTGAGCAATTAATTTTTTTGAAAAAATGTGTTAACAACCCTAAAAATCCTCATTGTTTTTCATACGACATTTCAAAAATTCAAAAACTAGTGTCAAGTGTCGTACGACACTACATACACCCATACGACATTTTGGTTTCATACGACACTCCACAAGTTACTATACGACAATTGTGGGATCTAATGAAATGTCATACGAGAGATGGGTATCTCCCATACAACACACTGCATGAACGCACACGATACTTGAAGTTGACTTGAATTATCATACACCACTCTACAAGTTCCCATACAACAATCCATGAATGAAAACTCAAAAACACGTAAAAACACTAAAAAATATTGAAAATGATTAAAACATGTGCTAAATTGAATTCAAGAGGTAATCAGAGGTCCACTTACCGGGTTCTTGTACTATCAAGGCCACTGAAACTGACAAGAATGCTTGAATCGATGCGAGGAGACCGATACCACCATTTTTATCTCAAAGGGCTCCACGTCTCAAAAGTCAACCAGTGAAAATGACCCCTTTTCGTCTTATATAAGTTTTGACGTAATTTTTCAAAGTGCTTCGATTTGGGTGAAAATAGCACCCCTAGCTAATTTCGACGTCCGGAATCCATTTTTAGGATCAAAATTCAAAATTGAGATCGTTTCACTTGTCAAAAACTCGATTTAAAATTTTGGACCCAAGACAGCCGACTGCTTGCATAGTCAACCTTCACATCACCGAAATCTAGAACTCAACCAATTTGATCATCTAACATCAAACTTTCAAAATTTCAACTTGGTCAACCATAGTCAACCCATGGTCAAACTTAGTCAAACTTAGTCAAACTTAGTCAACAAGATCTCTAAACAATGTCGAAGATGTCCCTTGACATGTACAACCACTTCTATAATTGATCACATTGCTTCATATCCATTCACACTAGCTTTCTCACCAGATTTTGATTTTAATCCTAAAGGGGGCATAGTAATACACATCATTAATCACATATGTCGATAAAATCTTCTTCAACAATCAAGACAATAACCAAGTCTAATTTTTGACTCAATCAAAAGTCCTCATCACTTGGGGCATATCGCTTGGGTCATATCAGATTCATCAAAATCCATATCAAATCGGGTATTCTCTTAATCTAGTAAACTGTATCAACTCTTTGTAACCATCGGTTCAGATGTGTTATTTCCTTGATTCTTCATAACTGAAGGGTTCAGAGTTGGCATCCTTTCGATTCCTTCAGACAAACAGGTCTAGAGTTAGGATATTCGATTCCTCATAATCATAGGTTCAGAATCAGGTGTTTTATCACTTCTTCATAATCACAGGTTCAAAGTTGTTTTTAACATAATCTTTGATTCTTTTGGTCAATTAGGACTTGAATCAACATCTTGAAATCTTCCAATCGATTTCTATCTCAGAATTGGTTAATCAATCAAGATCAATTTCTCCATCACATAACTAAGTTCGGATCTCAACAAATAGATTTATCTTTGAACCACTCCGCTTCACACAATAATTCAATGAGGAGCAAAATGTAATACCCCCAAAATGGGCTTCAATACCATTGACCTCCTACATCAACAAATTGATCAAAATTGACCCCAAAAGACCTAACCTAAGGCACATCTTCACATCAATTTATCAAAACCCTAATCGATCCTATCCTGAATCGGCATCGGGAAATATTCTTAAAAATTCCTAATATATCCTAATTATCTATGATTAAATATTATTTGGCGATAAATGATATTATTTTATTTATCCTAAGTGTGATTAATTGAATATGTTAAATATTTAATTAATTAAACTTCATTTAGCCACTTAATCACTTTAATTAGATTTAATTAAAATTATTCCTTAATTAATATTATTTATTTGACAATTAATCAAAAATTCTAAAAATAATTGATTGAATATTTATTTAATTAATTAAAATAAACTATCAAATTTAATAATATAATTATGGATAAAATTTGATTAAATAATTGATTAACCCATAAATCAGTTATTTTTAAACTAAATCAAATAAGTTGAGATTAAAACACATGCAAATTAAATAAACTCACAATTATCTATGCAAAAATTAGAAGGTCAGTTAAACTCAAAATCAACTCTTGGACTCATTTTGTTAACTTTCTAAACTCAACATGTGATTGTGAGTTAAAAAGCAGATTGGAGTGATCTCAACTTCCAATTATGAGTTAAAAAGTTGATTTGCATGATTTTCACTAGATAACTATTTCTATTTCCCTGATTACTTTCCAATCAATTTGAGTTGATCAAGGAGTGATTTTTGGCTTTTCTATGAGTTCTCAAACCTAGATTTCTATATAAATAGCCCTCGGTCCTTCACAATCATGTGTGTGCAATTTTGAGAACAACAGAGTTATATTGTCGAGTTCTTGCAAGATTGTGCATCCATTTTTTAGATCAATTGCTAGTTTTTGCATTCATAGCTTAGTTTCATTTCATTGATATCAAGTTTTAGATCAATTTCATTTAGCTTAAATCATTATTATTGCATTGAAAATCACAAAAATGTAGATTAATCTTGCATTCATTTCAATAGTTTTTTTCTTTTAAATCCTTCATTTAGGTGTTGCATTGTCACTGATGTTGGTCAATTCTGAGAATACCATACTCACGTCTTCTAGAAGGCAGTAAATCACCTAATTGATGAAATATTCATTCATTGCTTATTTATTTATCATTGATCTATAATGTTTTACTGAAGTGTTGTGTCTTCTGAGCAGGTACAATTTTCACACACACAGTTAGTACTTATGGACAAATGTCCTAGTAGTCATGCACAAATGTCCTAATAATGGTGCACAAATGGGCCAATTATGAACCAAAAAAACTAAAAAATGATCAACTATTGGTACATGTATTATCATTTTTGGATCTCCTTAAAAAATACTAATTGGGGGGTCAAGTGTATGTGGAGTGTGAGGTTATTGGAATGTGTTCTATTCGTAACTAAAATATATATTAAAATACTTAAACTATTAATATAATTTTATTCCTACAATTATAATCAATTTAAAATAAATAAATAAATTTTTTTAATATATTCTAATTGTGTTCATTAATTTATTAAACAAGGTCATTTTTTCACAGCTTAAGGTTAGAGATTCACACACTTCACAAACCAAACCTAGCTCCACCCTTCCATAAATATATTCTTGTAACCATTATAAACTCATAATATTTCCATAATCCATCATAAACTCAACAAAATTAAGTAGGATTTGTTGGATAATAGTCCATTTAGTTCATATAATCTAATTGTGAGTAATTAAATTGATTAATTCATATATATGTAATCAAGTATATATACGAACATAATACATTCTTTTTAAAGTGTTGTTAAGTATCAAAGTGAATGTGATTGTAATAGAGTGAATCAATTACTTTTCTTATACTAACACCCAATAATAGGAGTTGGAAACGATCTATGGAAAACCACACACACATACAAGTAACACAAATAAGAACACACTAATAGTAGATTGGGAAAAAAAACAAATGAATACAAGTGTATCAAAAAAGATTAGGAGATATTGGAATAAGGTTTTTGAATGTTATAAAGACTCTAACCCAAGTTTGATGAGTTTCCAAGCTTGAAAATTTAATACAATATAGAGGTGCACCTAACACAAAGGAGAAAACCTTGATGTCAAGAACTTGCCAAATTTTTATTTTTTCTTAAAATTTTTCTTTAATCATAACTTAATATGGACACCTTTCATTAAAATGAGAAAATATTATAATAAAATAGAAAAACCCTTGCCAAATTTGTTGGTGTGGTTAAGGTTTTGTAGCTAGCAATTTCATCACCTAGGTCCTAATTACACATGCTACTTGTATCGTCTTAAAATGGAATCACCCATGTTGAGGCATGTTTATCCCTCCTTAGTAGGATGCTTTGGACCTAATTTAAATTCCTTTACAGACCCATGGATGTACCTTTACTTTTGTGTTAGATTGGACTCCTATTTTTTTCTTATTTCCATTGTTATTTTCACTGTCCCTAAGATCCTAGACCATCCCCCAATGAGTTGACCCATCAAGGGGTATTTCAAGGTTGGCCTAGTACCTTAGGGGAAGGTCAAGGTCATCCTAGCCCTTGGAGTGAGGCTTAATTTGGCCTCCCCACAATGTTGGGTGCCTCGGGATTTTGGGTCCATCTCAAGTTTCTAATTTCTTTTCCCACCTTGTGTAGTCGACCCTTTTTTATTTTGGTCACAAAATTGGTATAAAAGGAGGCCTGCTCACTTAATTTTATAGATATTAGTTATCCATGAAGCATACAAGCATTCGTATTCCATTCAAGAGTATTCCAAGAGCATTCATAATCATTTTCTAGGAGCATTGAAGAAGATCCTTTTGCAACCTTTAAAGACTTCAAGCATTCAATATCTTTTGCATTTAAGGAGCTTTCAAGGAGATTTGGTGGAGTTCATTGGAGGCATTTTCATCATCTTTCCATGATCATGCATGTTCCTTTCAAGATCTAGCTTCCTTCTTTGAAGATAGTGGAGTTGGCGATCAAGGAAGGGTTTGTTCATCCATTCTTCATTTGCATTTGTATATCTAGCTTAAGCATATGAGTACATCTACATCTATGTATCCATGAATTGATATGATTGATATATGGCATTTTGTGGATATATCCTACATTCCTACAAGATTGAACAATATTGAGCACTTTGACATCCTTGTGGATTATGGATCTGGATCCTCTACGAAGGTTTCTACAAAGTAAGGTGAATTTATGCATTTCCTTTACTTTTACATACATTTACATTCAAGTTTAACTCCTAGACTAGGGCTTGATTGAGGAAAGCCCCTCCCAAACAAAAACAAACATTTTTCTCTTGCAGATTCATGTTTTAAAACTTGTAGATTTGGATTCAGAGCCTTCATAACCTATTTGTTGTTGTAGCTGTGGATCCCGAAAAAACCTACAGATTAGGGGGAGGCTAATTTTGGCCTTGTCCTGGGTGGATTCTCCTCCAAGTCACCATACCCACTCCAAGTCAACCTAGTCTAGAGGCATAAATATTTATGGGTTTTACATATCACAGTTTTCTAGTCCTAGATCTAATCCTATTCAATTTCCTGATATGTTCCGGTAGAAAAATCTCATATCTAAGTTGGAGCACACATTTTGAGTATTGTAAGGTGAGTTGACATATTTCATTGGTTATTTTGTGTATTTATATATCAGATCTGAGCTATTTTCTTAGTCTTAGCATTGCATTTACCTTCCTAGTTGGCTATACCTGACACATAGGGAATAACATCTTTCTACTTAGCACTTGGTTAGATCCTTGTTTTGAATTAGTACCCCGACATCACTTGGGTTGTGTTAATCTAGCTCAGATCCAACTAAGGGATTTTATTGGGATATACCTTCCTTTGTGGCCCCTCTCGAGCATAACATTGAATGTATAAGCATGGAAAGTGTGGTGTATTACATATCTTATTCTTGTCACATTTTTCACCATATATTTTGATGAACCCTCCACTTTCATGATTTATCCTTTTGATTAGGTAGTTGGATTTCCTTCACATTCTTGTGTGTTCACCTTCACTATACATTTTGGTGAACTTGTCACTTTCATGCTTTATCCTTTTGATTAGGTAGTTGGATTTCCTTCACATTCTTGTGTATTCACCTTCACTGTACATCTTAGTAAACCCATTTCTTCCATGCATTATCCTTTTGATTAGGTAGTTATCTTTCCTTCACATTCTTGTGTGTTCATGTTCACTATGCATTTTGGTGAACCCACTTGTGACACCTTTTTATTTTTGGTGTTAGATTACATTGTGTGTGTTGGTCCACCACCTTTTTGGTGAACCCAACACTTTCGTGCTTTTATCCTTTTTATTTTTTTGTTAGATTGACTTTAAATTCTAATGTGTTAGATTTCATTGTGTACTTTGTGTATGCAATGTCTTGTTTACATTTTATGCAATAGTTGGATTTAGATTTAGTGTTTATACTTAATTTTTTGTGGTTAGATCTCATTTTGGTGCTTGAAAATCCTTTCTGTGATCTCCCTTTAGCTTTGCACTCATTTGTGTATGAGCTTTATTACTTTGATTCCAACCTATAGCATCCTAGTTAGAAGAAGTCATAGAATCATGGGTTATTTTGATCTTGATTCATCTTTCTTCCCTAGGAACCTTGATGACAACATGATCCCTCATAATCTTAATCCTTCCACAGAAAATAAATATTCTCACTCTTCCCATGATGAAGATGAAACTTTAAGATTTCCTCCTTCCTAAGTCCAAAATCTTACTCGTGATCTTGAAAAGATGGAAAGTTTACTCATTCAAGAAAACCATAATCCCGATACTATTGCTGCAATTGAAGCCTTAAGGAAATTTATACACAATGATAAAAATGGCAGTAATCTCTTGTGTGGTATTTCTCACCTTGTTGTTTCTAATGATAAACCTTTAGTCGAAGGCTCCCAGGATTTAGGTTATGTTTTTCCTGATATGAATGTTGAACCTTCTTTGCCTATCTTTGTTCCTACTCCTAGCATTCCTACTTATGTGCCACCTCTTATGACCACATACGTGCAAGTTTCTAATCCTATACATGTGATTCTTCCTAATCCCTCAACTCCATCTCTTCCTATGATTGTTCCAGTTGTTTCTTTTCCTACCTTTATGCCTTCTTATTATAGTGTGCCTTTTACATATTCTAATCCTCTTCCTACGACTGTTTAAAGTGTTTCTCTTGTGACTTCTAGTTTCCCTATTGCTTCGTATACATTTCCTACTATATATAATGTTACCATGCCTACTATTTCCTCTAATGATTCAACCATCATTAGTCTTTCTCAAACCATTTCATCCTTGCAATAACAACTTGCTTCATTAACTCAGTCTAAGTTTAATGTTCCTACATGTGACATTGTTAATACTTTGTCCTTAGACATTATTTGTGCGGTTATCCCTCAACATATTGAGATGTCTTGCCTTGACACTTATAATGGTAAGGGTAACCCTGTGACTCATGTTAAGACTTTTCAAACCCTATGTAGTGACTTTACCCACAATCATAGGCTCATGACCAAGTTGTTTACTAGGACCTTCAAGATAAGGCCTTGCAATGGTATTGTTCTTTACCTTCCTATTCCATTAACTATTTTTAAAATCTTGATAATTATTTCATTCAACAATTTCAAAAAAATATTGGTCCTCAAGTTTCGTTGACTGAACTTAATGCATTGCAAACTAGGAGGTAAAGAAAAAGTTAGTGACTTTATTGGTAGATTTAAACATTTGTATGCTTAGATTTCTTATCTTGTGCTTGATATTGATATACAATGCATGTTTATTGCTAATTTACAAAAATAAATTAGAGATAAGATTCTGCTTACTGAGTTCACTTCCTTTTCCCAACTTTGTGCAGTGCTTGACCAATATTATTTACAAGGAGCCAATTTAAGAGCACCACTCTAATGACTCATGTACCATTTGATAATAGTGATGTCATCACCCACCGAAATAAGTTCCATAAACCTAAAAGCTATATCAAGAACAAAAAAGTGTCAAATATAGTAGAAGAAAAAGTAGCTATCGCATCCAAGGGTGTTGCTTCTTCTTCCTTTGTTTTCTTCCCTAATCATAAGTATACTCCTTTATCTGAGTCTTTACAGACTATGATAGAAATTTTTTTAAATGCTAAGATCATTAAACTTCCTCCTATTATACATATTCACCTAAGTATGATGGCTTCCAATTCCTTTGATCCCAAAGCTTTTTGTTAATACCATCATCATCTTAGCCATGATACTGAGAGGTGTTATTCCTTGAAGAATGTTATCCAAGACTTGATTGATTCCAATGATATATCTATTGATGTTGATGATATCCATGGAAACAAATCCATAGCACCTCCTAACTAGAACCTACAGATTTACACCAA
The DNA here is from genome assembly GCA_027943335.1 of Chamaecyparis obtusa. NCBI lineage: Eukaryota > Viridiplantae > Streptophyta > Pinopsida > Cupressales > Cupressaceae > Chamaecyparis > Chamaecyparis obtusa. The sequence continues at coordinate 1,926,277 of BSBK01000709.1, forward strand.
TCCTTTACCTTCTCAATCTACCAACACCATTTCCCAACCTTCTTCTTCTTCTACACAAATTATTCATGATGAAAAGATGAAAGAAGCCAACCATGTTGAGCATGAACCCCCACCTAAACCTCAACCTCAACCTAGTAGACAAATTTCTATTAACTTTGACCATTCTAAAATGATTAAAGCTCCTAATGGTCCTCTTTGAATTGTTACTAGGGTTGTTGGTAATCTTTCATGTAGTACTTTTATTGGCCCTACCTCCATGGTGAATGTTATAACTGAAGAGAATATTTTTAGTAAACACTTGCAAAGAGATTTCTATGATATGACAAATACTTGGGTTCAGACTTGTAATAGATTTCTTTATCATCCTCATGGTTCTATATCCTTTCTTGTAGACCTTTGTGGTAAAGTTATGGATACTACCTTTGTTATCATCCCTACTTCTGATCAATTACATGTTAAGGTTGGTTTTCCTTGGTTGTCCTCCATTCAAGATGTAGCTTCTCCTATCCATAAATGCCTTAAGTTCCCTCATGATGGTGAGATCAAGAACATTAACCATAGTCTTTATCGTCCTTCTAGGCCTCAAGACTATGTTGACCTTGATTTATTTTGGTCTTCTTTGCCTATGACAACTCCAACCCATCTTGGTTACCTTTTCCAATCTTATTAAGCCTTTAAACATAGAAAGATCATTGAATTGAGTTTTCCCAAGCTTGATCCTACCCGTGGTATTTTACCTATTCCATCAGTTCCTCCTTTGTCTAATTCTTTGATTTCTATTGAGAAACCTCATATTCCTATTTCTCAACCTAGTGTGGTTCCTTTCGTTCCCTCATCGTAGGGAGAAAAGGACCCAATGTTGATTGATCCCACTCCACCTCCTATATCTAGCAAGACCAAACATAACCGGCATGCCCGTGACCATCAAAAGAGACATCAAGATAAATCCAAGGCACGTGTGCATGCTTCCCAAAACATCTTACCTTTCTTTGACCATCCCATGCTAGATTATGTGGAGGAATTTAATAATCATAACACTATTCAAATGGATAAATATGGTGATTTTATTTAGATTTTGGATTCTATTGTGATTAATATTGATGATCCTATTGATACTAACAATGATATACATGATAGTGATTTTGATGAATATAAGACTATTGATCTTGACAATGATTTTCCTAATATGTTTTCAAAAAGTTATCAATCACTCCTAGTATGGAACAAAGTGACTCACAACATGGTCCTTGTCTGGAACTGCAAATTGTTCTACTGTGTTGGATGTTGCTCCTCTTGTGAGTTTCCCACCTTCCCTAAATGATATATACCAAGATGAGGGGGTGAAGGGGGGAAGACGATGCGCTTGATTGGCTTCTCTATCATGGTAGTATTTGTGTGTTTGCCTATCTGATGCAAGAGCATCCTTGGGTAGTTGGAAATCCTATGTCAACCAAAGATATATTGGATTTGTTTTTTGAATTTCATTGTTTGGAGTGGTGAACTCGGTTGGAAGATGTTTTGCTTCACTGACGGACTTGGTGACTTGGTGAATGATCTTGGTGGATGAGTTGTGCTCAGTGGAATGTTTCTTTTTGGTTCATCGAAGGGCTCAGTCTCTATTTTGGTGTTCTTTACTGAGTGGGTTTGATTGTTGTTCTATGTTGCTCAGTTGATTTGCTGGCATGATCGGTGGTCTAGTTCACTGATGATTTTATTTGGATTTTTTTTCTTGGCTGATATGTGTAAATTTGGGTCACATTCCTCATGATGTGGATCGACCGTTAGGATGTGTGAGGACCTAAACCTGGGTTGGTTCTTTCTCCTATGCAAGTTTAATGACTGTTGCAAGCCGACATGAAAGATAACACATTTTGTCATGAGTTTCTTGAGGCCAATTATTGTTTTATGATTTATTGTTTGTAAAGCTGACTTGTGGCTATGTTGTATAAAAAGGAGGGTTTAGGTAGAATAGGAGAAGAGGTGAAAGTGTGGAGTTTAGTGCTACTGGCTAAGTGTTGGTTTGGAAAACCAGAAGGTTTCTTGGTGGCTTGCGAGCTCAAGTTTAGATCTGTCTTGGTGTTTCTATTAGTTCATCTTTGTGATATAGATCTGGGCTATCTAGGAAGTAATTAGAACATGTGATCTTGTTGTATTTTCTGATGTATTGGTCGTAATTGAGAAGGCCTTATATCTCGCCATGTTGCATGTAATTGATAGTTGTTGAATAAAAGAGTTGAATTCTATTTATATCTTGTTGTTTCCACTATGTATTGTATTGACTACAAGGTTTGGACTGTCCATTCTCAGATCTTCCATCCTTGACTACATTAGGTGGTATTAGAGAGAAGGTTGATCTAGTTGGTGAAGGTTGATCTAGTTGATTCGAGTTGAAAATCCATGTTCTTGGACTTGTGAAACCCTTCCTGGTTGTTCATGTGAGGTAGCAGGTTGTGATTTGACTTGCAAACAACTTGGAGGTTGTCACAAGGAGGTTGGGTTTGGGATTTTTTGCATAGGATTTTTGAAGATCTTGGAAGATGCCTCTGAGAAGATTGGACCCTAGGGGGATTGTAGATCTCTATGATGTGGTGGAGATGAAGATAACATAAAGGATTAGATTGGATGTCAGATATGAGATGATGACAATGAAGAATGAGACAGTCTCTGAGATCATGAGAGCTATAGCTGGTATACCAAGGAAGTTTGGAATTGAGGATGGTTATGAAGAATTTGTTGAGGATTTTGAGAATATTTGATTTGTGGAAGACAAAGATGATCAGTTGGAGAGATCTATGGCTCGATTAAGTACAAGTCAATGAATGGAGATTTCTAACTTCTTAGGATCATTGAAACCCGAGAAAATAATTGATTGGATCAGTGATTTAGAATCCTACTTTAATCTATAAGACATTGGAGATCCTCTTAGAGTGAGGATATCATAGACTAAATTGAAGGGACGTGTTTCTTTATGGTGGAAAGAATTACAGATATATAGAGAAGAAGAAGGTGAGATGAAATTCACTCGATGGAGGTTGATGGTGGAAAAATTGAAGTCTAAGTTCATTCTTGCCAACTACGAACTTGATTTATTCAAGAAGTTATAGAACCTAAAGCATAATGAGATGACTGTGAAAGACTATACCGAGGAGTTTTACAAGCTGACTATTTTATTTGGACATAGAAAAATTTCTAAAGAAAATGTGGCTAGGTATATTATTGGTTTTGGATTCAATATCCAGGATAAGGTTGACATCTTTAAGATTGATTCATTTGAGGATCATTACCAGTATGTCCTGAAGGCGGAAGATAAGATGAAGAGAGAAGACATCAAGGTAACTCCCGAGGGAACCTGAGAAACAAGAGAAGTCAAAAAGGGACAAACTGATAGTTGAGGATGAATTGAAACCTATTGAATGGAGGAGAAGAACAGGTAGAGGTGGATTAAAAGATACTTGTTATAACTGTGGAGAAAAGAACATAGGTCATTTGAATGTTCCCATGCATACATGAAGCTTGGTAATAGCAAGAATGTTGTGGTGCATGAAGATTCACCGGATGAACCTGAAAAATAAAACTTGTTTGTTCGGAGAACATTTCTCGGTAATAAGGTGATGGAACCTTGTTAGAGAAGAAATTTGTTTAGAACCCGATGTAAGTCCAGAGGTTAATTCTATAATGTGATTATGGATAGTGGTAGTATCGATAAACTTGTTGTTGAGGAGATGGTACAAAAACTTGGTTTGAATAGAGTGAGACATCCTTATTCTTATAAGATCAATTAGTTACAAGATGAACATGCTTTAGAGGTGAGGGAGCGATGTTTTCTTGATTTTCAAATTGGGCAGTATAGGGATCAAGTGTTGTGTTATATTTTGGACATGGGTACTTGTCATAGGTTTCTTGGTAGACCTTGGTCGTATGATTGTAAGGTTGTACATGATTGTGTCAAGAATGTATTCACTATTGAGAAGTGTGGAAAAAAGTTTTCCCTGATTTCTTTGCAAGATACAAAACTTGATAATATGTATCTAAGCTTCAATAGAAGAAGTGAGTTGAAGGGATTATCAAAGGGTTAGAGATTATCAAGGAGAAATGACCTGTGGAATACCAAGAAAAGATATGAGAAGGCAAGGTGAACAATTATTAGTTGCAAGAAAGGATTCACCGAAGTGGAACTGAGGCAAGAGTGTACCAATTGAGGACTTAGTGGACATGTATATCAAGAATGATTTTGGGATCTATGTGTGGAATCCCAAAAGATGTTAGTTGAGCTAATGAGAACATCTTTTCACACCTAGGGTGTTTAATGCAAGAGCATCCTTGGGTAGTTGGCAATCCTGTGTCAACCAAAAATATATTGGAGAAGGTTTTTGGATTTCATTGTATGGAGTGGTGAACTCAGTTGGAAGATGTATTGTTTCATCGATGAACTCAGTGACTCAGTGAATGAGCTTGGTGGATGAGTTGTGATCGGTGGAATGTTTCTATCTGGTTTATTGACGGGCTCGGTCTCAGTTTTGGTGTTCTTTACCGTGTGGGTACGGTTGTTTTTCTATGTTGCTTGGTTGATTTTATGGTATGCTTGATGGTCTAGTTCACCAACTGGTTTATTTGGATTGTTTTTCTTGGATGATATGTGCATTTTATTTGGGTCACATTCCTCATGATGTGGATCAACTATTAGGATGTGTGAGGACCTAAATTTGGGTTGGTTCTTTCTCCTATGCAAATTTAATGACTATTGCAAGTCAAAATGAAGGATAAAACATTTTGTCATGAGTTTCTTGAGGCCAAATGTTGTTTTATGATTTATTATTTTTAAAGCTGACTTGTGGCTATTTTGTATAAAAAGGAGTGTTTGGGTAGAATAGGATAGGAGGTGAAAGTATGGAGTTTAGTGCTAGTGGCTAAGTGTTGGCTTGGAAAATGAGAAGGTTTCTTGATGGTTTGCGAGCTCAAGTTTAGATCTTTCTTGGTCTTTCTACCAATTTTTTATTGTGATACATATCTGGGATAGCTAGGAAGTAATTGGATCCTCTAATCTTATTGTATTTGTTGATGTATTATTCATAACCGAGAAGGCATTACAACTCGACATGTTGCATGTAATTGACATGTGTTGAATAAAGAGTTAAATTATGTTTATATCTAGTTATTTTGGTTGTGTTATATTAGATGCAAGATTTGGATTGTCCATTCTTGGATCCTCCATCCTTGACTGTGTCACTGTCATGTTGTGTTTCCCCCATAATGTGCTACTTGTTATATGTTCTATTTAGATTTCTTTAAACGATCATTGTTGCTCCGTTGGTGCAAGATGATCAAGGAATCAAAATGTTGTAACCATTATTCTATTTGTACCTTGCTTCTTTTATATGTCCTTATATGTTGTGTTGTAAATGTTCCATTGTTCGTAAATGTTTATTTATGTAGTCCGCTTGGGATATTGCGATATAGTAGAACCAAATCTTTTTGGTTTTCGTGATGCCTATCCAAAAAGACTCTTCTTCATGACTCTTACGTGTTTTTCCTCCATTGTTTTGTAGTTCTACTTCCTTTGGGGAATAATGAAATTTCATTTGATATAATATTTGTAAGAATTTTCCTAAGGCAAAGAATAAAATTCCAAGATCTAGAAGCTCAAGAGATAGCACAAGATAGATCAGATGATATGGTGAAATGAATAGATTCAATGATGATAAATAATCAAAATAGAATGCATAATGGATAAATACAAAGTAGGAATGCCTAAATATATAGACAACACGATAAGACTACATGATAAGGAGATAATAAGCTATCAACCAAACTAGGTGGAATCATATATCCAACAAAGGTGGATCATCCTCCATTGTACATCAAAGTATGTGCAACATGTGCAACAATGAGAGGATGATAATGTGATAAGAGCACTAAAGGTGGATCTCACACACAAAGAGGTATGAGATGACAACTATCATCACCTAAAGAGGAATTTCTCCTAACCATGTGCTAAAATGAAATGCAAACTCTTAGGTGTCTCAATGACAACTAATATGCAAATGCATTATCCTAAGGAAACTTAAGTAAAGTGTAATTAGTAATATTTAATTACACCAACAATATTTCATATGTTATCTTATGATCATACTGACCCTAGAGTTAGTAGATCCCTTTGTGTTCTTTCATTTTGTTATGTGCCTATTTCCCTTGATATATCTTCTCTTGGTGGCATTTCATAGTGGAAATATCTCTAGTGGATTCATATACACTCCATTAAAGCCATAGCTCCTGTTGAGGCACTTGCAATCCCTTTAACATGGGGGCATACACTCTACTCCAATTTTTCACACACGCACTATGACAGTGTTTTCTTCTTTGAATCCCTTTTATGGATTACTAAAAAATCTTAAAGACATGATTCTCTTTCAGATCTCTTCTTGGATTACTAACAATCTAGAAGGCTCGATCCCTATGGTTGTGTGTACGAGGTTTTGCACCTTCATAGAATTAGTATTGAACAATAAATGAAATAGAAACTAAATAACCACAATATAGCAATCTATTTAGCAAATGAATGAACAATTAAGCATCCTATGGCTCTCTAACTAAGAGTGTTAATGTGAAGCTCTCAGCAAGCCTCCATTAAATGACAGTCCTAGAATGAGAAATGATATGATAAACAAGCTAAATTAATCAATTCCAAATGAAATAAAACTAATTTGCCTTAATTTTCCTTTCTAACTATAAAATGAAAGAGGTTTGATGCTATTCTTAGATTTGTGGAAGATTTATGATTGATTTTGGCCTTCCTTTTATAGAATTAGGGAAGGGTAGGGGATCTAGTTGTGTTGATCATGATTAAACTTGATTTGAGTCTTTGGTTCCACCCTTTGAAGACAATTTAAATATAGTGTCCTCAAAGCTTGGGACAAGTAGACAAGATGAGTGGACAAGATGCTCTTTCAATTTGAGTGATTGAGATTGAATTTGGCTTGATCCATGTGAGTTCATTTCCTTAAATCTCATTGGTTGATTGATTTTCCTCCCTTTTGGTTGTTGAGAGAAATTAAGATTTAATCAATTGATTTTAATTCATTTATTTATTTAGCCAAGTTTACCCCTTGAATGGGTTGATTTTATTTAATTCAAACTATACAGTTAATTAGATTAATTGCACGTTGATTTAATTTCACTTGATTTAAATGCTTTTAATTGATCTTTTGGCTTTAGATTTTGAATCACATTGAATTAAGACTTGATTTTAATTTTGATTGGCTAAATGCTTGTTTTGATTCAATTGCTTTGATTTTGCCTTGATTAATCACATGAATGATCCTGTCCACTTTTTGGTGAGTACGGGTTGCATTCTTTTGATCTCTTAAGGATACAAACATCCTTATGCCTAGATTGCCTTTTGTGGTTTTTCTCTTTTGGAAATAAAATTTCCTAGGGGTGAACCCTTGATGAGTTGAATATCATGCACACAAACTTGCTAGATTATTCAACACCAACTTGTGTTGCAACATGCCTTTTGGTGTGGTTCACAATAATACACACACATCTTACTGGGTGAGTTAATCACACTCTTTTTTGTTTTTGTTTCTGTTAGTGATATCTCTCTTGTTATGATTTTGGATTTAAAAATGACTCATGTCTATTAGGGGTTGATGGAATCTTTGTCTCCTTAGTCATGATGAGATCACCTTATGCATTTTGATCTACTTTATCGAGAGTTTAAGGTAGGCTCACACTCCCGCTAAAGTGGGGGCTAAATGTATCATCTTAAAATTGAAGCACCCATGTTGAGACATGTTTATCCCTCCTTAGTAGGATGCTTTGGACCTAATTTAAATTCCTTTATGGACCCATGGATGTACCTTTTCTTTTGTGTCAGATCAGGCGCCTATTTTCTGCTTCTTTATGTTGTTCTTTTATTTGTCCCTATGATCCCAAACCATCGCCTAATGAGTTGACCCATAAAGGGGTATGAAGAGGTTTTCATAGCCCCTTAGGGGTATTCCAAGGTCATCTCATCCCCTATGGTGAGGCCAAAGTCACCCCCCTGAGGTTGGGTGCCTCAAGATTTCGGGCCCACATCTCGAGTTTCCAATTTCTTTTCCTGCCTTGTGCAGTTGGCCCTTTTTTATTTCAATCTTAAAATTGGTATAAAAGGAGGTCTAATCACTTAATTTTAGAGATATAAGTTATCCATGAAGCATGCAAGCATTCATATTCTTTTGAAGAGCATTCCAATAGCACTCATAAGCATTTTCTAGGAGCATTAAAGAAGATCCTTTTGCAACCTTTCAAGACTTCAAGCATTCAAGATCATTTTCATTAAAGGAGATTTGGAGGAGTTTATTGGATAAATTTTAGTCATCTTTCCATGATCATGCATGTTCCTTTCAAGATCTAGCTTCCTTCTTTAAAGATAGTGGAGTTGGCCATCAAGGAAGGGTTTGTTCAACCATTCTTCATTTGCATTTATATATCTAATTTAAGCATATGAGTACATCTACATCTATGGATCCATGACTTGGAATGATTGATATATGGAATTTTGTGCAGATATCCTACATTCCTACAATATTGAATAATATTGAGCACTTTTACATCCTTGTGGATTACAGATTTGGATACTTCGTGAGGGATTCTACAAAGTAAGGTAAATTTATGCATTTTCTTTAATTTTACATTCAAGGTTAATTCCTAAATCAAGGCTTGACCAAGGCAATCCCATCCCCAAAAAAAATAAAAAAAAATTATCCTGCAGATTGAGGCTTTCAGACTTGTAGATTCAGATTCAAAGCCTTTAGAACCTATTTGTTGCTGGAGTTTTGGATCCTGAAAAATCTTACAAATTAGGGGGAGACTGATTCTGGCCTAGTCTGGGGTGTTAGGATTAACAAGATAGAAATAAAAATTACATGCAAATATAACCAACATCAAAGCAACCATAAACCACATAGAAGATAATAGAAGACACAAAGATTTAACGTGGTTCACCCAATCCCTAGGCTACGTCCACCAACAGAGAGTCCAATATTTTATTATCCAATGATTATAACCTGATTACAATCCGTAATCCCTTACAACTCAATACTGCCACAAGAAGCTACTAAAACATACATAATGAAAAATCCTAACCCTAAGCCATATTATACAATATTTTTCCACTTTAGGGTTAGAATGAGTTACAACATGTCGGCCCAAAATTAGCCAAAAAATATGTCGGCCTCGAACCCCAGTGAGGGCAAGAGGAAAAGTGTACAATACTTTCCTAATCAGACACCACAAGCTAATAATCTCCCACTTGGTGACTGATCAGGATCCACACTAAGAAACCTCCCACTTGGAGACTGATCATGTAGAAAAATTACTACCATATGAGGCTCCCACTGGATCGAACCACCCTGGACTCATCTGTTCCTTTATTATGTTCAGTCTAGAAGACCAACTGAAGCTGAACATGAGTTCAACTTCTCCCTTGTTACCACCTTTGTAAACATATCTGCTAGATTGTCATCTGTGTGTATCTTTTCTAGCTTTCACCCATCATCCAAAACTAACTAAATGAAATGATACTGCAACTGTATGTGTTTTGTCTTTGAGTGCAAAGCAAAATTCTTCGCAAGATGAATGGCACTTTGGCTATCTGTATGTAGAAAATTATCTATATGTGGATGTCCTAATTCTTCCATGAATAATTGAAGCCATATCATCTCCTTGGCTACTTCTATAGCAGCAACATACTCTACCTTTGTAGTGGATAAAGCAACCACCTTTTGTAGTTGAGAAATCCAACTCACTATTGTCCCACCAACAGTAAATACATAGCCTGTAGTACTCTGCTTGCTATCTATATCTCCTACCAAATTTGAGTCAACATAGCCTTGTACAGTAGTAGTAGATCCCCCAAAGTGTAAACACTTACTGGATGTACCTCTCAAATATTTGAGAATCCATTTGACTACATTCCAATGCTCAATACCAGGGTGACTCATATATCGGCTAAAAAATCCCACTGCATGTGCAATATCTAGCCTAGTACATACCATAGCATACATTAAGCTCCCTAAAAATGAATCATAAGGTACCTTAGACATTTTAGCCTCCTCTTCTGATGTCTTAGGACACATCTCCTTCATCAATTTCAAATGACCAAGAAAATGTGTGCTTACAGCTTTGGCATTCTCCATAGAGAAACATTGCAACACCTTCTCAATATAATTAGCCTAAGATAAAGTCAACTTCCTATTTTTCCTATCTCTACAAATTTTCATACCAAGGATTTGTTTTTTTGCCCCCAAATCCTTCATAGAAAATGAATGTGCTAAATGTTGTTTTAACCCCTTAATGTGATCCATGTTAGACCGAGCTACAAGCATATCATCAACATATAAACATAAAATAATGTAGCTATCATCATCCAACCTCTTAAAGTAAACACAATGGTCAGAATGACACTGAGTGTATCCATGCTCATTCATAAAAGTGTCAAATTTAATATACCATTGTCGAGGTGCTTTCTTCAAGCCATATAAAATTTTTTGCAATCTGCACACCAAACTCTCCTTACCCTTGACCTCAAATCCTTGTGGTTGTACCATATATATTTCTTCATCCAAATCACCATGAAGAAAAGTTTTTTTAACATCAAGCTGATCTAAATGCAAATCTTCAACAACCACAATACTTAAAATAGTACAAATAGAAGTCATTTTAACAACTGGAGAAAATATCTCATCAAAATCAATGCCCTTTTTCTGTGCAAATCCTTTTACAACTAACCTGGCTTTAAACCTTTTCTTACCTACATCCTCTTCTTTCAGCCTGTAAACCCATTTGTTATGTAAAGCTCGTTTACCTGCAGGTAACTTGCATAAATCCCAAGTTTGATTTTTCAGCAAGGAGTCCATTTCCTCTATCATTACAGACTCCCGCTGAAGCTTTGTATCCACCTACATAGCTTTATTATAACATTCAGGTTCACCAGCATCTGTTAACAAAATAGAATACAAAGAGGGAGAGAATCTTTCTGGAGGTCTACTTAGCCTTGTTGACCATCTAATATTCACTAGGGTGTATGGTATTTGTTGTTGTTGTTGTTGCAGAGCATAAGGGTCTACTGGAACATCATCTTTTGGAGTATCATCTAGTACTACATAATCATTTTCTTTCTTCTCATGCTACTGCAACAAATCTTTGTACAATACTTTATCATTGAATATGACATCCCTGCTTCTTACAATTTTATGATTTTCAAAATCCCAAATCCTATAACCAAATTCATCAATGCCATATCCAAGAAATACACATTTCTTTGACTTAGCTTCCAGCTTGGTTCTATTTTCAAAATCTATATGTGCAAAAGATTCACAACCGAAGGTTTTGAGAAAAGAATAACTCACCTTCTTACCACTCCATGCTTCCTCTGGAATACCATAGTCCAAAGGAATAGAGGGGCCTCTATTAATTAAATAAACAACATTGTTTACAACCTCTACCAACATGTTTAAGGGCAGCCTAGCATGCAACCCGATACTCCTTGCATGCTCCATTATTGTCCTATTCATGCATTCAGCAACTCCATTTTCTTGTGGAGTCCTTGGTACAGTTTTCTACCTATGAATACCATTTGAGAAATAATAATCTTTAAATTTTTTGCTGCAATACTCACCACCATTATCAAATCTGAGACATTTTAGCTTTTTACCAGTCTCATTCTCAACCAAGCATTTCCATTTCTTAAAAGTTTGAAATACATCAGATTTTTGTCTAAGGAAATAAATCCATACTTTTCTTGTTGCATCATCTATAAATGTAACATAATACAGAGAGCCACCAAGGTAAGATACTTGAGATGGTCCCCATACATCTATATGCACAAGCTCTAATCTCTCATTTTTCTTTTCCCTTCCACTCTTTACAAAACTAACTCTCTTTTATTTTCCATAAACACAACTTTCACATAAATCCATATTGACACATTTCAGACCAGGTAAAGCTTTCTTTGAATGAAGTAATTTCATACCTTTTTCACTCATGTGCCCAAGTCTATTGTGCCAGAGTGTTGTGTTAGAATCTACAATAATGGTTTGATGTTCTTCCTGCTCAACTGCAACCACTGTTCCTGAACATTCATTATCTTCTAAAATGATTAAAGTAGAAGGAACAGTATGACCTATACAAAGATATAAGGTTCCTACTTTCACACCTTTTGCTACTACTAAGGATCCTTTTGAAACCTTCCAATTTCTATCATTAAAAGTAATTGTGCAACCCTCATCACCCAGTTGCCCTGCTGAAATTAAATTCCTACTCAGCCTTGGAACATGTCTTACCTCTTGTAGTAGCCAATGATTCCCATTATGCAACTTAATCTTAATTTTTCCCTTTCCAACTATCTGACAGGGTTCATTATCTCCTAAATAAACTAGCCCAAAATCCCCTTGGACATAATCAAGAAAATAACCTCTATGGGGTGTAGCATGAAATGAAGCCCCAGAATCTAAAACCCATGAATCATCAATACTTTCTAAAGAAAGAAGTAAGGCATCCTCTTCAGGTTTATTACTTACCACATTTGCCTCTTTGTTACCTTCTTGTTTGTCTCCTTCTTTATTCTTCTAAGACCAGAAATCTTTCTTCTTATGACCTAGTTTTCCATAGTACCAGCAATCATTTGGCCCTTTGGATTTAGACCTCTTTCCCTTTGATTTTCCTCTTGATTTCCCATGATTTCTAGAATTGTTTCCTCTCTCATTGGTTCTACCTCTACTTTGTGCATTTAAGACACTACCTGATGTGGATCCACCTGAGCTTTTCCTATGAATTTCCTCACTCATAATAACACCATTAACATCATCAAATTTTAGGGTATTAGAACCAAAAATACAATTACTAACAGCCATTACCAAGCCATTCTAGCTTTCAGGAAAAGAACACAAAATCAAGAGAGCCCTGACTTCTTCATAAAAAATAACATTGACAGAAGTTAATTGACTGGTAACTATATTAAACTCATTTAAATAATCAACAACTGACCCACCTTCCACCATTTTCATATTAAACAAACGCTTCATGAGAAATACCTTATTTGAAGCGGAGGGCTTTTCATACAACTTCGCTATGATTTTCATCAAATCTTCAATCATCATTGCTTGTGTAATATTGAATGCCACTGATTGTGCTAGGAATAATCCTATACTACCAAGGGCCTTTCTATCAAGAATAGCCCACTCCTCATCAAAAGTGCTTGCCGATTTCTTGGCTTTTCCTTCCAATGGCCACCATAGATCCTTCTGATAGAGATAGTCCTCCATTTTCATTTTCCATAACTAAAAGTTCTACCCATTAAACTTGTCAACCTTCAGCCTACCCTCGTCTACCATTGCTCCCACTCAACTGTGAGACTCCCATGAATCTATGAGATCTTCCTACAGAGGATAACTGAAAAAACAACCTCACTCTGATACCACTTGTTAGGATTAACAAGACATAAATAACAATTACATGCAAATATAACCAATATCAGAACAACCATAAACCACACAGAAGAGAATAGAAGACATAAATATTTAACGTGGTTCACCCAATCCCTGGGCTACGTCCACCAACAGCAAGTCCAATATTTTATTATCCAATGATTACAACCTTATTACAATTTGTAATCCTTTACAGCTCAATATTGTCGCAAGAAGCTACTAAAACATACATAATGAAAAACCCTAACCCTAAGCCATATTATACAATATTTTTTCTCTTTAGGATTAGAATGAGTTACAACATGTCGGCCCAGAATTAGCCAAAAAATATGTCATCCCCGAACCTCGATGAGGGCAGGAGGAAAAGTGTACAGTACTTTCCTGATCAGTCACCACAAGCTAACATGGGCTGGATTTTCCTCCAAGTCACCATACCCCCTCCAAGTTGACCTAGTCCAGAGGCAAAAAGATTTTTGGGTTTTGCAAATCATAATTTTTTGGTTCCAAATCTGATCCTATTCAGTTTTATGATATTTTATGGGAGCAAAATCTCATATCTAAGTTGGAGCACACATTTTGAGTATTATAAGGTGAGTTGGCATATTTTATTGGTTATTTTGAGTATTTATATATTATATCTAAGATATTTTATTAGTCTTAGCATTGCATTTACCTTCCTAGTTGACTATACCCAACACATAGGAAATACCATCTTTCTACTTAGCACAGTTAGATCCTTGTTTTGAATTGGTACCCCTACATCACTTGGGTTGTGCTAATCTAACTCAGATCCAACTAGGGGATTTTATTGTGAGATCTCTTCCTTTGTGTCCCCCTCTTAAGCATAACATTGAATGTATAAACATGAAAAATGTGGTGTATTACATATATTATCCTTATCACATTTTTTCACCATACACTACTTAAGTTTACTTAAAGACCACATAGGAACATTCCCACTTTCAGTAGACACTTATCACATTATCTCTTTTCCATCGTAGGTGAATGATAAGTTATTACCTTATGTCTCATATCAAATATTTTGGCGTAATATTATGTTATCCTATGTCTCACCTTGGCCCATATTACCAAGGGTCCCTCATACATTGTATATTTATTCTATTGCATTCTTAATAGGAAAATAATGTATTCTTGTTATATTGATCTTCTCATGTTCTTATGCTTTATGTTAGGCCTCTCGACGTTGGGTGGCTATCTCTATAGCTAAATCTTACAAAATCAACTCAATTACACTATAAATTACATGAAAGCATATATATATGTAGAGAGATGCACTTCTTTTAGGACACTCCAAAACTAGTATCTACATACCACCTAGAAGATACAACATAGATTTTATTGAGTTTTGATATCAATACTTTATCAACCAAATGGGTGTTCCTTCCACTAAAGAGAGTTGCAAGGGTGAACCCAAATCTATAAGGATAATTATAGTGATCCATCTAGGAATGAGGAGAAGTTTTGAGGCTAGATAAAGATTGGTTTCTTGGAATAAATGAAAGGGAAAATTTTCCATCCAAGGGTGTTGGTTCCCAATTTTGAAAGGGTTATAAAATAATATTTAAAGAGCTATAAAGGTGGTTATTGCAATATGTTTAAGGCAAAGGATATCATGAAAGTTGTATTAAAAGGATAAAATGGTAGCTATGAAAGAAGGTGAGGGATCATGAGGAATGGCGAAACATATCTAGGATAAGGAGATAAAAGAAAATAAATGATAAATCAAAGAGGTGAACACGTAGAAGAGGACAATGTAACATAAACCAACTAGGAAAAGGCTAAGGAAATCAAGAAAGGGGGTCAAAATACAAATGCAACATGATAAAAAAAATTGAGTACAAAATATCATAAAGAAAACCTTTAAGTACATAATTTTTTATTTTACAATCCACGTGAATGATTTATGTAACAATTCAAAATACATATGATGTTGTGAATAAGTTTTTGTACCCAACTAATAAATCTAGTGGGTCATGTTAAGTTAAATTGGGTCCTTGGGAATCTTTTTATAAGGTTTTGGTTATCATAAGTTCTTGCCTTATCTTGCAACTTTTCCACCATATCATTGATTACTCAATCCTCCATCCATCATCCTTGTATGCATATTTTATATCATCTGGAGGGGCCTTTCATTGCATTGGGTTTTCTCCCTTTGTCCATTTGTGAGAGATTGCATATGACTAGCTATTCAACAAGTTCTTTGTGTCAAACCCATCTATAGTAAGTGTTATAAATGGTCTAAAAATGGCATATAAATTTTTACATGGGATTAAACACCCTTTGTGGTAATCATGCTTTATATGTATGCAATGTTTCATACTAAAGATTTAATAGAGTTTATTATGCCTCATGGATAAATTGTAATGTCTACTTTACCTAAATTATTATATCCTCCAATCTTAAATATAAAAACTTTAAATTGTGTTGTTGACATGGAAATATAGGTGGCATCTCTAAGATTCATGTTATTCCAAGTCATTAATCAACTCATTAGACACCGAATAACAAACACTTACACTCCTCAACTATTGGGGAATGGAAAGTTGAATATAGGGAAATGATTTAATTCTCATAAGATATGACTCAAATTTTTAGCTACTCTTCAACTTTGTATCATGAGTCCATGTAAATTACATATACATATATCCATATCATAGCTAAAAATGTAATTATTAAGAAGTAAACTACGTGGAAAATAGAAAATATCATCCATACACCTTTCTCATGGAACTCCATGCATATAAAAAATAGATGAATAATATTATATTTACTATTATAGTTATTTATCACAACTTCATATAGATCCTCATCTAGATAGTTTCCCATTAAATTCAACCTAGGTTATAGACCACATGGGAAATACATTATTTTACTGGCTTATTATCTTGCATTATGAATTATTATGTTGTAGAGGTAACAAAGTTTGTCTAGCTCAACTAAATTATTTTATTATCCATTTCTTTCCTCACCTCCTTTCCAAGAATGAAATTAGCAATCCATAGATCCATCATGTTAGATTGAATTAAATGTTGAGAATTAAGCACCTTTATTAGATCCCTGTAGTCATTTGTTCACCATTTTATCAACATATAAGATGATAATAACAAATTCATCATCAAATTTATTTGAATAAGTATCATGATTGGATTTGGCTAGATATCAAATTATATCTTCAAAAAAGAAGTATCAAGAATTTGATACCATATTTATAGTGACCATGTCAAGCCATAATTATATATCTTCAAATTTTAAGTCATATTTCCTTTCCCTTTTCCACAAAGTGCTCAAATAATTTTACATAAACTCTCTCCTATAAAATCATGTAAGAAAACTATCTTAACATCCATCTATCTAACCTTTAGGTTATAAACAACATCAATCAATAATAATAATCTAATGGAAGTTAAATTTTCAACAAGAAAAAAATTATCACCTTGAATTCTATTCTCCCAACCTAGGAATATTCCTTAGAAATCAATCACACCTTATGTGTTTTAATATTTTTATCAAAACTAAACTTATTCTTAAAGACCTAGTTGCATACAACATGTTCCCTTCCTTGGGAAACTAACCGATTTCCATGTCCTATTATTTGAAAAGAAATATTATCTCTATATGTGATATTCCTTCAAAATGTACTCTCTTTTTATTATATATGAAATCTATTAAGTCTCTCTCAAAATTATGGGTTTATTGCCATAGTAGATAATACAAAAATAGGTGAGGAGTACCTTTCTAGTTACTTATTTTGTCAAGTTGGCATTCTCAAGTGCAGATTGATAGGGTCCTTTACTTCTTTCTCACAATAAATTTCCACCATTGATCCATGAAAATCATCTAAATCAATAATTAGGTGTAAGTTTGTTGATCTCTTGCAATAGATACATTAAATTTTTCTCTTCATCTCAAGGAGTGTTGATAAAAGAAGACCTTATCTCCCTAAAAATCATATTATAAGTATATAATATATTTCCTTTCTCAACATTCCAAATCTTATATAATTTCAAACCTTTAGTTGTCAAAGATACACTTATTAGCTCTAAAGTCTAGCTTATACATCTTCTCCTTAGGTGCATGCATTACATGCATAAAAAGTAAAAACTTCCAAGATAAATGTATAAGAGGGTCTCTTTCCCATCCAAATATCCTCCATGGTTTTATTAACAATTATTTATATAAAATATTTATTGATGATATAGCATCCGTCACTATGACTTCCCAAACTTTATTATCAGGCTTAACTTGACTAGACGTGCTCTTATCCTTTTCAATCAATATTTCATCCATCCTTTTGTAATTCCATTCTTCTAAGGGGTATATGAAGTTTTCTTATGTCTAGTTCTACCATTATCTTTATAAAATAGCTCAAACTCTATATAGATTAAATTATCCACCATTGTCTATTTTGAGAACCTTGGCATTCTTAATTAGATTCTTTGTAAGATCCATAAACTACTTGAGACTATCAAAGCATCAAAATTCTATCTTAGAAAGAACATCAATATTTTTTCACTAACATGATCCATTCTTCACATCTTAAATTTAAAGGTATTGTGACAATGATGTATAATTGTTTTTGGGTGAAAATTTAAAAATCTTCAAGGTATGTCCTAGGTAATACTTTTATTTTTTGCTATCAACTTGAGATATATCTTAGATGATACCTTGAACTTATCCTTGCTAACAATTCAAGGATCTCCTAATCAATATTTTGAGACTTTATTTTCTCAAAACCTTAAGGTGTTACTCAAAAAATATTTTGGGGTCTCCTACACTCATGAAGAATCACATTAGTGACATTTTGGATCTCCTATCTAATTATTTTTTGGTGATTATTTTATCAAGAAATCTTTTGTGATAAAGCCATAATTCTTGAAACAAATTCATTTGGGATCTTCTTAGCCCAACACTTTTCTTGGCAATGATTTTCTCAATAATTCTCTTGTGATAACATTTAGAAGTCATAATTCCCCATACAAAATAATAAATATACATATACATATACATGCATACATACATACATACACACACACACACATACACACATAGATAGATAGATAGATACATACATACATACATACATACATACATATACATATACATATACATATATATATACATATATATATATATATATATACATATACATATATTTATATATATACATATACATATACATATACATACGCGCACACGTGCGCATAGATACACACACATTTATAGACACATAGGAACACATGTGCGTACTCACACATTCTTGAAATCAATACAAAAGCCTTCCATCTCCATAAGGTGATTCCTATGTAATACCTTGACTTTATCCTTCATAAGGTTCTTTCTAAGAGACCTATTGTCTCTTCTTCTCCATTGTGTTTTTCTTAGGTGATAGTTTAATGTACCCATGCCCTCTTTAGATGATATTTCTCAAGAAAAATATCTCATTATTCATTCCCTCAAACGAGATGTATCTTAGGGGATAAATTATATATCCCTTTCTTAAGCTCTCAACATGATGACAACTTTCCATCTGCCATACCTTAGATGTGTCACTTAGATGATAGTTTTAGAATCTAATTAAATATTTATGGGATTTTATTTAATATTTTCATGAATTTTAAAGAGTTCCAAATCAAACTCTCTTTTCTTAAACTTCATTTGACCATTCAAGAGATTTTTATGTAGAAATAACATACTCCCAAATCATTTGGCTTACTCAAAGATAACACGATTCTTGCCAACTTGAGATGTGAAAAATACTAGATATAGTCTTAACCCCTCCATGTCTAAATATAAGCTTGACCTTTTCATGACAATTGTTTTCAAGATGCATTTTCTATTAATAAGACTTCACATCGACGATACTTTTTATCTTAACAAAAGTACTCCCTATGATGAGCCATACAAAATAACATGTTGTAATCTGTTAACCATACATCTTCATATAAATATATAATAGAGGATTCTAGGAAAATGTATTCTCTTGACTATTCCCAAAATTATGTTTATAGTTGTAGACACCTAAATTCGTCATTTAACATTAATTAAATTAATTTTAATTAATGACTCCAAATAACATTATAGTTAAATTTTAATTAATTATATTTGTTAAATTCATCTATTTATTTAATTAAATTTATTTAAATAAATAAATTCACTAATTATGGTATTTGAATTAAATTTAAATACTACCTTTCATAATGTATTTAATTTAATTTAATACATGTTCCTCCATAGTCCCCTTTTAAATAAATTTTTAATTTATTTAATTCCCTCACATTTTTTATTTCTACTAAGCCATGATTCAATTAAATTTTATTTAATCTAATCCTAAATCCAATCTAGATGCTATCCTACACACATCACTTTCTATTTAATAAGTCTACTCACTAATTAACTAAGGTTAATTAGGCTAATTTTTGGATTCCTACATCCATTAGTCCTAATTATTTGCTCACACACATGTAAGCAAATTTTCAAAAATTATTTTTTCAAAAATTGCTAAAATTTGCATAAACAAGGCTTCTTACATTTTTTATGACAATTCTTACACCTTCTAAAATGTTGAAAATGGACTTTTTCTCTTACATGTATCTCTTACACACACTTACACATGTACTTGAAGTACACATTGATCTCTCGCATCCCAAGTTGCTCACACATGTGTGAGCAAGTTTTGGACTTTGCATGGCTTATGTGTCTCCTTGGTGGCACATATGTGGATTCCACATAGATGCCACCTCACCCGAGCCCTCCAAAATCTTATAAATAGGACCCTTGTCTCAAACAAAATCCATTCATTTTTTGCATTGAAGTTATTATGCTATTTTAGACTTAGAATTGTTTTCATAGAGCTTTTACTAACCATTTGGTAGTTGCTAAATTTTGATTGTCGACTTAGTCCCATTCTATGCTTTAGCTTCATTAGCTTTTGTTACTTGCATGCCATTGGGCTTGAGGATTGCTTTCATAGCTCCTCGATCCTTGAGCTTCTTTGGCCTCTTGCATTTGAGTGCTTGAGAGTTGCTCCTATAGCTTCTTCTTGAACATCTCAATCTTTATTTTATCTTACATTCATAGTGGGATCTATACTTGTGTTGGGAGAGCACACTCACAACACTTTCTAAGAGCTTAAATCAAGCAAGGCTTGGGTGCATTTGCTTCTTGCTCATCGGAGGTTGTGGTGGAAGCCTTTTGTTTGGTTTTTGCAAGTTTATAAAATGTTAGATTAATATTTGAATCTCTTGTTTATCGCTAATGTTTTGCATGTTTGAACTTGCTCCCAACAGGTTGGTTTTCATCATATACATTTTGGCCCCACTCCGCCTCGGTCAACTCCTCTCGCAACATCATCGTGTCTGGCCATTGCTCTTTCGAGCGAATCTAGTAATATGGCTCCTGCATCCAATTACCCAACACCCTTTCTCAGTCTTGGTCATTACCAAATTTCCCCTACCCTACGTCCCCATGTCTTCTTTTCCCCTGCTCAGCCCCTCCCCATGGCAGTGGAGTTTCTCGTTGGGCGGAGCCACCTGTCCATGGATGGGCGACTATCCCACCTCCCTCGTCGTCGGCCCATCCTTTGGCGGGTGACAGCCCAAAGGCGGGCAGATTCGCCTATATGTTAACGGGTGGCATGACCTGCCCCACTCTTGGGCGGGTGGAGCCGCCCATCAACCGACGGGCGACCCTGCCAACCCTTGGCAGGTGGAGCTATCCATCAGCCAATGGCCGACACCGCCGACCCTTGGGCGGACAGAGCCTCCTGTCAGCAGACGGGCGACACCGTTGGCCCTTGGGTGGCACCACCCGTCCAAAGGTGGGTGGAGCCACCCATCGACCGATGGACAGAGTCGCTCAACCGTAAGGTAGGCGGAGCTGCTGATGGGCGATGTCGTGCCACTGGGTAGGGGACGAAGCCACCTGTTAGCTCCGCCACGCCTGCCACAGGCAGCCATTTCCCTTCACCCTCCCCAAAATTTTCCAAAAAAAAATACAAAGCACAATAATAAACACAAATATTTAAAAATTGTTGAAATTGCAAACAAAAGATTTGTGCACTCATCGGCTCCCCCCTGTCCGTTGCTCGGAGATAGACTTGCACCCACTCACCTAGCTACATCCTATCCCGTCGTCCAGCCATTTTCTCTTCTCCTCTCCTCTCCTCTCCTCTTTTTTCTTCTTCTTAAGGGTAAAAATGAATCATTTTCCCCCTTTTTGCCCTTTTATAAGGGGTCCCTTTTTTCAAAAAAGGGAAAGGTTTTTTTTTTTCTTTTTCTTTTTCATTTTTTCCCCCCTCATTAGTCATGCAAAGTCTTTTTTCCCTCCTTTCGTGAAAATTGACCAAATTTTTTTTATTTTTTGGCCTATTTTCCCAAGAGGGCACATCCTCTTATTGACTTTTCCTCTAGGGAATCTATATTTTCTTTTCTTTGACGTGATGTCATTTTTGACACTGCATCAAAGAGGGGCAAAATGTAGACACCTAAATTCATCTTTTAACATTAATTAAGTTTAATTTAATTAATGACTCCAAATAATATTATAGTTAAATTTTAATTAATTATATTTGTTAAATTTATCTATTTATTTAATTAAACTTATTTAATTAAATAAATTCACTAATTATAGTATTTGAATTAAATTTAAATACTACCTTTCATAATGTATTAAATTAATTTAATACACGTTCCTTCATAGTCCCCTTTTAAATAAATTTTTAATTTATTTAATTCCCTCACATTCTTTATTTCTACTAAGCCATGATTAAATTAAATTTTATTTAATTTAATCCTAAATCCAACCTAGATGCTATCCTACACACATCACTTTCTATTTAATAAGTCTACTCACTAATTAACTAAGGTTAATTAGGCTAATTTTTAGATTCCTACATCCATTAGTCCTAATTATTTGCTCACACACATGTGAGCAAATTTTTAAAAATTATCTTTTCAAAAATTGCTAAAATTTGCATAAATAAGGCTTCTTACATTTTTTATGACACTTCTTACACCTTCTAAAATGGTGAAAATTGACTTTTTCTCTTACACATCTCTTACACACACTTACATGTATGTACTTGAAGTACATATTGACCTCTCACATCCCAAGTTTCTCACACATGTGTGAGCAAGTCTTGGACTTTGCATGGCTTATGTGTCTCGTTGGTGGCACCTATGTGGATTCCACATAGATGCCACCTCACCCCAGCCCTCCAAAATCTTATAAATAAGACCATTGTCTCAAGCAAAATCCATTCATTTTTTGCATTAGAGTTATTATGCTAGTTTAGACTTAGAATTGTTTTCATAGAGCTTTTACTAACCATTTGGTAGTTGCTAAATTTTCATTGTAGACTTAGTCCCATTCTATGCTTTAGCTTCATTAGCTTTTGTTACTTGCATGTCATTGAGCTTGAGGATTGCTTTCATAGCTCCTCTTTGAGCTTCTTTGGCCTCTTGCATTTGAGGGCTTGAGAGTTGCTCCTATAGCTTCTTCTTGAGCATCTCAATTTTTATTTTATCTTACATTCGTAGTGAGATCTATACTTGTGTTGGGAGAGCACACCCACAACACTCTCTAAGAGCTTAAATCAAGTAAGGCTTGGGTGCACTTGTTTCTTGATCATCGGAGGTTGTGGTGGATGCCTTTTGTTTGGTTCTTGTAAGTTTATAAAATGTTAGATTAATATTTGAATCTCTTGTTTGTTGCTAACGTTTGCATGTTTGAACTTTCTCCCAACAGGTTGGTTTTCATAATATACAATAGTCATCTCCATTCTTAGTTTAATTTTTCTCCTTATAGTCCTTCAAAATATGATCCATTTTACTATAACTCCAATATTTTGCATAGTCTTTTTAGTTGTAATATTTTTTTTAAAATAGATAAATTAATAATATTATAAATAAATAGATAAAAGTTATTTTTACTTGCTCAAATTTATCATGGTTCACTATAGCTATCAGCTATTCAAATAGAGGACAAAACAATAATGAAAACAAGATAAACTGAAGTGAAAAATGTTAAAGTAAATGGTTTTTTTTCTAGTTCACTCTTGAATTAAGTTTACTTAGGTGAACTTATTTATTAGGAGGAATTATTTATTTTGGATATTATTATTAGGAGATATTGATGAGTCATACTTTGATTCTATCCTCTCCTTGGATATGGTTGAGTTGCATCAGGACTCTACTTCCTCCTGGTTGAGACACTTGCCTCAACTATGTCCATGCCCAACCATGTACATGCCTCCTATGAACTCTTGCCTATATAAATAGGGTAGTTCACATGTAATAAGAATATATATTAGAGATATATTGGATATGCTAGGATAGCATAATAGAGATTTCCCTTGATGTTGTTATTCCTCTGAGTACATATGTCAAGATTATCTAATAGTGTTATTCTACTTCTTTATTTTTTATTATATGTCTAATACTTTCAAATTGGATTCTAGGTTATGTATATTTTTAGCAGATTCTAACATGGTATCAGAGCTATTTTTTGAAAGTTTAATTTTTTAGAGGTCTTGTAAAATCTTGTTGATTGTTTCTCTTGTGTTTCGTATGCTCTAGAGAACAACAAAGATTTGTGAAGATCTAATAAGTCTTTTTTTGTATATATGTTGTTTTCCTTGATGTATTGATTTCAGAACTTTGGAAGATTCAGCTCAAACAATTTTGAATGCACTGTTGTGTCTAGAAGGCTTGAGAAAGTCAAGATTGGCTTTCATTTAATCCAATTTGGAGATCGTTTGCAAAAGTTGCAATGCTAGTGATTGTAGCTCAGATTGTGAGGACAACATGCAAAGAGAGCATTTTCAGGATAAAAGATCCTTACATTACATCTAGGAGGCTTGAGTGATGAATTTTGATATAAAATTCAACCTATTTTGGTGCAGGGAGCATTTGAGGCAAAAAAAAATGCCCAATCAGGTCTTGGACACAAATCAAGAAATAAAATAAAATAAAATAAATTTTAAAAAAACAATGTGTGACATTTTTTTAAAAGCACACTTTAAAAAGCATCACCACAGGCCCTGCCAGTCAACCGCGGCAGCCAACCTGCCGCTCATTCGCCACCCATGGCGTCTGACGTGTTAAAAATTGACTAGGCTAATAACAATTTATAGTTTAAACACTATGATGATATGTAGTTCAATATTTGAAAAATATTAGTAATATATCTATGACAATATATGTATATTTCTTTTTTTAATATCTCAGGCTGTCATCATTGTCACCTCTTAATGCTTAGTATATAAGTGCTATGACTGTTTAATGTAAGTCTCGTTTCTTTTTTTTGCAGACTGAAGACATAGAAAATATATAAGAGGAGAAGCGACGTGAAGAAAGAAAGGGCATAGTGATTATGAGTCGACGTGACTCAATAAAGAAACTTGAACATGTGATGATAGAGATGCCACATCTGTGAGAAGAAAGCCCAACAAGGATAAAATGAAGACTTCGTCATATTTGTCACAACGTCAATAACAAAGAAAGAATGAATAAGATAATATAATTCAAAGGTAGCATAAATATATTTGTATAGTTAATATCGTTCAATTAGAATGATTAAGATAAATAATAAATAATTTATTATTTAATTATATATGAAGGATAATTAAAATAAATTAATAATTTTAATATCTCAAATAATGCTTTGTATTATTTGAGGTATTATTATAAGTTAGATATGTTTGCCTCCTAATGCTAATTTTCAATAGGTGAGACCACCTGACAGCCAGTGTGTTGCTTGACAAGACCACTACAACTGATAGCAGTGGCAACAACTCTGGGACCATTGTCACTCGACCATCGTCAATAGTGACACCACCACCTCAGTAGCCCACCAAAGCCATGTCTGGGCTAACATCATCGCCACCATCAACACCCATTCAACCACCATGTGGACTGCCATGTCAGCAACTTCACGTTCTTAAAATTAATGGTCATCAAGCTCTCACATAGGGGTACCTAGATTTTGCAGCGAGGGTCATATGACCGTCGAATTTAATCGCATATTTTTCTAATGTCATCAAAGGGTTGAATTTTCTTACCCTTCAGCATTGGAGTTTTTGAATCTTTAGTCTGATTTCAAATACCCATATCTTGCTCATTTTTAATCCTTTTTTCAAGCATTATTTTTATTTAGGCTAGAATTTTGTGAAGTTTCAAGTGGTGTCATTAGATTTGCATTTTGGTGGCTAGATTGATTAGAATTTATAGTTTTTCGTTACTCTTGTTGTTTATTCCTACATTCTACAACTTCTAAAGCTTTGTTTGGGCACATACAGAGTCAAAATTTTGCAAACAAGATATCGCAAGAAAGATGGAGATGAGATCTACGCAATGGAGGAGGTTTGGATTAGTGTTTTTACCATTTTTCTCAATTTTTTGCAAGAAGTGCAAATTTCTTCATTTGGGCATAACTTTCACTCTGGTGCTCAATTTTTCAAAAATGAGATATCATTGGAAAGTTGGTGAAGAGTACTATGCATATATAGTTTTTTTTTCCACATTTTATCTCTGGTTCATTTTGTAATCAGAAACTATAATTTTTGCCATTATGAGCCTATTGAAGATTGTAACTTGGAAAAGAGCTTTGTAAACACACTGAACTATAAAGTTCCAACCTATAAATATTGTGGGGGGGGGGGGGGGGGGGGGGGGGGGCGTGAATTTTTTATCTAGTTAAAAGGGGGGTCTTCTTGTGTGGACTCATACACTTTCTTCTTGTGTGACTTGTCTCTCTTCTTCCCTACACTACATTTTCAGTTTTTGCATTAAAATGGATCAATCAACAATGCCATTACTCACACCCTTTAACTACTATGAGTTGAAATCTAAAATGACAATCTATCTTAAGAAGTTAGGGCTATATAGAGTAACAATGGGTATTGAAATTGAACCAACACTGCTTGTGGAAAAGCCCAAATGGTTCAACAAGTGTGATGAAGCATATGGTACTTTGTGCATGGCCATATCTTCCAATCTTCTCTTTCATGTTGAATCCACTATAAATCCTAATAATGTGTGGACAACATTAGAATGGTTGTTCGGTAAAAAAGATGAATTAAGAGGGCATCAATTGGAGAATGAATTGATAGGGTTAAACCCTTGTAACTTTGACATAATTCAAGACTTATTCACAAAGTTGAAGGCTTTAAGATTGTAGTTTAAAGTGTGTGGAATTGAGAAGAAAGATTCACAACTAATTCTTAGCATTCTTTCCAAAATTGGTCCCACCTATTCAGTAAATGTTTCTATGCAACAAAAAGTGCCTTAAGAACCAACTATACAATGCCTTCTCTTGATGAGTTTACAAATGAACTCATGAAGGAACAAGACAAGTTGATTCATATGGGCACAATTAAGCCCTCTAAGTCTCATGCCTTGGTTGCAAATCAGGGCACAAAAGAACAAGGAGGGCCTTCTGAGAAAGAGAAGAAACAAAAGTACTAAGGAGAAAATAAATAAGAAAATAAAGTGGTTTCCCCAAGAGAAACAAATGAGGCATCTTCTTCAAAATATGATAAGATAAAGAAGGAGAAACAAATATGCTCCTATTGTAAGAAAATTGGCCATGATGAACACAAATGTTTGAAGAAGAAAATTGATCACTTGTCTCATCTTCTTCAAAAGAACAACATCAAGGTTCCTGATTATGTTAAGTCAAGGTCATCACAAGAATTTTCAAAGGAAACAAGTAAGGGGAAAGGAAAGAGTAAGGCCCTAGTTGTTGTTGCCTCACAACCAGATTCCTGAATTATTGATTTGGCTACTTCACACCACATGGCTTCATCAAAATAAAATTTATCTTCCTTGGAGTCATGTTTTATGTCATCCATTCTTTTTGGTGATGACACTCCTGCTGAAGTGCATGGGAGAGGGTCTATTGACATGAGTGAAGGAACATTTAATGATATCCTTTGTGTTCCATCTTTGTGAACTAATCTTCTATCCATCTATTAGATCACTCACACATGCTCTAGAAAGCGGGTTGAATTTACTCTAGACACAATGGTCATTAGTGAGATGAACAATGGGTCTACAATAGCAGTGGGAAAGGCAGATTATCAGTCCATACTGTATCACTTCTCTCACATTTTTCCTAATTCTCCTTCACTTGCATTACTCAGTCAGTCAAATGAGGTGAATCATTTGTGGCATCATCAATTTGGTCACTTGAACCCGCTACTTGCAGTAGCTTAGTCAACATTATATGGTTACAGGATTTACTTCTATTCTATTTTCTAATGGAGATTGTTAAGGATGCATTCTTGGCAAGCATTCTGTGGAGAAATTTGATAAAGGAAAAGCATGGAGAGCCACACAAATTTTGGAGCTAGTACATATGGATTTGGTAGGATCATTTCAACATCCTTCTTTTAGTAAAGCTAAATATATTTTAACATTCATTAATGATCTTTCTTGATATACTTTTCTATATTTTCTCAAATAAAAGTCTGAAGTCTTTGAGTATTTTAAAGAATTCAAAGCTTTTGAAGAGAAACAAATAGGGAATTTCATCAAGGTTTTATGCACTGATAATGAGGGGGAATATGTTAATCAAAGATTTGAAGTGTTTTGCATCTCAAAAGGAATTGATCTTCAACACACAGCTCCCTACACTCCACAATAAAATGGAGTTGCAGAAAGAAAGAATCAATCCTTAAAGGAAATGGCCAGTTGTATGATCCACTCCAAATCATTAGCACCTCAGTATTGGGAAGAGACCATCAACTATGCATGTTACATTCATAATCGGGTTCCTCAACAAGCTGTGAAGGGGGTAACTCCCTTTCAATCTTGGACCAATCAGAAACCTATATTCAAACACTTTTGAGTGTTTGGGTCTCTTGCATGGGCTCATATTCCAATAGAGAAACATAAGGTTATGGATCCAAAGAGTAGGCCTTGCATATTTTTTGGATATCCAAATAATGTCAAAGGCTACAAGATTCTCTATCTCACCACACATGAGCTTTTCATTGAGAGGAGTGTTTTTTTTTAGGAAGATACCTCTAGTTCCTTTTTTATCACTTCTCCATCATTCATTCCTATGGAGACATTGCGACTGTATGATGATAGTTCTTCCAAGGATTTCAATCCTCCTGATCCAGATGAGGAGTCATCTTCTTCCACTTTAGATGATGATGATGAGGATCCATCTTCCTCATCTCTTAGTCATCATTCAAAGGATGATGATTCTCCTCTAGATTCACCACATGCTCCAATTACTAGGCCTCATTGGGCTCGTCATACATTAGAATCAACAGGTGATTGGGTTGGTGATCCTTTAGATGAGAGAAGAACAAGTTCATCTCTTCATTGCTACAACTTCCAATCTACAATCTTTTTGGGAAGCTTCTAGTATCCCCGAGTGGGATGTTATTATGCAAGAGGAGTTCATTTTGTTAGAAAGGAACCATACTTGGGATTTTTTCCCTCTTCCTAAGGGAAGAAAACTTGTTCAGTGCAAGTGGATCTATCGAACATAATTTATTGCAGATGGATCAACCGATAAGCATAAGGCTCTCCTGGTCGCCAAAGAATTCTCCCAGGTTCTTGGAATTGACTACTTTGAGACCTTTGTCCCAATTTCTAAGATGAATTCCATTTGACATATACTTGTCATTGTTGCATTCCATTATTGGGAAGTTCATCAGATGGATGTGAAGAGTACTTTTCTTCATGGTAACCTTCAGGAGGAGACATATATGGAGCAACCACAAGGGTTCATTCAAGATCCTTCACTTGTCTATCACCTTCAAAAGTCCCTCTATGGCCTTAAACAAGCTCCTCTATCTTGGTATTGTTACAAGTAGTGGTTGTTGTTGCACCAAAAGATTGACCTGTTAATGCCCAATACAACCACTAGACTTATAGAAGACACAAGAGGTAGTTAAGCCATGTCATGAATCCTAAGGAGAGTACTGACCATTTTGCCAACAATCTCCCCCTCAATGTTACCCGAGGGGATTCAAACTTGTGACCAAGCTCTGATACCACTTGTTACAAGTAGTGGTTGTCGTTGCACCAAAAGATCAACCTGTTAATGCTTGATACAATCACTAGACTTATAGAAGACACATGAGGCGGTTAAGCCATGTCACAAATTCTGAGGGGAGCACTGACCATTTTGCCAATAGGTATGCCAAGATGGATTCCTTCCTTCTATCATTTGGCTTCACTCGGTGGAATTCTGATCCAAACATTTTCATTTTGTAGCAGGATGATACACTCACTTTCCTTGTCCTCTATGTTGATGACTTGTTGATCACAGGGAGTCACTCATCCCACATCACATCAATCAAAACTGCCCTTCATGATTGGTTCTTGATGTCTAACTTAGGCCTTCTCCACTACTTCTTAGGGATTGAGATTACTCAGTCGCCTTATAGTATATTCATTAGACAACCTAAGTACACTCTCGATATGCTTTCCAAATTTTGCATGGATGACTGTAAGTCTGCATTGAATCCATTTCTGTCAGGGGTCAAACTTGATGCTTCTTGTTCTTCACCCTTGGTCGATGCTACCTTGTATCATCAATTAGTCGATAGCCTCATATATGTGACTCATACAAGGCATAATATTTGATATGTTGTGGGCATGGTCTCTCGATTTATGCAGGACCCACATGAGCTACATTGGAAATTAGTTAAGCGAATTCTTCATTATATCCAAGGTACTCACAGTTATGAAATTCATTATGTAGCAGGTGTGGATATTGACTTGGTAGGATATACAAATTTAGATTGGACAAATGACTCTCAGGATCACAAGTCTATTTTGGGGTATTGCTTCTCTCTTGGTTCAAGTCTAGTTTCTTGGTTGAGCAAGAAGTGGCCTACTATTGCTCTTTCATCCACTGAGACTGAGTATCACATAGTAGTTAATGTAGATGTTGAGGTCATTTATATTTAGAACATCCTTACTGATTTTGGCATTCCTTTCTAAAATCCAATAGTCATCGTGTATGATGATCAAAGTGCCATTCATATTTCTCACATTCTAGTCCATCACTAGCATACCGGGTACATTGAGATTCACATGCGCTACATTTGGTAGTTGATTCATGAGTAGGTCCTTGAACTTTAGTACTGTCAGACATCCGATCAGACTACAGACATCTTCACCAAACCCTTCATTGAGAGAAAGTTCATTCACTTACGTTCTTTTCTTGGGGTGTGACAGGTGTCTTGTCACCCTAATAGGACTATTACCAGAGGTGAGATTAGAGATTATTATTTATGTTTATTTGCTTTGCATACTTGAAAGGAAATTGATCAAATCTGACCCAACCTTTATGGAGTTTATTTTATGATGGAATTTGTATTATGTGTTCCTATTACTACTTGGAACTAGTTTTGGACATTATGAGACTATGTTGACTTAGAGTCATGATTTGAGATTATTAAACCTAGGGTAGGTTATCTAGGTGTTAGAAGGGAAGTGGCTTACTTTGGAGGCGTTGGAGTCTGGAAGTGGCTACCTGGGTATCCTTAGTAGGTTACTTAATCAAGTGATAATATTAAATTAAATAGGGATTAAAATGAACTAATTATATAATGATTCCTTGCCCATTCCTTGAGTGCTAGTATAGGATAAGGATGGGAGTGGGAGAAGATGCCTTCCCATCTAGTAATGATGGTGAGTTTGGCATAGTTCATTTTCCTTGTCTGCATGAAAGGACTACTGATTCACATAGAGTCACTAGGGCCCGGAGTCCAGAGAGGCTACTAGGTGACCTTAGAGTTGACTCATGTGATGACACTTCCCTGATTTCATTCTAGGTTTCCTACATGTGTTGGTTGCCTCTAGGTTATTATGTGTACCTTTGACTTATGAGTTATACCTTTGAGATAGGAGCTTCTAGGATCCTTTCTTAGTCTATCTGATTATATGGTATTGTTATCTGTATGGGATTAGATGTTATCTCCCCAATATAGTGGGAGTGGAACCACATGTTTCAATGAGGTCAGGTGGTAATGATTCTTTTACCATTTGAGACTCTGACATCCTTGTTCCAGTGCTAGATGATCCTGGTTGTAGTTACTTCCTTTTCTATCTTCTTGGAGTTCTATTCTTGATCTTGTACTTCTCTATTTGTACTTTGTAATTTACTGTAATCACATACCCTGCAACATGTGCAATGGATGTTGATGAGTATGTGTATTTTATCATTCAGTTGCAATTATGATGCAATATGTAATTATGGTTATAGTTGTATTTCATAGTTTCTATGTTAAGGAACCCTTGAGATGTGTAATCTACTTTGGAGATTATATTTATGTTTATGTTCTTATGGACTTTATGTTTTACTTCCACTTGTTTATTCATCATTGTTTGTAAACATTTAAGAAAAAAATTATTTTACAAAATTAGTACTATGTTTTAGGTTAATATCTCTTGGGTTCCTTGGCGGGGACATTACACGTCTCCTTCTACTAGAGATTTTTAGCTTCTTATTTACTCTCTTTTAGAGAGGAGTTTTCTCCCACTAGGTTTTCTACTTTTCTCTAGTTACGAGAGGTTGCTTTTTAGTTGTACAAGGGTACCTAACATGGCTTTATTGTTAGGACCCATAGGCTATCTTGTACTCCCTAAGTTTCATTTAAGGGGGGGTGTTAGAGTAAATGGTTCTTTTTCCATTCACTCTTGACTTAGTTTATTTAGGTGAACTTATTTATTAGAAAGAATTATTATTTTGGATATTATTATTAGGAGATATTGATGAGTCATACTTTGACTCTATCCTCTCCTTGGACATGGTTGAGTTACATCAGGACTATACTTCCTCTTGGTTGAGACACTTGTCTCAACCATGTCCATGCCTCCTATGAGTTCTTGCCTGTATAAACATGCTAGCTCACATGAAATAAGAATATATATTGGAGATATATTGGATATGCTAGGATAGCATAATAGATATTTTCCTTGATGTTGTTATGCCTTTGAGCATATACATCAAGATTATCTAACAATGTTATTATGCTTGTTTATTTCCAATTATTTGTCTAATACTTTCAAATTGGATTATGGGTTTTTTAGCAGATTCTAACATAAAAAGGAAAATAAAAATAAAAAGTGATGACTATCACCTATTCAAATAAAAGAGGAAAAAATAATTTAAAAAAGGAAAATAAAAATAAAAAGTGACGTGAAAAATATGACAATATAATTGAATTGAGTTTTTTCTTTATTTATATTATCACCATTAAGATTTGAATTGAAAAAAATTACCTTCTCATAATAATTTTATAAATATATTAACAAATGTATTTATAAATAATAATTAAATTTATATCTTTTAAGAAATAAAATAATATATAAAATTATTGATTATTGATTTTATTTTTGGCAACTCACTTATTGTAAAACATAAGATATACACTTTATTAAAATAAATAAAATATACATCTATTAAAAAAATTAAACATCAAGTAATATTTAGTAATAGTTTATTTTTATTTTCTATGAATTGGGTAGCCCAAGTCTCCTATAAACTCTATGGATAAACTTTTTAACATGACTAGTGGGTGGTGCAGGAGCACCCATGGATTGCTTAGAATAGTCCATTTTGTTTTGTTCTCAATGTGTGATGTAAGTCAATTTTTGGTGTGTTGAGTGAAGGTCATGTTGACCATGGTTTGAGTACAATAGGGTTGTGTTTTTAGTCTAAGTCTTAGTACCTCTTGGAAGAGGCAATCAGGGGATAAAGGGTTGTAAAGCCTCCTGATTTGTCCAAAAGAGGTAGTGATGTCAGCACGACATCATAAGGGTCTGGGTTAGGTTAGAATCATGTTTTTACCTTGGTTAAGGTTTTAGGTAAGGTTGGATAGAGGAGAGAAAGTCATTTTCTCAAAAATGCTAAAGTTGCAAAAAAAGATGTAAAAGTTGCATTTGCAACTTTGACAACTTTCAAAAGTTGCTCAGCCAAACTGGCCCTAAGGACTTAAAATGATTTCAGTGTGACCTAAGGCTAACAAAAAGACCTAAAAGGATATTTAAGACTTAGGTTGACCTAAGTGTCAGGTTGGACATCTGTTGTACAGACAAGAATTTCTAGAATCAAGTTTTCATCATTGTTTTGTGTGTATTTGCAGAGAATTTTTGTGATAGTGAATACAAAATGTATTGAACTTTGCACTGTAACGTGTGCATGATGTAATGTGATCCATTTCTTCATTCTGTGTGGCATTAGATAGGTGTTTTGTTATTTCTTTTGTTCTTTTTGTAAATATTTTCTCTTCTTTACTGTCACTGGTCTTAACCAAGCAGTTTGTAAAGATGGAGTTCTAGCTCATACTCCCACCGTGCAATCTGTACGGCCTCTTGGGATTTGTGACTAGACTCCATGTTTGTACATATGGTAGGAGGAGGGGCCCTAAAATGCAGAGGAGTTATTTTTAAGGTCTTGCCCTAGGTGAGCCAGAGGTGAGCCTGACTAGGGAAGACCACAGTGGAAAAAAGATCACTTGCAGAGGAGGATAGGGAATGATAGAATTCCTTTTGAGATCACAAGATATGAGTCTTGTAGTGTTGTGGTGAAGAGGGTGAGGTCTCACCAATCCAATAAGAAAGTGTAAACTTACCAAGTTGCAGAAGAACTAGTGAAAGCCTTAAAAGGCCCTAAAAAGACTCATTTTGAGCTAGGGCATTGTAGGACCTATAGTGGACCCAAGATCCCAAAAATCCTTGAGGGGTACATGCATATGAAACAAGAAAACAAGGAAAAGTTTGAGGGTTTCTTTGGAAGAAATGGAGGTAAATCCCTGATTTCCCAGGTTAGGAGACCTAATTGGGCTAGTAGCCTTTTAGGCCTAATTCAGGAAGATTGAAGAGATCGACTTGGTGGGGAAGCTAGGTGGGACTTCTAACACCCCTAGATGGTTGGATTGAGGTCTTTAAAGACATATCCAAACCTCTGCAAGGTTAGATCAAGAAAATTGGAGATTAGAAGCCTTTGAAGAGAGTTTAAGGGCTTAGGCTAGGGTGGTAAGGAAGCTTCAATGTGGAGTTTGACAGTCTTAAATTTGATGGTAGTGGGGTTGGAAAGAGAGACCAGAGGATCCTAATTAAGCATAGATCTTAAAGGTCATTAGAGGTGTAGGAAGGCACCTAAGAAGTCTTGTGAGAAGACTAGAGCTTGAATCTGTGAGGGATTCAACCAACCTCCCTCTCAGTGGGAGACTATACCTCTGACCTTGTGCCCACCATAAGAAACAATCTAATATTTATGATATTATTATCAAGATTCAACTATGTAATTTTTGAGTTGAACTCATTGACCCATGTTTCATGAGTAGTGGTTCACAAGAATCCATCTCTCATGACAATGAATATAACACTTAGCATTCATTGCATCTAGGTGATGCTCACAGAGGTGAAACACGAGGACTTCTTGAGAGGTCAGCCATCCCAGTACTACTCTAGCTCAAGTGCACTTAACTATGAAGTTTCCTCCATAGTTAAGCCCACTTTGCTTGCAACCCCATTTGCAAAACCTTCAACAAGTGTTGTGCCTTATGAACCATTCATTAGAAACACCCTTGAGCTTATTAATTGATAAGTAGGAGATATTTTCCACAATAAAACAAATTGTGAATATTGCTATCAGGGTTCAACTATGTAGTTTCTGAGTCAAACTCATTGACCCATGTGTTCATGAGTAGTGGTTCACAAGAACCCATCCCTCATGAGAATGAATGGAGCACTTAGCACTCATTATGTCTAGGTGATGCTCAAAAAGGTGAAGCACTGAGACTTCCCAAGAGGCCACCCATGCTAGTACTACTCCAGCTCAAGTGCACTTAACTATAAAGTTTTCTCCATAGTTAAGCCAACTTTTATTGCAACTCCATTTGTAAAACCTTTAACAAGTGTTGTGCCTTATGACCCATTCATTGGAAAGACCTTTAAGCTCATCAATTGATAAGTAGGAGATATTTTACACAACAAGTCAAATTGTGATATTATTATCAAGATTCAACTATGTAGTTT
Organism: Chamaecyparis obtusa; assembly: GCA_027943335.1. Classification (NCBI taxonomy): domain Eukaryota; kingdom Viridiplantae; phylum Streptophyta; class Pinopsida; order Cupressales; family Cupressaceae; genus Chamaecyparis; species Chamaecyparis obtusa. The sequence continues at coordinate 1,961,777 of BSBK01000709.1, forward strand.
TTGAGTCAAACTCAATGACCCATGTTTCATGAGTAGTGGTTCACAAGAACACATCTCTTATGACAATGAATGGAACACTTAGAACTAATTGCATCTAGGTGATCCTCACAGAGGTGAAGCACTGAGACTTCTCAAGAGGTCACCCATCCTAGTACTACTCCAGCTCACACACACTTAACTATGAAGTTTCCTCCATAATTAAGCCCACTTTGCTTGTAACCCCATTTGCAAAACCTTTAACAAGTGTTGTGCCTTATGTACCATTCATTAGAAAGATCCATTTGCAAAACCTTTAGCAGGTGTTGTGCCTTATGAACCATTCATTAGAAAGACCCATTTGCAAAACCTTCAACAAGTGTTGTGCCTTATGGGTTAATGCATTTGAATACAAAACTACACAATTGGATCCTGATAACAATATCACAATTTGAATTACTGTGGAAAATATCTCCTACTTATCAATTGATGAGCTTAAGGGTCTTTCTAATGAATGGTTCACAAGGCACACTACTTGTTGAAGGTTTTACAAATGGGGTTGCAAGCAAAGTGAACTTCACTATGGAGGAGACTTCGTAGTTAAGTGTGCTTGAGCTGGAGTAGTACTGAGATGGGTGACCTCTTGAGAAGTCTTGATGCTTCACCTCTATGAGCATCACCTAGATGCAATGATTACCAAGTGTTCGATTCATTGTCATGAGAGATGCTTGTGAACCACTACTCATGAAACACGAGTCAATGAGTTTGACTCAAAAACTACATAGTTGATCCTAATAGCAATATCACAATTTGACTTAATGTGAAAAATATCTCCTACTTATCAATCCAATATTTGGCAACATCTTTTAAATAGATAAATTTAAGATATTTAATATTTATGTCGAAGTGTAAGCTACAACTACGACCACCCTTATCCACCTCAAACAAAAGTGTATAAAGAAACTCAATCCTTAAATCTAGCTACTTTTTTAAAATTGCAATCATTCAATGCATAGATAATTTTGTTATTTTTAATTGTTGCTATAATCTAACCAAAGAAAAGGCCAATACACCAAATAAATAGGACGTGGCCATTACTTTATTTATCTTAGTATTTTAAGAAAAAGTAATATGTAAGATTATTTCAACATACTCTATATAGCTTATATTTAATATATATGCTAGTTTATATAAAGTATGTTTAAAGAATTAGACAATTCCTTTCTTGAAATATTATCTACATATGCTTGTGCTTGTTTTCTTGGTTGCTTTACCTATATATGCTTGGATTTGTTTTCTTGGTTACTTTGCTTCCATACTAAAAATGCGATACAATTATATATGATTTTCACATTCCATGGTATCCCATAGTCTTAATTGTGCGAGTTTTTTTCCTCACATTGCATATCAAGCTCTATGATTCATAATCACTAAGAAAGCAAGACAATGAAAAAGAAATGCAAAATTGTTAGCACACCAAACAAGATAAAAAGATGAGAATAATGTTTTCTTGATTGTTTTGCTTCCATACTAAACTTGTCTTGCAATCCTCTCTTTTTCACATTGCAAGATAAAATTGTACATAGTTTTTGATCATGTAAGTTTTATTCCATGTAAACTTTTAACTCGATAAGTTTTTTACTAATATTTGAAATCAAACTCCATGATCTATTATCACTCAGAAAGCAGAAGAAGAAAAAAAGAAATATAAGAATATTAACCGACAAGACAAGATATGAACATTATTGAATGCTAAAACCAAGAAAAACATATTACCTCTTTATTATTATAACATATAACATAAAGAAGCCAGAGCAACAATTTTTATTTCTTATATCGTGTGCATTTTTCATGTCCACGCATTATTTCTTCTGCGACACTCTGATTTCATATGTAATTCGTACACACATATTTAAAAGCCATGTCCTTCCCTATCTCTGGGACCGTGTTATGTCATACCGCATAAGAAACCATTCTAAGCAATGTCCTTCCCTATTTCTGGGACCGTGTTCTGTCATACCACATAAGAAACCATTATCACTTGCTTTCAGATAGTTTGCCGGTGAAACATTGGTGCCTTCACATCTTACTAACTTCTCACAATCATTTGATTTGATTTGAAGCCAAATAAACTAACATTAATTATAATATTGCGTAATTTGAACACGCGGAGCTTTCTATATATTTGTATTAAATACCCATTGTATATGGCATTGTTCTCTGCAACATCGGCTGTTGGGATTGCTAAAGTTGTGCCTGTAAAGCCCTACACTGGCTTAACGCGTAGACAGTTCTGTCGGCGAAGTGGGTTTCGATCTGTGGTCGCTACAATGGCGGGGGCTTTGGATGTCTGTGCCAAGGCTGCTGTGGGTGCACCGGATAAGCTTGGAGACTGTATGTTCTGTTGTTTTTATTTTCCACTATGGGCTTTTGTTTTTCTAATCACCGGTTTGAAGCCTAAGAAGAAGCGTGAATATCAATGTAACTTTTATGAAAGTATTTCTGCTTTAAGAAAATCAATTTGTAGGTGAGGATATTTTTTCTCTTTTGAGGTTGTGTGCTGTCTGGTTATGTGGGTTATACTCCAATGTATCTCATTAATGTTGGGGTTATGATTTCTTTACTGTGGGGGGGGGTCTGAACTTGGATGTTTTGAAAAATCTCATTACTCTGTGAATGTTGCATAGTCTTGTGGACCATATTCTGTATGGAGGAGTTGGGTATGGACGAAGTTCACAAGTTCGATCTTGGATTCTTTGAAAAATCCTGTTAATCTATAAGGAAGATGACAAAGTTTACAAGATTGAACGTGGATTCTGTGAAAAATCCTATTAATCTATGAATATTGGGTAGGCTTGTGGACTATATTTGGTATGGAGTAGGTCGACATGGACAAAGTTCATGGGATTTGAGCTTGGGTTCTTTCAAAGATCTGCTAACATTAAACAACAATTCCTTTTAATACCTTTTCTCTCTTGTTGCTATGGAGTACGGACAATGTTCATGGGTTTGTATTTCTGTCTATTCCATGGCTTTCGTACCCTGATTTAGATGCCTGTGCTTAGGCTGCTGTGAGCGCACCGGATAAGCTTGGAGACTGTATGTTCTACTGTTTCTATTGTTCACCCCTTTATTTTTAGTTTTGGGCTTTTGTTTTTCTATCCATCACTTTGAGGCCTACTAAGAAGCATGAATACTAACGTAGCTTGTTTGAATGTATTTCTGCTTAAAAGGAAGTCAGTTTGGAGGTGAGGTTATTTGCCTCTTATGAGGTTGTGTGGTGTATGATTCCAGTGCACTTCATTATTGTTGGGGTTATGTGCTTCTTTATTGTGCAGGGTTTTGAACTTGGGTGATAAATTCTGTTAACTGTGAATATAGGGTGGATTTGTGAACTCTATTAGCTATGGAGTAGGTAGGCATGGACAATGTTCCTTTTAAGATCGTCTTTTCTGTAAAATCATGGGTAGGCTTGAGGACTGTGTTTGCTAAGGAGTAGGTAGGCTTGGACAATGTTCATGGGATTGTATCCCTATCAATTTTGTGGCTTGTTCATTTTATCTTGGATTTTCAATTCATAGTATTGAGACTTTGATTCGTAGCTTCATATGGGATGAGACTTGGAATTGGCAGAGACTATCTGACAAAAATGGGATAAAACCGGACAAATCATATTGGTTAAAAGTAGTTCTTACCCATAGTCCATATTTGAATGTATAACTGTGCATTTTTACTCCAATGTTTCAGATGAGATCAACTGTGTAGAAATATTATAGGTCAAACTTCAAACAAAATCACCAATATTTGATTGCATACACTGCCAATGTGTACTCCATGAAGCAAATTATGATATCCTTTTCTGCGTGCTGCATGCCTAGAATTTTGATATTAAAATTGATGAAGGGTAGTATAGTTTTCCAGTTTCTTAAGGTTTTTCTTCTCTGTCCCCTATTGAATGGGATGTTTCCCTTGCGTTAAGCTCACAAGTTTTTCTAAGATTTGGTTTTTTATCATCTGCACCACAATCTCTTCATTTTCAAAAAGATGAAGCAATTTTTTTCTGGTTGGAAACACACAGCACACAACCTTGTAGATAGTTTCTGTTTTTGGAAACACACAAGCTAGTAGATGGTTTCTGCAGTCAGTAAAATTTAACCCTGCATTTTAAGGTGCAGTGTAAGCTATGGTAACATTTGATTAAAGAATATTTGGGATATGTTGTGTAGGTTAATATTTGGAAAAATATGTGAAGGATCAGTAAATAGTGAGTAAGTGCTCTTAAATGTTATATGTAGATTTGTTTTTTTCAATGTTTATAGGACAAGAGAGGAATACAAGCACATTGTATGAAAGTACATAAATACATATTTAGTTAATGTAAATGATGGTCACTATGAATTAAAACATATATAGATGTGGGTAAGTGTAAGGGATGGTATATGTTTATAAGAATAAGTAAAAGATAGGGAAAAAGTGTTGATATGTTATTTCAAAATGGGTACATGATTAGATGTGAATGTCATGTGTATAGGAATTTTATTGTTATAATATTTTAAAATTAAATGAATATAAATAAATCTTTTATTCATTTGTGAAGTTGAATGATTGTAAATGAAAACATAAATGATCAAGTCTTGTTCAGTCTAAGATTTTGACATTATAAAAAATAGATTAAAATTGTATGTTAAATGACTTTGATAGATCCTCCGGTCTTAATAAAAAAACTTATAGAATAACTAACTAATTAAATAATTCAAGAATGCATTAAATAATTTAACAGATTACATATCTTCTACTTCTAATAAAAAATTATAAAAAAACTAAATAATTTAATAAAACCTTTCCTAAAAATTTAAATAAATAAAATATAATTTCCTTAACAAAATTTGATGTTCTTTTCACACGCTTAACATTTACTATTATGTTTTGTGCTTTATTCTTTTAAGAAATATGTTTTGAAATATAGAAACAAAAATAGTCTTTAAAAGATATATGCAATTTGGATTTGACAGATTTCATATCCTTCATTTCTAATAAAAAATTATAAAAAAGTATAAATAATTTGATAAAATCTTTCCTAAAAATTTGAATAAATAAAATATAATTTCCTTAGCAAAATTTGATGTTCTTTTCACACTCTTAACATTTACTATTATATTTTGTGCTTTATTTCCTTACGAAATATGTTTTGAAATATAGAAACAAAAATAGTCTTTAAAAGATATATGCAATTTGGATTTGACTCACTGGTGATTTTCAGTCACTTGAAAACCTAAGGCTAATTTCCCATTATCGTGGAACTGGAAATATCAATCCAGATATCCAATGAATGGGATTATAACGGAACTCCTCTTGTGTTTCATCAGCCGCCAAACTTCTACCTCCCCATTAAAATGGCAATATAAAAAAATCATACAATATGACGTATATGATGAAGTAATACTCGCCATTTGCCATGCCTACCCCGCGTTTCCGCATTGTGTGCATATCATGCTTCCACATATTTTTCTTCAAGAAATCTGAAATACAATATGACGTATATGATGAAGTAATACTCGCCATTTGTCATGCCTACCCCGCGTTTCCACATTGTGTGCATATCATGCTTCCACATATTTTTCTTCAAGAAATCTGATGTATTTTATACGTTTACCCGTCAAATAAACGGTACTAGTACATATATTGCGTAATTACAACGCGCGGAGATTCTATTTATTGACGTCAACTGACCATTTTGAATGGCTATGTTAGCAACTAAATCGGCTGTTAGTTTCGCCACGGTTTTGCCTGTTAAATCTCACATTGGCCTCTCGCGCAAAAGATTGTGTGGGCGAGTTGCGTTTCGATCTGTGGTTGCTAAAATGGTTGAGGCTGTGGATGTCTGTGTTAAAGCTGCTACAGGGGCACCAGATAAACCTGGGGACTGTATGTTCGTTTTGTTCCTAAATGCCACCGCACTTTGTTGTTAACTTTTTGGGGCATTTTTTATAATCACGACCTTAAAAACCTGGCTTGAAACCTGAGAAGAAGTAATGATCCCAAGATTAATTTTTGATAAATAAATCTGTTTCTAAGTAATTAGTTAGTAGGCGAGGTCATGTTCCACAAAATTTTAACATTGTGTGGTGTAGGCTTATATGGGTTGTGCGCATTTACCCTATAGTTGTTGCGGTCAATGGTCTTCCCTTCTGTTGGGTGGATCTCAATTTGGGTGCTGAAAACTCTCGTTGACATTTCGCCAGAGTTTCTTTAAGACTCTGTTTATAAGTCTTATAGATAGTTTTGAGTAAGCAGTCGGTGGCACCGTTAATATGATTTCAGTCTGCGAATCAAATGTTCCCTGTAATTTTTTACACCAAGGCTGCGGATCATACTCCCGATTCTTCAAACTGTGTATATATTGGTCAATAGACTCAGTACTGAACAAATCACTCCAGGAGTCAAAAGTTGACTGCACTCAATGCCAACGAATTCTCCATGCTTCAAATTCTATCATACTATTCTAAGTGCGGCATATCAGGAATCTTGAAATTTTAATGATGGATGGGAGAGTTATCCAGGTTTAAAGGTTGTTTCTTATCCATTGAGGGGGAAATCTTCCTAGTTGAGTTCACTGTAGCCGTTAGGGTTCACTCAGCGTTACATTTTTTTCATGAGATTTGGTTTCTTAATTGCACCACAATTCCTCACTCTAATTTAAAGGAAGAAACAACTTAATTGTTGGATGCTTTGGTTGATAGTTTGTGTGGTCATTGTGATTTCAATATTGTATTTTAAGGGGTGGTGTAAGCTTTTGGTGTTACTGGGTTACAAGGTTAGGTCATTTCCTTAACATTTATCTCTTAGAAGATATGTGTCACTTTGAACTTGGGCCATGCTCAAACCTTCTTGCAATTAGGGGTCATTCTAGGAGTCTTCCCGTTAACATTATATCACAGTTCTCTGGCTACAGGTTTGTGTCTTCGTATTTTTTATCCAAAGCAAAGCAGGCTCTCATAGCATCCCTTGGGACATAAGGGTTCTATCTAGAAATTTATTAAAAAACAAAACTTTTGGCCAGTCATATCTTTTTGGAAGAAGGGCTTGTTCTTAGGGTCTTCTCATTAACATTATATAATAACTCTTTGGACACGAGGGTTTTGTCTTCACAATTTCTCCACAACGATCTTTTGGACACAAGGGCTTTATCTGTACATTTAAACAACAAAAACAAACTTGAGCCATGCTAGATACTTCCCAGTAACAAAGGGGGCACCCGTAACATTTCTTTGTACATAAGGGTTTTGTCTGTATGCTTTGCTAAATTTTCAAAACAAACTAGTGTTTTGGCCCAGCTTAGGAAAGTTAACACTTAAGATTCTTAAAGCAACGTTTGGGTTTTTGTTTAGTGTTAAAACAAATTACTTAAAACAAATAGAAATGTTGTCGTTTCCTGTTAGGGAAAATATGTTATGATTTTCAGAGGCATATCTCCTTGTAACCTGGCTGTTAGATTTATCTAGGTTTTTTTTGGGATGAGGTAATGTACTATATATTTCTTGCAAAGCAAAAGAAAAGCTTTTCAGAAACACAGGCATAGTTGATATTGTATTATTGGCAGCATACTTTGTCTTTGTTTTATTTTATACGTGATAAAGACCTGGTTGTGTGTTGTATGCTTGGGGTATTTGGAACATGTTGGTTTGAGTTTTAAGCTATTTAATTTAAATGAATGCAGGCCCATTCACTCAGAGGGTCTTGCTGACTTTGGAGGAAAAACATATCCCATACAATACGAAGTTGATAAACCTCAGTGATAAGCCAGACTGGTAATTCATAAATTTTTATCCGCAGTTCTATTTTTTGTCATTTGGCTGAGAAATATACGTGTAAGCAAATTTCACCAGCATGTTTACAAATTTTGGGGGCTAATCTTATGATAGTGGTAAACAGGTTTTTACAAATTAGTCCAGAAGGAAAAGTTCCTCTCGTGAAGATTGATGACAAGTGGATTCCAGACTCTGATGTTATCACCCAGATATTGGAGGAGAAATATCCTGAGCCATCTTTGGCAACACCGCCTGAGAAGGCATCAGTGTACGTTTATAAATCGTTTAGTAAATACTAAATATATTATTCTTTGTTATTCCTCAACTACTTTAGCATTAAATTTCTGATGAAAGTTTGAAACGAAGGTTAGAAATGATGGGATGTTGCAGATCTGCAAAACATGGTGAAGTGAGTCTTACTAACATTTACTAGATGACAAAAACCAACATTGTCCATCCAGCTTCTGCAAAACAGAATATAAGCTTCTTGAATAGCTTCTGGTTTTGATTGTGTGTATTTTGAGCATCAACATTTCGGATCACACTCCATGATCCATCGTCAAGATGAAAGAGAGTGCAAGAGATAAAAAGATACAGTGTTCTCTTTCATCTTGATTATGGATAACGGGGTGTGATCCGAAACGTTGATGCTCAAACTACACACTAAAAACCAGAAGCTATTCAAGAATTGTAATGGATTGTGGAAATCTGATAATACTAATTGATAATATGTTTCAAAGATCTTACATTTTCTCATCTCTTGCACTCTCTTTCTAATTGATACTATGTTTCAAAGATCTACATTTTCTCATCTTTTGCACTCTCTACACAATCAAAACCAGAATCTATTCAAGAATTTTTGGGATTGTGGAAATCTGATAACACTAAAGAATATAAGCTCATAGATGCGTGCAATCGTGATTTACCATTTTGAAAGTTTATCTATAACTAATCAAATAGTAAAACTTAGTTTTTCCTTTTTTCTCTACCATTAGATTCATTAACCTTTGAACTCCTATTTGGATTTGGAAGTTCATTCTCAATTCTAAAATATCATTTGGCATAAAAGCCATGTTTGAGTGTAATAAGTATGCCTAATGGGGGATGAAACTGGGTTACCATCATTACAATTGTGACGCCTTTCTTTTAGACCATGTTTTTCTGGGTAGAAAACCATAATAGTTTAAGTACATACTTCAGACCATAGGCTATAATGCTAGTCCTCTGGTAGATTGATAAAATATCACTAAATTGTAACTAGAGTACTAGAATTATAGCTCATAGATTTTACTAGAGGCAAAGCAGAGTTATAATCGAGAGAGACTGAATGCATCTGCCAAAAGAAGTAAATTATGTTGTGTAATTTATGATTTGCATTGTTGTTTATATTCCCTTTTGTGGTATAAATGTTTGAATTTTGTATTATGGTGGTATGTTGCTGAAAATGAGCAGGCCTTGGGCTATAAGGATTTTTAGGGCATAAATTAAAGGTATTATAATCCATTTTACCAGGCAGTCTAGGAATTAGCAAATCTTTTCTTCATGCATTTGATTCTCGTTGAGAATAAGTAGCATGTGGTTTTCACACTCTGGTGCACTTGTATTTGCTGTCTTCCGATTTCTTTCGTAGCATAAATTTCATGATTATCTTAAGACTTATTTATGTTGGATTAAGCTTTTTGTTGCATCTTTAATAATTCTCTTGCATACCTGTATTGATGTAGAGGGTCAAAGATTTTCTCAACATTCATTGCCTTCTTGAAAAGTCATGACCCTAATGATGGTACAGAGCAGGCCTTATTGAATGAGTTGCGTGCCTTGGACGAACACCTGAAAGCTAATGTAAGTGTCCTTGTATGATAGACATGCTATCAAAATTTGGATTGATATAAAAATGTTGTGCAAGATGACTTGAGCATTTGAAAAGATAAATTCATCTAGTAAAGCTGTGTTACAGTGAACAATATTAGTCTCTGAGATTTGAATAGGCTGAGGCAACTTCTTAAATGATATCGTCCCCTCAAGGTTCCTCTCTGAGGTGATGCATGCAGGTTCCATTTGTAGTTCTTATGGATTTAGCTGTATAGTTTTCTTTTGCATCAATGTTTTGGATCATACTTCTTTCCTCATCCTGATGGCTGACCGAGTGTGATCTAGAATGTTGGTGCAAAAAAACTTACACTGACGAATCCAAAATCACTTGAAATCATCTTCATGAATTTTGGAAAACCCATTCCTACTATTGAGGTTGGGTCTATTATAGGCCTTCATAATTGTTAGCGTTACTGTATCTTCTGTCTTAGAACTTGTTGCCCTTCTAGAACATTAGAAAATAAAAACATTTTCATAGAAATATACATTCTTGAAGAATGTGTATAATGCGACTGTAGTGTTGCCCTAAGGAATTTCCCTAAAAAATCTATATAATATTTCGTTGCATTTGTCATCCTTGTTGGTAGTTTATGACTTAAAGATTGGTATTTGATTCACCCAAAAACTCTTTCCAGTTTCTTTGACTTTATTTTGTTAAGAACATGCTATAAACTTGTTTTCAACTTTCTGGGCAGGGTCCATTCATTAACGGGGAGAAAATTTCTGCGGTGGACCTGAGTCTTGCTCCAAAGCTTTATCATTTGAAGATTGCTTTGGGTCACTTTAAAAAGTGGTCTATTCCAGAAGAGTTTTCTTATGTTCACAACTACATACAGGTATGTGTTTCCTCTTAATGATATTGACTTGAATGGTCAATTCTATGCTCATAACTACATACAGGTATGTGTTTCCTCTTAATGATATTGACTTGAATGGTCAATTCTATGCACATGGCTTGTTCTTTACAATTACAATTATTTTTGTAAATAGAAAATAAACTACTTTAAACATTTAAGTTTTAAGGTCCATTCTAGTAGGGAAATTATTTGCCTTGTGGATTACTTTGGAATTTTGTGCTCTAGGGTAGATGATCTTGATTCTTCCATTAAGTGCTCTTTTTGGATAATTAAGCTTTTTCTATTAGGTAGTTTAAACCTTTGGCTACACACAGGACACTACTTATTATCTTTGTACTTCAATATGTTGTCCTCAAGACAAAAAGAACAAGATAGCAGATGCTCTTATTATTTGCAAGCATAGTAGGCACCTTATTAAGGCTATGACTACCAAAGTAAATCTTAAGATATGGCCATCATATCCATGAATTTACGGCGATACTCATTTTAACTAAACTTGGCAAGCCTCCAAGACCATGAAATTTTCTCTAATATCACTCTTTGTGTTGCCATGGGCCATGTACCCTTTGCTCAATGATGCAGTTGGGGGTTCCATTATCCTTTTTATTGACGGACACCATTCTTGTTGTTAATATCTCACTCTTTCCTTCGATTTGGCAAATTCCACATATAGGATGACCTTTACCTAAGATGCAATAAGAGAGGTACCATTTCTGTCAAATGTGCATTGGCCTTGCAATTGTCCTTGTCCAGTGGGGTTCAGCAAATCCAATGAGTTGGGTGTGGTTTTTCTCCCAATTTCTACTTTTTATTTATGTTTCTTGGGGATTTGAATTTTGGGCTTCTTTTTTTGAACTCCCATGCTTTTTATCATTAGAGCTTCTCCCATTTGACCCTGCCATTACTAACTTATTAGCTTAGAGATTTGTTTTTTTGTATTGTAAGCCTAAGTACATAAACTCAAACTTGGTTTCCAACCCGTGGTTTAAGTGTGCTGTCAACTTGTAGGTGGGCACACAATCAATTTTGGTAGGTGTGCACTTCGCTCTCCGCTCTTCAATTGAAGGCTGATATGTGTATGTTGCACAAGTTAGATAACAATTCATATGTAGGCACGGGTTCTTTATAGTTTGTTGTAGGAAGTCCATTGTTAGTGTGTCATAGAATTCCATATCTAGTATAGCATGTCTTTTCGTGCTGTATATGAATGGAATTGTGTGAGCATGGCATGTCTTTTCATGCTGTATCTGAATGGAATTGTGTGAGCTGGTATTTAAGTATGTCTGAATGAAAACTTTCCCCGGAGTCTATGCTTTTGTTTACACATAGTTTTGAATGTAACACATTTCTAAGGGATATGTTGGTTCTGTTCCTTTTCTAACAATTTTTTTCTGCATAAATTATCTTGCATTGAAATTATTAATGAGACAAGGGAGGTCTTTTAGGTTGTAAAGCATTACATGTACTAAAAGCTTTTGCCAGACAAGGGAACCTTAAAAGCCCAAGATGTTCTTCTAAAATCATTGCCAATCGAGAATGGGCTTTACTTTGCCAGACAAATAGCAACCTATAAAGCCTTACACGTGCTAAATGCATTTCATCCAATCCAGAATGGGCTGCATGGTGAGTCCCCTGATTGATTCGTACATGGCTTACTTCTCTGTTAAGATTAGAGGTGTTCATCTTGTGATTATCATCAATAGATATGAGATAAAGGTCATTAAGCTTGCCATCTTGTGGATGCCAGCCATTCTTGACATGACTTAAGTATACATGGTAAAAACAATATATTTACATGTCGATACAAAACTAAAAATTCATTCCATACCTTCAATTATATTCACTTTGTCCAAATATGGTCACAAGTTGTGAATTGTGCCTGAATCCAAAGCTTAGATTTTAGGGGCCTTACTCTCTCCATTTAGATTTCCTGTACAGAGTTGTTGGTCTAGTCTTAATACTTGTGGGTAATATGCTCCGGTCAGCTTATTCTAATGTCACCAACGTATATCAAATCTTTGTTTTGAAGAAATGTTCATCTTGCAAAGCCTTTTAATATTAGCTCAGATGTCATTGTGAACTCTACGTTTGATGCCTTGAATAAGGGGTTCACCTACTTGGCTGTAGGCATCTTATGAGTATTGGTCCAGATGTTACTAAGTAGTGTTTTTAAAGGTTGCTTTGGAGGTGCCACCGTAATATTGGTCCAGTTGCAATCTATGATTTAGTGTCTGCAAGGTGGGCTATTAAATGGAGAGGAGAACCTTTTTTATTGTTCTGGTTGACTGGTAAGATATGGAAAATGTTAGTCGTATGGAATGTCATCTTCAAGCGGTGCAATTCTCTATGCTAGTATTGTTATTCTGATTGGTCATCTGTACAGAGGAAATATTGTTAATTGCTTAAACCCAGGCAAAACAATTGGGACTTTATTTGACTTGAGAATGTAAAACCAGAGCAGCTCTAACATATGCAGGCTTAAGAGCTACCTCTCGTTTGTTCCCTCTTTGCTATTTGGAATCTCTATATTTGAGTTTCAGTGTTCTCCCATTAATTCATGTGTGTTTTCCTGTAATGGTGATCACCTTCTTTTTAATTAGGCTGTGCTGGCAATAGTTTGTTCCTTCTTTGCTATTTGGCTTTTCTATATTTGAGTTTTAGTGTTCTCCCATTAATTCATGTGTATATTTTCCTGTAATGGTGATTACCTTCTTTTTAATTAGGCTGTGCTGGCAATAGTTAGTCGTACATTAGAACTTTATTCTATGTAATCAGTAATTGGTCTACATTTTCCTCTGCAGGCTCTTTTCTCTCGAGAATCATTTCTTCATACGCAGGCTGCTGAGGAATATGTTATTGCAGGCTGGGTGCCAAAGGTTCATGCTTAAACTAAGGGGGAGCAGCACAGTAAGCTGATATTTATGATGTCTTGGAAGTGGAGTCGCTATGTAACCTTATTTAGTACAGTAGAGTGTAGTGTGTCTAGTCTGTTTTACTAAAATTGGTTCAAGTGAAAGAAACAAGTTTCTTACGTTCATTGCTATCTTTTGTGGAGGTGTCACTGTTGTCGTCTGTAAACAAACATAGTATTGTCTAATATCTATCACAAGGTTGTGAGATTATTTCTTCAATACTTTGATTGATTAGCGTATTTCTGCTCATCTCTTCTTTCTATGGATCTCATAAGATAGTTTGAAATATTTGGTGGTTTCCAAGGGAGAAAATGTAGTGGAAATTCTCTCGTGTAAATCTCATGGTTTTTAGGGAAAAAGAGGTTGATTACTTGGTAACTGTTTATTAGCTAAGGGGCATGAAACTGTTATAGTTATGATCTGAGACATGATTTGGTTTCTTCCTTACAACTTCCCCTTAAATTAGAAATTGGTGGTTAGTAACTTTGCAATTTATCTAGGCTATATTATAGATAGATCTTTTATCTTGGAAGCCCTTGTAAAACCCGTGTAATTGATTTTTGTACCAATTTGTGCCTGCTCCGTCATCATCAGGGTGAGAAAATGATATTGAGCTAGTCCTGCAATCCTTGTATAATTCCATCTCACAGATATCAGACAGATGGATTGCATAATTCCATCACACAGATATCAGACAGATGATAGATCATGGAGTGTGATTCAAAACAATGATTTAAGAATGAGTTATTCAATTTTTGAGAAGCTGTTCATTAATTCTCAACTGCATGATATGCATCATTGATCACAATTAATTTGTAAGGTTCAGCAAATGAGAAATAGTGCCTTAATTAGGAATGTGCAAGAAAATAATGGTAGAAACAGGCTGTAGCTGGGTATTAATTTGATCTTTGAATTGTGAACTGCGGTTGAACAGGGGTTTAATTATGCACACTGTGTGAAGTTGTAAGAGAAGAATGTATATATTGGAAAATAATTAAAAATGGCCTGTAGAACGAGCTACCAAAAAAATGGGGTAATTGGCTTCTAATTAAATGTAGAATAAACAAGTTTTAAGGATTGGAGATGCATTTAACGAGTAAGATAGCATTGAATTAAAGCGTGTAATTAATTCACCCCAAAAATGGCCTATTTCAGTCGAACAGTATTAGTTGTAAAAGAATGGATACAAGAAGCTGAGCATTGTACATGTTGATTGCAGTGTAGTGGCAAGTTGGTGTGGGACTTCTCAGCTTTTAAATAAAAATACTTAAAAAGCAATTAAAGAATGAAAAGGAGAAAAGGATTAGTGGTACGAACCATTGAAGCAAATATCTTTTGGTATAAAGATACTTTCTGCTGCGATATTTTTTTTAGGGCTAGAAAGAGAGTGGATGTTTAGAATAATAGTAACATCAAGGTTGTTGTTTGAGAAACAGATAGAGGGTTATTAATAAGTAATTTGATGTCTCCATTTCCAACGGCGCCAACTCCTCCAACGGTTCCAGCTGTTGCCTCTGTCATCTGTCATGGGTTTTGGAGATGAGGCCTGAGTCGGGATGCTACAGGGAGTCTCTAGGTTGCAGGGGTTTTTTTGCTCCGTTCCTTGATGTTCAAGGTTTTTTAATTTAATTTTTTTTTGGCGGAGGTGGCTGTTTTTGATTTTGCGCTTGGACTCTCTATAAGAGGTTTGTTAACTATGAATGTGGGGTTATCCTCCCAAAAAGTTGTTAATGGGCGAAGCTTTTCTCGAGTTGGGAAATCTCTTGCTATTCCTTCCAAGGTGAAATCTGAAACCTCCTTGTGGTGGTTTGTGTACTCGATGGGGTGGATAATGTGGACTTTTATTAATGTTGCGGGTTTGTTTGTAAATTTGCTAGTTTTTAGCCTTTTCTACCAAACCTTCATTATAGGATGATGAACTTTTTGAGACCCTTGGTTTTTGGTAATATTGAGCTTTTCTTTGTGCCAAGGGTTTTTGGTTGTTTTTTCTTCATTTGAGGAACAAGATTTGGTGATGAGCAAGTTGTGGGTTCTATCACTATGTGGGTTCTACCACTTTTCCCTTGTGGCGGGGATTTTAGGGATAGTATTTGTCACGAGCCATAAGCAATGTATGTACAAATATATTATTTTCTAATATGTATGCATAATTGATGCAAATGCCATTTAATAGGTGCCATCAATATTAATCAATATACAATTAATATAATTGTTAGAAATAACGATATAATGTATTATTAGATTAATTAATTAATCAATCAATAATTTAAATATATTAAAATAATGATAATTATTTAATATTAAATCAATAATTAAATGTGTCTTTTATATTGTCTCCTATTAATATTAAGTGTATTAATAAATGACTCGATTCCCTATATTAATTATTGGTATAGTTTTTAATTAATAAAAAATTAATATGAAGGTCTCCTGCATTGTAAATAAGGGGAAAGTTATAATTTACAAATATCACCGACGAAGAATTATAATTAATACTAATACCACCAATAAAGAGTTTTGTAATAATTAAATGTAAATTATTAATACTAATACTATACAATGTGATTGGTCATTTTTATATATATTTTGAGTGGGCAAAGACATTATATCACGGGGGAAAAGGAAGAAAGATTAAGAAATAATGTGGAAAACTGGGGAGAAAATAATATAGGATAAAATGAAGGAGAAAAGATAGGAGGAAATGTAGGAGGAACTCAATGGAGGGAAAAAATACAAAAGGAAAGTAGGAAAATATGCAGAGGAAAATATATAAACAAAGTAAAAACTATTACTTGCAAGATCAAATCAACATTAACAAAAAAAAAAAAAACTTATTTCATTCATTACATAGGAACAAGAAGGTGTTATGGAATAGAAAACCAACACAAAAAAATAAAGGTATGTCCTCTTAGTAAGATGAAACATGTGGAATTTAGTTCTATTTCATTTATATATTAAATTAAATATATCTCAAAGCTTTAGTTATTTTGAATTATATTTTAGTATTAAAAGAATTAAGAAATAGAAGAATTAATTAAAAAATATAATGGATACTCTTAAAAAAGAAGAGAAGATGAAATAAGATTGCGTTTACATTCTATCAAGACCAAAGGTCTTTATATATTCTAATTTATTTAATTTATATAAGAATTATATCAATTATATTATACAAGATCTCTTTTACTATTTGGCTTAAGTAGAGAAGGTTGTAATGTTACTAAGGAGGGGCTTATTTAAATCCAAGAAATGGCTCTCTCCCAAGATGGGGTAGGGGTCAGCGTCCGAGAAGCCTTGAGGGCAAGTCTCAAGATAGGATATGGGCTTAGACCTGTAAACTTTGAGGGAGCCCATTGTAGTTGGTTTATAAGCACCTTGGATAACGTCTACTCTTTCCTTCATGGAGTTAAAATAGTAATAAAGTTTGATATGAGTATTAAATATAACTTAATCCAATGAGATAAATGACTAACCAATCATGGATATTACAATCCAAACTCTAATTGAGAAATTTAGGATATATTAAGAAAGGTCCCAACAGGGGACATTACAGTATTGCTTGGATGGTTGAATGTAGGCATAGGAAAAATTGTGCTTTAACCTCACATTCTCCTCCCATGCTATAGGTGAGTTGTCTATCCACTCTTGATGTGGGTTACTAGCAGCTCTACTAGTGTGTTGTTAATGGTATGTTCTTGACCTTGTTGTAAGTGATCGTTTTGGCATGTCTTTGTGAAGACCAACACCATTGCTATTAGTATGCTAATGGCCTCTTTTGGTGAATTTTACGCTCTTGGGTTGTAGTTTGTAAGGGATAACCCCTTGTTTTGCTGTTGTTAATATCGAAACCAATAAGATTAGGGTCAAAGATAGACAATTGGTTATTATGAGTTTTAAGATTAAGATTAGGGATAGGGTAAGGGTTATAGATAGAATTAGGTTAGAAATAGGGTTATGGTTAACTTTTGGGCCAGGGTTAGAGATAGAATGAAGGTTAGCAATATGGTTAGGGTTTGATAATTTAACCCAATTTAAATTTTAAATAAATAATAACCCTAATGTATCTATAATATTGGCTTCAACCTTGATTAAACCTCATTTGACACCTAAATCAAACCCTAACCATAATCCTAACTAAATATCAACATTGAACCATAATAGTAATTGCACCCTTTCTTATTGAAATATAATATTAATCTTAAATCAAGACTAGCTCTAACTCTAATTCCAATACTAACCTAATTCTAATACAAATTGACCCCTAACACTAAAGTAACTCTAACTTTCACCCTACTTTGAATCCTAATACCATTGTTTTAATTATATGACCATAAACCTAACTTGATTGAAACCTAATCCTAATTGATTCCTAATCATAACCTTAATTCTACTGTAATTGTAGCCCTAATTGAACTTGAATTCTAACTCCAACCCTAATTAAATTTTAACTCTAATTCAACACTAACACTAACTTTAACCTCATACAAACCCTAACTCAAATACTAAAATTATATTATATGATTTATCCCTAACCCTGATTAAATCCAATCCAAATAAGCCCTAAATAAGACCTTAATTCAACTATGACCATAACCCTAATTGAACTTGAACCCTAATCTTAATCCTAAGTAAACCCTAACCCTAACCTTAATACTATCCTAATGTCAATTAAAACCTACTTAAACTGTAGTTTTATTCCAAAGCTAATTTCCCATCAAATCTAACGCCAACCCTAATCGAAACCTAATTAAATTCTAGTTAATTTATAATCCTAACCCTACTTATACCTTAATGTTATTTTAACACTAGTACTAACCCAAACTCTGACCCTAGCACTAATCTTACTAGCCCTATTTCTTATTAAACTCTAACACTAATCCTAATTGAATTTAAAATCCAAATTTTCCCTAATCATAGTTTAGCAATAACATTGAAATTAATCCTAGTACAAACGATAACTATACTAGTTTAATTTGTATTGTATGACCTTAACCCTAACCCTAACTCTAATCAAACCCAAATCATAACATTCATTAAACTATAATCCTAACCCTAATTAAACTTAAACCTTAACTTAATCCTAATTGAACCCTAACACTAATTTTAAAACTAATTGTACCCCAACCCTTACCCAAAATCTAATTTACACCCAAATTTATATTCCTATTTCTAATTAATGTCATATTAAACCCTAATTTCAACATTAACTTTAATTGAAGATTAACATTAACCATAACCATAACTCTATTTCAAAAATAACAATAATACTGACCCTAATCAAACCTTCATTGAACATTATAACCTTAAGCATAACCCTAAATCCTTATTGAACCATAATCCTCATTAAACTCTAACCTTAATTGAACACTTACCTAAACCCTAAGCATAATCCTTACCTTAATCGTATTTGAATACCAAGCCTAACTCTAAACCCAAGTTTAACCCTAATAGAACCCTAAATTTAATAATTATCCTAATTAAACCCTAAGCCTAATTAAACTATAATCATAATTTAACACTAACTCTAACTGAACCCTATTTTTTTTGGTCGGTAAAATATACTTTTATTAATATTAAAAAGTAAGAGTATACATCACTGAGATTTTATATGCTTGCTTGTCACCCAAAATAAGGACCTAGATATGTCCTTAAGACACCAAAAACCCACTTCTGCAATTACATATGTGTTGAGCGTCGTTTTTACACGAAGACAATGGCTAGGAATTTGCATGAGCAACTTCCCCTCTTGAAAGACTGATGTAATCAATCTCAAGGTTCCTTCTGGCTGAGTCTCAACCGCTTGGATAGCTCAACGAAAGACAAATGTGAATTTGTTAACAAGGAGGCCTTTGCTGGTTCTTCTCTCAAGGGAAACTGCAAAACAAACTTTAGGAAACCAAGAGTTCTCTTTTTTTTTATATGATTTTCAGATCTAAGAATGAAAACAATGCTAATTTAAAAAATCTATTGAAAATAACTTGCAAGGAGGGTTAGAAGATGCAGGGTAACAAAAGATTTAAATGAAATTGCTGAAAAGAAACCTATTGGACATATGCTTAGCATCACACCACCATGCGAATTAAATAACCAAGAAGATGAAGAAACCCACAAAACAGAGATCAGATCATGTCACAATCTTTAGCTGAATGGATGCAATCATTAACGAAATTGAACAAATGTAGACATATGATAAGTCAAAACTCATAAGATCACGAAGCCACCCCGGATGTATGCACACGTGAGACAAGTTAATCTTCAAGCACTAAAGAATGATCTTCTCAGAAATTCGTCACAACACAACAATGCAATACCAGCAAACACCGAACTAATAGATCGTAGACTTAAAATCATTAAACAACCAATTGGCTATTTGAAATAAAGAATGAACAATTCACACATTCACAAATTTCGCATAGATAGCAGATAAATCACACCATGAATGAAACACCAACTGTATATGTTATATTAATGATCTAATCGACCCTCATTACATCATTTTATTGCAATTTATAGAGCTAGGCTCTTATTTTCGTAGCTAGGGTTCGGCTACAACTAAAACTTGAAAGTAAATCTAAACTAAAGCTTGCATTAAAGAAACTACTTCTAAAGCTTAGTTAAACTATCCTAGCACAGAATTAAACCTCGTGCATTACAAATCTTTGAATAAATTATGCATTAGATAACTCAAAATAGAGCTGGAACTCATGCATGCACTTGATAATCTTCATGTTTCTGCCTTTGATCCTTAGCTCCAGCTTCTCCACGTGGACCCAACTAGAAGAGATCCCAAAATCATGCACAAATGATCCCAAAAAGGAAGCTCAGTTGACTGAAAAATGATCTTTGAGATAACTGGAGTTAACTTTCGAATGTGCCAAAAAATACCCAAATCCCAACAGTTGGTCCGAAAAACACAAGACCCAAAATTACCTAATTACTAAGTCCCCCATCTTCAAAAATTCGAACTTGCGGACTTGTCGGAGGCCGAAAAAACCACATGGCCGAAACATCGAAAATCAGGCTCTGCAAAAATGATTGTGTCAAAACTAGATTTTCTGTACACAAAATTTGGCAGGACTGGGACTGAATGCTCATTGACTGGGAGACACTTGTGGATGTGTTTTCTTGAATCTATCCACTATCTCCAGCACTTCATCAAAATCCGACATCTTGATCCCTTGAAGGATCTCTTGCTGTCTATCTCGGAAGTCGATCAAGTCCTTTGCAAAAGATTTTATCTCTTCTTCACGAGATAGTATTTTCTGAATTTCCTCCTTCTGGTAAAACATCTGTTGGAGGTCTTCTTTAGTCTTCAACCCTTGGAATATCCCTAAGTACTGATTGATGATATCATTCACTGAATACATAGTCTTCTCATCTTCTTCATCAAACAGATCCAAGTCGAGACCCTCAAAGAACTCCTGTAACTCTTTCGCAAATAGTGTGCTATCGTCTCTTCTCTTATTTAACCTTTTGAGAACCTTTTCAAATATGGCCAATGCCGCTGCTATCTCTTGAATCCATTCTTCAAAACTATCCAATTCTAAGTCCTCATATATCTTCATCAAGACCTGGAAGCATTGCTTCCTTATCATTGTTAGCTCGTCCAATACCTTTTGCCAGTTTAGGATCGTTTCTTCTACGCCATTCTCCTCACTCATGATTTCCATCAAGGAAGTTATTCTTGCCAAAATGTTTCGAAAGGGCCTCAGAATCCTCCTGAGAGAAAGGCTGGCGAATTGTTCAAAATCCAACTTCCAATCGGCACAAGCCTATACAAAAGAATGTGGAACATCTGTGCTTACTTCCCCTCTCTTTTCCAAAATTGCCTGTAATGAGGCCTCGGGGTTATTTGGGTCAATTGGACCCGCTATTTTTAAAATGAATCTCTTCATGGCCTCATTTTGCTCTACCAGAGCTTTTATCCTTTCTTCGTCTTTATTCATGAAGCCAAGAGCATGCTTCAATCCCAAAGTAGCCAAGATTTTGCTACCTTCTCTAGTGGGCTCCCCCAAGTCTACCTCCTCCAACACAAAGTCATCTGGAGTGATCTAACTTGTACTGACATCCATTGTGGGAACAACCACTTGTGCTTTCCACCTTCCCACTTGGCCTTGTGTCACATAAGACATTGTTCTTGCTCGGGGAACTGGTGTTGTTTGGTGGAAAGCATGCCCTAGCATAGTCATATCAGCCTCATTATCTGTGTACACTATTATAGACATGGAAAATTGGCAAAGGCTTAAATCGATCAAAAGGTGCAACAAATCATCAAAATAGCACTAAAAATTGATAAATGGAACAAAAGACAATTCAAATCAAAGGAAAATTCAATTAAATGATTAAATGATTAAATAAAGCTTGAAAAGGGGAAAAACACTAAGAAATTGATTAAATTCAATTGATGACATAGTTGTTGAAATGAAAAATCAAAATGAACCCCTTACCCTTCATGGCTAAATTTAATTACTTTAATTAATTAATAAATCATAAATTCCCTCAACAAAGGAAAAAGGAGACAAAATGGACACAAATCACTCACTTTTGTTGAAATGGTCCAGCCTTTTGAAACCATTTAAATGTTTGTCCCCCAATTTAGGGACAAAGCAAAGCCAATTGACCTTACCCAAGCATAACCATGGTTATCTCACTCTACCCCCTACCCTTGGGAAAATCTTATAAATAGAAGGCATTTTGAGGCATTATTCATCCACTCCATATCTTTGAATTGCAGCAAAGCTCTTGCAATTTGCATCCACATCACTCACTTAGCATTTTCATTGATAATTAGCTTAAATTGTTGATCATTTTAGAGATTTTCTTATCAAATAGAGCTAGAATTTGATAATTAGATCTAGTTTGCATATCATTCTTAGTTCAATTCTCATAATTAGAGTGTCACTAGTGAGGATTTGTAGCTGAGAGCCTCACTTACTACTTCAATTTAGAGAACCATGAGATATTGATAGATTAATTGTGCATTTGTTAGATTATTTTGCTCTAATTCTTGTCGTTCTTAGTTAATCTTGTTATTTCATGAAGGTGTAAATCACTCACACACAAATGACACCCACCGTGGGGCTCTAGGCCTCAAATTCATCATAATTTCTACGTTATTTACAAAATTTAGGCTAGGATTGCATGATTTTGCTCACTGTTTGCAGGTTACAGGAAAGAAATCACGCCTGCCGGTAAAGAAATCACGCCTAAAGAAAAGAGATATCGCTTACGGAAATTAAAATGTCGCCTAGAGTCTGAATGATCACGCTTTTCAGCCTGCAGAGTCACGCTTCTGGAGAAAGAAATCACGCCTGCAGAAATTAAATTCTCGCCTCACGGACCAGTAGCTGATGCCTTTGGCTATTTAGATGTCACCTAGAAAGAATTAAAAGCCGCGGCCGAGGAATTATTTTCCGCCTGGTGTAAAGGGAGTTTTCTGCCTTTCGCATTTAATTTGTCGCTTTGAGTATTTTAAATGTCGCGTTCAATTAATTAAATGTCGCTTCTCTGAGTTAGTTTGTCGCTTGAAATAAAGAGTTCACGCGTTCGTTTAATTTGATATCGCACTTAATTACTTTAATCTCGCTTGAGCCCCTTTTGGTGACGCTCGCGGTTAAAGTAATTACGTCTTTATTAAATTAGATCTCGCCTTTAGCATGGACAATGTCGCCTGGTTTAGCATTGATATTGTATCAGAGTAATTACTGTTGTCGCATGTATTAAAGATTTCACGCGTTTGCAAAATTTAATATCGCACTTGTCTATTTTAATCTCGCTTGAGCCCCTTTTGGTGACGCTCGCGGTTAAAGTAGTCACGTCTTTGTTAAATTTAATCTCGCTTGTAGTCTGGATGATGTCGCCTGACTGTATTTTTGCTGTTTTGTCAAAATAAGGACTGTATGCTAACTTCACTGTCATTTTTTTTTATTTCAGGAGCATGGTCTGTCATAAGAAAGTGCAAAAACCAGAGAGAAGGCACAACTTAGAGGAAAAATTGATCTCTAAAAGGATAAGGAAAGAAAATCGGGTACATTCTACCTTTCTTCTCAACAATGATTTAGAGAAAGAAGTAGAATTATATGCTAAATACATTGCTGTTGTAGATGCTTACAAACGAAAATATGTCTCATTAAATTGAGAATTTAGTCCTTAAGTTTGTAAGAATTTTGCAAATATTTTGGTAAAAAGAATCAAAAGCATAATCAATTATATCATTTTTAGCTTTGATTTTGGTTTCCACTCACTTTGTTTGTATTGTGCTGACTAACTTGTTGGTGGAGGGAACGTTTTGCTAAGGTAAGAGAAGGATTTGGAGAGAAAAATGAAAAAATCTACTACTTAAAAATGCGCCTAGCCTTTGCTAGCATCGTTTGAGGTATTTTTCTCATCAAGCTTGCACTTCCCTTAAATTGTGGCATTTCAAAGTTCAAAACATAGTTTAATCATAAAAGGAAAAAATAAACACTTCAATTCTAAGAACCCCTTTGTCATGGGGTTGAAAAAGAACCAAATTGATTGTGAGTGTTTGGGATAAGGGAAAAGCAATAGGGATATGCTCTTCACTCTTTGAGTGGATCAAATTCCCAAACTTGCTCTACCAAATCCACTTTTCATGCTTTCAAATGAACATGTTTAAAACTTAGTGGGCTCACCTCCCAAGATTGCCTTAGAAGGGCCGGTGAGAGGGACAGCCCAAAGTGGGATACACTTGCTTTTGCCGCGAGAATCCGACCCACTATAAAATGAAACGCGAGTATCCTTAATGGGGTACACGAAAAAAGGATTTTAGCTCTTTCGAACTTCCTCTAGTAGTCCTAACGGATTGCGCAAAATCGTGCTTTTGTGCGTGTGGGAAGCCCCTTAACATACTTGGGGGATGAAAAGCTAAGATCTCTTTTGAACGGAAAACTTACTACATAACGGTAAAATAGCAAAACTACCTATTAGAGCCATGTTTACGAACCAATTATGTGCTAGGTAGATTGTGTGGAAGCTATTCTTGTGTTAAACCTGTGAAAACGTTCAAAAATATACACATTAGAACATTCTAGGGATATGATACCCAATTGATGTGTGTGTTGAGATTGTTTTTATTTTCAAACAAGATATTCCAAAGTTATTGATCAAAACACCATTAAAATTTTAAACCATTTAAAATTGATCAAAAACTTTTACCTTATTCTAAAAACAGCTTATCAAGAGAAGAAGGTCAACATACCCTTAAAGTTTGTTCATGCCTGTTATTACGAGGTCACTCTCTATAAGGAAAGCATTACAAACAGACGGGACCTACAACGGAGAAGAACTCCCATTTCCAAAGAACACTTTCATTACTTCACGAGTGACTGAAAAACCCGCTAAGGCAAAGGACATTAACAAGATGTTTAGTGGTACCCTAGGAAATATTGATCCCAACAACCAAGGGAACAACATGAATGGGGGTATAGATCCTAACAATAATCAAGGGAACAACATGAATGGGGGTATGGATCTTAACAACAATCAAGGAAATTCTAATAATGGAGGAAGAGATCCTAATTCTCAAGAGGCAAATTCACAAGGCAACAACTTATTTCCTCCTCATAATACAAACTTACCCCCAACTGCAGAAGAAGCCACGATTGAAAGAGCATTAGAGGCAAGACAATGTCCTTATTTCATAGAACTAATGAAAAAGACCATGCTTATGGATAAAGAAAAACACTTCATGGACTTAATACAAATGGGGGTAAAGCTACCTAAAGATTTTGACATAGAGCAATTAAAGCCCAAGGAAATAGAAGACCCTATGGAAGCAATAAGGGAACAATTCAAGGCATTACAAATGGAAATTGACAGTTTGAAACAAAACGGGGCTCCTAAGCCTTTCTCTATTGAAACATTATGTCCTTTTCCATTCGATAAAAGTTTGGTCATGGTGCCTTTTCCCATTAATGTAACATTTTCTAAATATGAGAGGTATGAAGGAACATCTGACCCACATGATCATCTTCGGGGGTTTTGTGCATTGAGTCTTGAATTCATGCATGAATCAACCTATTTAATGAGACTATTCCCAAGAAGCTTGGGAGGAACAGCCATGGATTGGTTTTCAAAACTACCATCCGGCATAAAATCCTTTGAAGAGTTAGCATCTAAATTCGTGACTCATTACTCTTATAACATCAAACATGAGGTCACAATGATAACGTTATGTAACACGAAGCAACAAGATGGAGAAGCCTTTCTCACATTCTTGCAAAGATGGAGGACTGCATTTGCTAGATATCCAAGAAGTGTACCAGAGAAAGAAAAAATGGATATCTTTATTAACGGTTTAAGAAGCGAGCTGAATTATAGACTAAGGATGCAATGTCCTAAAACTTTTCAAGATTTGATTGATAACGGAATTACAATGGAAGAAGTGTTGATTAAGAGTGGAGAGTTGAAATTGTACAAGGAAAATAAGAATAACTCTAACTCCAACAACAACAATACCAACAATAACAACAATCCAAATAAAAGTTGGTACAACAACAATAGCCGTTATGCTGCAAAGAATAACAACAAAGGTATTGTTAATGATGGTGTAGTGGAATCCAGCAACTTGAAGGTGATTCCATTTGCCCTTACAAAGACACCAAATCAAGTGAATAATGCTAATCAAGCATATAATGCACCTTCCAACAACAACAACAATGCCAACAAGAATAATCAAGGAAACAAGGATCAAAACAGCAAGTATGATAAGTATTTGAAGCCCACTCCTGCAAGACACTTTACACCCTTGGGAGAATCACTTGAAACTGCATTAAAGGCTCTCATAGCTAACAATGTTATTACATTACCCGCTATTAAGCCTTATGAACCAGACCACAAGCCAGGTTGGTGGGATGCTAAGCATCATTGTGAATATCATAGGATTCGGGGGCACACTACAAATGAATGTCTACAATTAAAGAATGTGGTGCAAGACTTGATAGATAATAACATAATCACTGTTGATGGACCCCAAAATAATGAAGATCATACGGCCTTCAAACAACCTTTTTACAAACATGATAAAGGTGAGTCATCAAATGGCAAGAAACAAAGTGCCAATAATCTCAACTTTGCACCATCATATGATCATATTGTTAATGCTATCATCATTAATGAACAGCCTCAAAAGGAAGCAACTAATGTCATTACAAGAGGGCATAATTCTAGAATGACTTTACAAGGGATAGTCCCTCAAAACACCAATATCCCACCATCCAACATTGTGGTCAAACAACCTTCTACAGCAGCAAGGCCTTATAGTTTGGTGGACCAATTGCAACGTACTCCAGCACAAATCTCAATCTTAGAGTTATTGAAGTTGTCACCAAATCATAAAGAGATTTTGGAAAAAGCTTTGGAAGAGACACATGTTTCTACTACCTTAGGGGAAGAAAAATTTCAAAATATGGTAGGACATCTTGTGGCTCCCCATTGTCTTTCATTTTCCGATCAAGATGACATGTCTATAACTCATCCTCAAAATTTGCCATTACATATAGAGGTTTTGATCGAAAGGCATAGAGTCAAAAGAGCCCTTATTGATGGAGGGGCTGGCCTTAACATATGCACATTGAGTCTTGTAAAATCCTTAGGTCTATTTGAGTCTTGCATTGACCCTACAAAGAAAATCACCATAAAAGCTTATGATGAAGCTGAAAGAGCTTCTAAAGGCATGATTGTGTTGCCCATCCAAGTGGGACCAGTCAAGAAGGAAACCAAATGTCAAGTTTTGGACATGAAATTAACCTATAACATCTTATTGGGAAGACCCTGGATTCATGAGATGCAAGCTGTCCCCTCCACATACCACCAATGCATCAAGTTCCCATACATGGGTGAAGAAATCACAGTTGGAGGAGACTCAAATCCATTTCAATATTGTAATGCACTCAAACCCTTGCATGAATTATACATTCCACATAATCGTGAAGGAGTTGTTCCAAGAATCACCAATGAAGATGCACAAAATCCTCTTCAAGCTAGCTCAACTACATCAACTAAGGGCAAGGAAAAAGTGAGCTACGAGGGTCCAAATGTCATGGAAAGTCCATATGTGGCACCTAAATTGGAAACAGTGATCTACAAACCTACTAAAGAGGAAAAAGAGCAAGCTAAAGCAGATCATTACCAATACATGAGTGAGATGATGAACAAATTTGATAAACAATGCAAGATTAGTTCAAAAGGGGTAGGAGAATATTCAGTTTCTCTATTTGACATGCCCATGTCTCCCAAATCACATGGTAAACCCTCAAAAGAACATCTTCCACATAAGTATAATTCTTATTTTGTGAGGGAAGATAGCAAAGCAACATGGGATAAGGAAGAGGATGATGTCCTCCAATGGCTTTATCATGATGAGGATGGTACCTTAGACACTCCCATGGAAAGAATTCAGCATGTCAATATACAAACAGAACAATATGGGAAAGGATTTGATATTATGCAAAAGATGGGATACAAAGGAAGAGGACCCCTAGGCCAAAGAAATAGAGGATTATTAGAACCTATTGAACCTATTTGGAGGGCAAGTCATGAAAAATCCGGAGTAGGTTTTCAATATAAGGGAGAAAGTTCAAGTCCAATGCATGATTTTCATCCTCAAATAAATGCATTAGAATCCGAAGGAGATAGTGATGACTCTAGGGATTATGAATGGGATACTTTATCAGATGAGTCATGTCAAGATAAAGAAGTCATTGCTATACATACTTATGCAAAAATCCCAAAACAAGATGCTCCAATTAATGAAGAATCTTCTATTCAAAGGCCTAACATAGAACAAGCATCTAGTAGTGGAGCATGGATAGAAACATTTTGGACACCTTCAGAGGAGGGAAATTCAAACGTTAGTTTTAACCCGCTTGTGGCTTTTCCCACATTGTTTCCCGTAGAGGTCGACGAGGATTCAAGCGAAGGGGACTTTGACCCTGCTTCCATGGATCATCTTGAGGAAGCGCACATCATAGATCTAAATGATACAATGTATGAACCTTCAAACGAAGTCATGTCCATAAATCCTATTGATGATACCTTACCCAATAACTCCTTAATTTTGATACATCCAGACCTCATTGATTGGGATCAAACTGAACCACATGACTTACTTTACTTCCCAAATGACCAAGCAACAAACCAATACCTCAATGCGGTTGAACCCTCTTTCACCAACAAACTCAATACGGACATGATGACAACGGCAAGGGTCCAATCTCTTAGTCAAAAAAAATAAAAAATGAAAAAAAATGAGAAGTTCTATTGGTGAAAACCCAACTGTGGCACCATTAGAACTAAAAACAATGAAAATAAAAGACGTTTCTTTTGGTGAAAACCCAACTGTGGCACCATTAGAAGAGAGATTGGACACTTTGCCTGAACATGAAGAAGAACAGTCATCTATTCTTATAGAACCAACAGAAAAAGTTAACATTGGTACAGAACTAGAGCCAAAGGTTGTACACTTGGCTGCATCACTTACATCTCTTGAAAGAGAGGACTTTATCAAATTCTTCCAAGAACAACAAGTAAATTTTTCATGGTCATATGCCGATATGCCTAGACTGGATCTTGATTTCATAATGCATCATCTGAATGTTAGACCCAGAGTTAAACCTGTGAAGCAAAAACTAAGGAAAATGCACCCACATGTGGCTCTCTTAGTCAAGGCAGAATTGGAAAAATTGTTAAAGGTGGGGTTCATAAGAACAATAGCATATGTTGATTGGATCTCTAACATTGTGCCGGTTACTAAGCATGATAAATCTATTCGTGTGTGTACGGATTTCAGAGATTTAAACCTTGCATGTCCCAAAGATGACTTCCCATTGCCAAGCATTGATACCATAGTGGATTTGACAGTAGGTCATGCAATGTACTCATTAATGGATGGATTTAGTGGCTACAACCAAATCAAGATTGCTCCTGAAGACCAAGAAAATACAACATTTACTTGCCCTTGGGGTGCTTTTTGTTGGAATGTCATGCCCTTCGGTTTAAAAAATGCTGGAGCTACATATCAAAGGGCCATGACAACTATTTTCCACGACATGATGCACACTTTCTTAGAAGATTATGTGGATGACATTCTAGCAAAATCCCACAATAGAGAAGAGCATTTACAAATCCTAAGAAAAATATTCATTCGGTTAGAACAATTCAAAGTTAGACTAAACCCAAAGAAGTGTGCCTTTGGTGTCCAATCCGGAAAGTTATTGGGTTATATAGTGTCAGCAAAAGGCATTGAAGTTGATCTTGAAAAAGTACAAGCCATTCTAGAAATGGAGATTCCAAGAAATATTAGCCAAATGAGGTCACTACAAGGAAAGATTCAATCAATAAGGAGATTTATCTCTCAATTAGCAGAAAAGTGTCACTCCTTCACCAGATTGTTACACAAGGACACTACATTTATGTGGGATGAAGAATGTGATAAGGCCTTCGCTACTTTGAAGACTTATTTGATAAACCCACCTATTCTTATGTCACCTATCAAGGGTAAAGAACTGTTGTTATACATATCAACCACAGAAAGGTCTCTAGGCATATTGTTGGCACAAGAAGATGAGCAAGGAAAAGAAAGGGCAATCTACTATCTTAGTAGAACCTTAATAAAATATGAACTCAATTATTCATTCATGGAAAGAGCATGTCTAGCAGTGGTTTTTGCATCTCAAAAACTAAGACATTATATGTTGATGCATAAGATCAAATTAATTGCCAAGATTGATCCTCTCAAATACTTGCTAAGTAAAACTGCCTTAACAGGTAGAATAGCAAAATGGGTCATGATCCTAAGTGAATTTGACATTGAATATGTTGATAGAAGAGCAATTAAAGGACAAGTGATAGCAGATCACTTAGCAGATAACCCAATGGAGTCTACACAAACCATGCAAATTGAATTTCCAGATGCAGAAATTGTCAACATAGAAGCAAAGACATGGAAATTATATTTTGATGGATCTTACACACAAGGAGGTTCTGGAGCAGGTATATTATTGGTTACTCCTCAAGGATACACCATTCCAAAGTCCTATAAACTCTTATTTCCATGCACCAATAACATAGCGGAATATGAGGCATTAGTCATTGGCATCAAAATGGCTTTAGAATGGAATATTGCAGAATTACAAGTGTATGGAGATTCCCAACTCATAATCAATCGGGTTAATAATGAATACAATACCAAAGACATAACATTGATGAAATATAAAACCTTGATTGATGGATGGAAGAAGTACTTTGCTTTGATCACATTTGAACAGATTCCAAGAGAAAAGAATAGAGCAGCAGATGCCATGGCTACCTTGGCTTCATTGTTACAAAAACCAGATCAAAATGAGAAGTATGAGTTCTTGGTGGAAGAGTTGGTAAAACCGGCATTCAACCTTCTTGACACCCAAATTGTTGCTCTTTTACATGGACATGACTCTCCTTGGTATGGACCCATCTATACTTACCTTAAAGACCAAGTACTCCCCATAGACCAAACTCGTGCCCAAAAATGTAACTTCATACGCCAAGCCGCCCATTACCTAATCCTTTCAGACACATTGTATCATA
This sequence comes from Chamaecyparis obtusa, assembly GCA_027943335.1. NCBI lineage: Eukaryota > Viridiplantae > Streptophyta > Pinopsida > Cupressales > Cupressaceae > Chamaecyparis > Chamaecyparis obtusa. The sequence goes on from BSBK01000709.1 coordinate 1,992,782, forward strand.
AGGGTCTTGATGGGACATTACTTAGATGTCTAGAGGAAGAAGAGTCTAAGTTAGCTTTACGCGAGGTCCACGAAGGCATTTGCGGGTCACACTCAAGCGGTCTTAATCTAGCTAAGAAAATCCTTCGTTTAGGGTACTTTTGGACAACATTAGAAAAGGATGCTTGTCAATTTGTGAAGACATGCAGCAAATGTCAATATCATGGTAATATGATACATGCACCGGCTCAAGAATTACACCCATTCATTACACCATGGCCTTTTTATCAATGGGGTTTTGACTTGATTGGAATCATATATCCTCCATCTTCAAACGGACACAAGTATATCATCACAGCAACAGAATACTTCACCAAATGGGTGGAAGCAGTTCCATTAACAACAGCAACCGGCAAACAAATTTCAATGTTCATTTTGAACCACATAATTTGCCGCTATGGTATTCCACATGCCATTATCACGGATAATGGGAAACAATTCAAAAATCAGGATATTGATGAACTTTGCATGACATTTCACATTACACATCATTCGTCATCCATTTATTATCCACAAGGCAATGGACAAGCTGAAGCAACGAACCAAAATATCCTCAAAATATTAAAAAGATCAGTTAACAAATCAGGAAGAGATTGGCACGTGCAAATAAATCCCGCACTATGGGCTTACAAAACGAGTATCAGAACACCTATAGGAGCCACCCCATTCTCTTTAGTCTATGGAACCGAAGCAGTTCTACCATTAGAAGTTGAAATTCCATCTCTACGGGTTTCATTAAGAGGATTGATCACTGATGAGGATTATAGGATTGCCAGACTACAACAATTGGAATTGTTAGAGGAACACCAGACTCAAGCTTATGAGCATTTAAAATTTTATCAAAACAGGATTGCACACAATTACAACAAACACATCAAACCAAGAACTTTTCAAGTAGGAGACTTGGTACTAAGAGAAAATCCCAAAAATCAAGTTGAAAGGGAAAAGAAAGGAAAGTGGGAAGCTAATTGGATAGGCCCATTTGTGATAGTGTCATCCTTTGGAACTGGAACATATAAGTTATCAGATTGTAATGGTGAAGAATTACAAGAACCCATAAATAGCATTCATTTGAAGAGATTCTACACCTAAAGCAGATGAAAGAGTATAAAGAGTATCAGATGAGAGAGCATCATAATTATTGTACATAGTTGAAAAGGGATCTTGAAAATACCAAAAACATTTGAAAATGGAAAATCCAAAAATATTGGAAAAGAAGAAAGATAAAAAACAGTGGAAAATTGAGCCTGAAGAAAGCAAAAACATTTGAAAAACTATCTCTTGGTGAAAACCTAGCAAATAGGCGCCAAGGTGATAAAGAAAAATACAAAAAAAGGAAAAAAAGAAAAATACAAAAAAAGAAAAAAGAAAAATACAAAAAAAATGAAAAAGAGAAAAAGTGCCTTGGTGAAAACCTAGCAAATAGGCGCCTCGGTAGCAAAAAAAAGAGAGTACCCAAAGGTGAAAACTTGGCAACAAGCACTTTTGGTTCCCTTAAGTCATTTCCTTCCTAGCCACATGTGTACATAATGCATCTCATCATCCCATTTGTCTAAACCTTCATTGCATTCGTCATTTGTACATAGTCATAATAACAGTTTGTAGCATCATCCTGTGCATTGCCTAAAGTTGTCAAAAATGATACATCAAAATACTTGGGGGCAGCATAAACGGATTGGAAAGTGGGTACCTCAAAAAAGGATTCAAATGAGCAACATTCAGTCACAAGCAAAAAGGGATCAACATTTTCAGAAGAGAGATCAAATTTTTGTAAACCTTTGATTGATAACCAAGAATTTGACTACCACAACAAAATCCTTGAGCCTAAATTGACTTATTATTTAGGATTAAAAATCAAAAATCATTTCATGATCAAAACACTTGGAAATTTTTTTTTTTGAAGATCAGAAAACAATGCAAAACACCTAGATAGATTCTTTTGAAAAGTTGGTTAAAAATCTGTTTACTTACATTAATTCAATTTGTATCAAGTCTTTTTAGCTAATCAATGATGTTTCGACTAGATTGGCAATGATGGAGACGTGATATTTTTCTTGACTATGAAGTGACTGTTTGGAGGAAGATTCATTGCCTTATGAGAATTCATCTAAAGACATGGTTATCAAAGAACCATCGAGGATTATCTTATAAAACAATGAGTTAACCTTTGTTTGTTTACGCAACCGGATACCTTGGATATTTAGATTCTTCATATCTAAATGAAAAAATCCACTTGCAACATAGAATCTGACAAAATCAGTATTCGTACTCTCATGATTGTTTGTAATCAGTGATAGTCGTATCGATGAGACCGATGGGAAAGCAAAACGGAGGTTACCATATGAGCAGTAAATAAAAAGCGATATTCATATCATCATGTCAGTGGGCAGTGGTGATTGTATCGACTTTTCGGTCCCAAGTGCTCAATGATAAAAATATATCCTCAAGGCATTTATTTGCTAAAAGCTAGTGACACTTAGCTGCATTCATAAAAAGGTTAAATGCATTTTCATGTTAGATTAATTGCACATGCATTTTTCCCAAGGGTTTCATTTCGCATCAAAAAGGGGGTACATGACATCATTAACAGGGTTAAATCAGCAAGTACAACATCACTTCAATATCATCTTTTCTACAATAAAAACATGAGATTATACTTTTTGCATTCATTCCATATCATTAATCATTACATAAATAATATTATCAAGGAAAAGAAGGAAATAATCATTTACATGTGCATACATACAGATTGCATACATGAGAAATAACATATCAGAACTGCATCCATACATGAAGAAAGAAATGCATCCATCTATCTATATCATACATAAGATACGTTGCATCCATAGACACATCCATCCAAAAATAAATGCATTAGATACACACATATAGCAGCATCTAAAGGAAATCTCATATATCATCAAGTAAAAGCAGGAAAGATCATAAATGTCCTCATGTCACATGTCTACTCACAACTCAATACATCAAGTATAACAATGATATCATAAAATCAACTCTATAATCGCCCATCAACAGGGGCATCAATGTCAAATAAGTATCAAAATACAACTGGAAAGGTGACACCAAGGTCACAAGACTATGGTACAATATCAAGTATCTCAGCATCAGTACATAAATGATCAATAAGAGCACTCATAGCTCAACTCTCGTCACCACTGGGAGGAGGTCCTGGAGGAGGCTGTGGAGGAGGTTGTGATGGAGGCTGCTGAGGTGGCTGAGGAGGCGTCTGACCAACCATAGCAACAAGGAGAGGAACCAATGGAGCCAAACCTAATACTAACTGCTGAATCATAGACGACATCTGTGACACCTCTGTCTGTAATGCTCCCACATCTACTCGTAGCTGGGTAGTACTAGAACTCTCCCCAACCTCATAGGTACTTTGAGGATCACCTGTATCTATAGGAGCTTTTCCCCGATCACGGGAAAAAGCTGCTGGCATCTGCTATGCACCTGTATCCTGACCATCCACGGTAGCCTGCTATAATCCTACACCTGTATCCTGTCCTGTACCTGGATCCTGTCTAGCAGCCCTCACATGATCCTGACGATCTATCCTCTGTCTCTGTGCTACTGCAGGACGAGGAGGAGGAGGTGGTGCCTGTACCTGTGCATCTCTCGCTCGTCCTCTGAGCCTAATCACTGCCCTACCTCGGGGTCTACCTCTGCGTCTCCTCCCACCACCGACATCATCACCATCATCATCTCACCTAGGCACTGGCTCTGCAGGGTCTGTAAATCGAGGCATCGGATGCTCCATCAACCAAGCTAGATACTCCTGCGTGACTCCGACATCTCTGATGTGTAACCTCATGTCCCAATCCATATAACCCAATAGTGATATCTGCTCTATAGCATCATCGTATGAAGGCATGTGACCCCAAGTAGCACGCTCTGCACTAGAACGAGCATATACTGCAGATCCCTGAGGCATAGGCTGAATCTGCCCAAACTGTCGTAGCACTCTCCCTGCCAAGAATCTCTCAAGAACAGAGTCGATCCTGCCGATCATCCATCGAGGAGCAAACATATATGGTAACTCCAAGCTATCCTCTCTCCAATCCTCGACCTCAACATATGGTCTCCAATAGACCTCATCCATGTCATCAATCTGACGTCGCCAATACTCCAAGTGACCCAAGTGATGCTGTGTCACCATACTAGTATACTGCCATGCAAAAGGATATCCAAGAGGATGATCTCGATCTGATATAGGACAACTGACTGGTAAGTGCTCCCATATCCACAACTGCAAAATATGAATCCCAGCAGATAATGAGGCTGATCTCCTGTAAACCACCTCATGAAGATCGTGATAAAGCTGTGCTAGCACACAAGATCCCCAGTCAAAGCGTCGAGGCTGATGTAGCAAATCCTCGATAATCCTGCCCCATCCCACTGAAAATCCGTGACCTCGCCGATCAGGTAATAACACACCACCAATGATAGCACCTAATAATGCTGGTAAAATAGGAAATGAGGCAAACTGAGGCCATAGGATGCAATCATCACCTATAGATGGATCTCTGAATACTCGTCGACAATATGTCCCATCATAGACTGCATCATAATAGGCTATCTCTCCATGAGTCGGGATCCGTAGCAATCTGTAAACATCCTCAGGTGTAATAGTCATCTCACCCTGTGGTAGCCAAAACGTGTTTGTCTCAGAGTGCCAACGCTCTGTGACAGCGGTAATCAAACCTCGGTTCATCTGGAACCGAGGAAGCTCTAGTACACATAATAAACCGCAGCGCCTAATCACTCGCCTCTCAGCATTAGTCAACTGTGCCCTAAGCTCCATCACCCAGTGTGGTACAGTCCGAAGGTACAGCACAAGGACATCCTCCTGTTTAATCAAAACAAGGGAATCACATGAGTAACTTACTATCAGGAAATCAAACAATCAATCATAGTCATCAATTTAAATATACCTATCAGACCTACCAATCCTAACTCTAAGCATTGAGGAAGGATGATCCTAGTTTTATGTCTCTAAGCATTTGAGCATAAAATGAATGGACGTTTAGATCCATGACCTATCATTCATGATGAAGATTGATTAACCTTATTCTTCGATATTATAGTTACCTATGTCCTAATTCATTGTTGAAATCAAACAAAGGGAATACCCTAACTGACCATTCGATTGAATTCATTGACGTGATCGATATCAATCAAGTTGATGCAATCGAGCAATCAGACGTCCTAGAAAAGTCTCAAATAAACAAAAAATTTCTTACTTACGCGACTTTTCTTTCTGGCGTCATTTCTTTTACCAGAGGTGACATCTCTTTATTCATAAGCGTGATTTTATTCATCCGCGTGACTTAATTTCACGGAGGCGGTATAAGATTTTCTGCAGGCAACATTTGATTATCACGTGATACACAATTAAAATGATTAAAACCCTAAGCGATATTAAATTATCCTTAGGTGATAAAAGATTTTCTAAATGCGTGAGAAAACCTAAGGGAGGCGACATCAAATTTACCGAAGGTGACATTTTAAATTTTTAGGCGATATTAAAACGCACGGAGGCGACATTTCTTTTCACAAACGCAGAATTAAAATTTTTAAATGCATTAAATGAGGTCATAAATACAACTTTAAAGACATGAGGAAAATTTGAATGACATACCGGAGGACCATCGGTTGCTCTCCGACTGAACCGGCGCACTCTCTCAAACCGATGCTCGCGATGTGGGACCACCATCATCTCAAAAAGGCTAAAATCAGAGCTCAAATCTCAAGAAGGAACAGTGCAAATGAATAGTCAAATGAGGGGTTTTACCCTATTTAAGGTGAAATTGGTCCTCATAAACACTTAAAAATGCACTTTGGACCTATTATAGGACATTTTCATTAATCGGGGCATGAATCGAACTTGATTGTTTCTTTCAAACGGTATCAGAAATGAAAACATATTGGACCAATCAATCAAAATCATTCAAATCAAGGGATTAATATGTTTTATTTCTGAGGGGGCATCAGAGTATCAAATGGGCATCACATCAAAAACATTTATCAGTGGGGCATATCATATCAGTATCATATCAAGATATCAGTATCATATCATATCATATCAAGTATCATATCAGGAGGCAAATCAATTGCATATCGGTTTCATATCAAATCTGTCATCATATCAAACCTATCAACATATCAGCAATCAATCAACCCAAGACCTTTATCAATCAACCCAGGACCTTTATCAGTGAACCCAAGACCTATCATCAAACCAGGACCCATATCAGATCAGTATCATATCAGAGGCATCAGAATCATATCAGCACCATCATCAGAGGCACATCATCGTCATCAGGAAGTACATCAATCAGAACGATCAGAGGCATATCAGAACTAGGACCTGAATCAGATCATCATACTAAGGGAATCTTTGAATCGGTGTTCTTCGCACATCGACTCAAAGAGGGGCATTTGTAGACATGGAAAATTGGCAAAGGCTTAAATCGATCAAAAGGTGCAACAAATCATCAAAATAGCACTAAAAATTGATAAATGGAACAAAAGGCAATTCAAATCAAAGGAAAATTCAATTAAATGATTAAATGATTAAATAAAGCTTGAAAAGGGGAAAAACACTAAGAAATTGATTAAATTCAATTGATGACATAGTTGTTGAAATGAAAAATCAAAATGAACCCCTTACCCTTCATGGCTAAATTTAATTACTTTAATTAATTAATAAATCATAAATTCCCTCAACAAAGAAAAAAGGAGACAAAATGGACACAAATCACTCACTTTTGTTGAAATGGTCTAGCCTTTTGAAACCATTTAAATGTTTGTCCCCCAATTTAGGGACAAAGCAAAGCCAATTGACCTTACCCAAGCATAACCATGGTTATCTCACTCTACCCCCTGCCCTTGGGAAAATCTTATAAATAGAAGGCATTTTGAGGCATTATTCATCCACTCCATATCTTTGAATTGCAGCAAAGCTCTTGCAATTTGCATCCACATCACTCACTTAGCATTTTCATTGATAATTAGCTTAAATTGTTGATCATTTTAGAGATTTTCTTATCAAATAGAGCTAGAATTTGATAATTAGATCTAGTTTGCATATCATTCTTAGTTCAATTCTCATAATTAGAGTGTCACTAGTGAGGATTTGCAGCTGAGAGCCTCACTTACTACTTCAATTTAGAGAACCATGAGATATTGATAGATTAATTGTGCATTTGTTAGATTATTTTGCTCTAATTCTTGTTGTTCTTAGTTAATCTTGTTATTTCATGAAGGTGTAAATCACTCACACATAACTATAACTCTCGACTGTACCTCTTTGGTGAGCCAAGTGAGCTTGGAGAAAGTAGTCAATGGCTCATACGAAGCAGCCAAGGTAGAAGAAGTTATCGAACGCTCTGTTTCTATTTCCTCTTGATTTTCTTCTTCTCCTCCTGTTTCCTGCTCATTCCCAGTGTTATGTTCACCTTCCTCCCATGTGTGTTCCTCCTCGTCAGTCGTCTGCTGCTCATCAGCCATTTGTTCCTCTGTATCTATTTTCTATTTTTCTTCCTCAGTATATGGCTCTTCTTTTGCCTGTGATTCTCCCTTATCATATGGCTCCTTAGATCCTGTATGAGCTTCTTCCATCTTCTCTTCACCAGTGACTTTTGCTTCTTTCTCTGGCTCCTGCAAGCTCTGAGGCACTTATTCACTTGGGACCTGTGGTGAGGGCATGTGAACTTGGGGAGGAATATTAAACGAGGGAGGTGTAGGAGACACATGGGGAGTGGTTGAATGAGCTAGTGGAGGTGAAGTTGGTAGGGGAACATGGGCTGAAGATGGCTGTTGAGGCAACGAAGTAGTTCGTACTGGAGTAGAAAGTGGAGTAGTGGGAGGCTCTTGAAGTGGAACTAAAGGTGGAGTTGGATGCCGAGGTGGAGGTGGAGGTGGAATGGATGAAACTAATGGGACCTTTGCAACTAAATCTTCTTCAGGGGTGACACGAATAGAATAGTCTTTATCTGGTTCTGCAGTCTCCTTTTGGGCCTCAGCCATTTCCACATCTACTTGTTCTTGAGGTTCCCGTTGGATGTCTTCTCCCATGCCACTAAAAAGGCTTGTGAACTGGGTGGGAGCTTGCTGCTCAGACTCTTTGAAACCATGTAGCCTTGCAAAATCTGTGAGGTCAAACTCATCATCATCAAGAGCATCCAGATTCATTGGCCTATGCTGAGTAGCCCCTCCCATGTTCTCAGTATCATTGTCCATTACTCTCCTCCTCTTCATGAATCCCACAGACTATTTTCTCTTACTAAGAGGGACTTCATCTGATTCATCTTCATCGTCCTCTATCAGGGTATCCATTTGTGTGGGCATTGAACCTCTCTTTCTCTTGTAGATATGACCCTGGAATACTCCAGACGGTTTGGGTCAAATGATCTTGAACTTTTTCTTCTTGGCCGTGTTGGGAGAATCATGGTTGCTGGATGAAGGCATATCTGGTGGCGAGATGCTCCCTTTTATTTTGGTTTTGACCTTTTTGGAGTGCGTGGCTGGACCATATGCAGTGGGGTGCTCATGACGATATATAGTTTCTGGCTTTAGAGGAGAAACCTCTTTGAACTGTGGTTTCAATACCTTTTCTCCCTTCTTTTCTCATGAGGGCTGCTCCGGGAGTTGTTTCATCAGAACCGACTATATTTGGAAAGGACGAGAAATCCATGATCTAGTTAATTTAACCACATGTCAGGCTCTGAATTCCATACTATCATTTTCACCTCGATCTACTTCTGCATTCATGATGGCCCTTGTGAACACCTTATCTGTGTTATATATGGAATCCAAAATTTTGTCAGAGTTAGCATCCACCGCCTTTTGTGGAATCTTTAATGAAAGGGCACCCTGCACTAGCTCTAGACTCATCCGGCAATGATCACAGAATCTTACTTTATAATCATCCACACAATTTGCCCAATGGTCCTTGATATGTAGTTCATGGACATAGTGCCTCCCCATTATGTGGTTGTATGTGCCGATAGGATCAAAATGAGGCCTTACATGATTGTAAGTTAACAGTGGGAATTCATCCCATTCCCAATTCAAAGACTTGCAGACCTTCATATCTGGCACACAGTGGGGGCCAATGGAAATAGGAAACTCTGAGCAATGCTTCTTCTTGTGCTTGATATGTTCATGCGCCTCAAATAGCTGTCTTGCGTTTCTAGGAGAACTACCCTGTCAGAAGGGTATCTTGGTAACTTCTTTGGTGCCAGGGTGCTTCTTGCCACCCGAATGTAAGTGAAGGTCTGAAACTGTATGTATAATGCCCCAAGGGCCTTTAATTTAGTTGCTGCTTCTGTGGATAGTCTTTTGGCATAGTCTCCCTCAATGGAGAGTATGATGGCATCATTGACTATTCTGAAGTCCGGGCTATTATGTGTGTAGAAATCTTTCCTCACCAGTTGAGGGTATAGAGTGAACGACCAGATGTTCTGTTCTCCTACTACCCCAAATTTGATTAATCCTAGGTAACTCACCTTGGTGGCTAGCAGGTACATGACATAAGATGTCATGCAGAAATGGGGGTCTGTCTTAACCCGAACCAGTTGCTCATCCAGATTGTCACTTAGAATAGAGGCCCAATTGAACCTCCCCTGCCTTTCTCTTATCTTTTGGATCAAAAAGATCATCCATGGCTCTAGTTGAGAAGACCTTGTTAGCCCGTACACCCTACTGATCATTGTTATGGAAACTTGGATATCTTTTTGCATATATCCCCTTCTCATATCAATCCTATCTAGTTTGTTTTTGGGCAAAGGCTACATCAGATACTCATTATTGACTATGTTGTGTGCCTTTTGTATGTATTTATTGTAGAACTCCATTCCCTTGTTGATATTGAAATTGAAGAACTTATCAACCCCTTTGGGCAAATGGAAGACATCCTCGATGTTGTCTGGCCTCAAGTCCAAGACTACCTCGCCCACGTTGTTCTTCACCATGCGCTCATCAGACACATAGTTGCTGGCCAATGTATTGATCAGGTCTACTGATTGAATGGAAATTGGGTGAGCTTTCGCATTCACTAGAGAGCAGTGTACTAATGAAGTGCAATCCTCTAAGCGTCCTACTGGATGAGCACATTTATTCTGGTAGTCATTCTAGCTTACGTTCCCAATGTTCGTGTCCGTTATGCTTGTGTGCAAGTTGGTCACTTTGGAAGGTGGATGGTAGCCTTTGAATTGATATTTCATCACTGGTGATGCTACTACCTTTTCGACCATATTTGCAGAGAGGACAAGACATAAATTAGTAACATGGTAGGAGAAAAAACTCAGAAAGAAAAGTACATTACCAAAATTAAGCTCAAAAGGGGCCACAAAAATAATTTTTAGCCTTTTGGACTTGCGGGGATGTCGGACCTCTGAAATGTTGACAAGGCCAAAAAGGTCAGAAAGGAGGTCTATTAGATCAGCTTGAAAAAAACCTCTTTCGACCATTTTGGCAAGATGGATGTGAGAAACCTCTCGTAGGTTGACAAGGCCGAGAAGGCCGATGTCTTAGTAATGTGTGAAGCAAAGTTTTTGATGATCCGGGGATAGAGAAACCTCAGCGTGGGAAAAGCCAAAAAAGCCAAAGTTTTACTTAGCACTGAAATAGTCCACCTTTGACTTTTCGGGGGAAATGTATGTTTCGGTGTGCAACAACACCAAAATGCCGAAAGAAGCCCAACACTTGGAAAAAAAAACCTTTGTGCCAACGCTGAAAGTTTCGGACCCCGAAGGTCCAAAACTAGGGTTTCATAGTTGGACTTGAAAACAAGTCTGACAGTGAGTTTGACCACAAAATCACCAAGGGGAGGCAAGGTGACTACCTTGATGATCCCCAAGGCCAAAAAAGGCCAACCCTAAAACAACCTAAACCTAAAGGCAAGGCCAGAAAGGCCGAAAAAGACACGAACCCTAAAACTAAGACATGCCGAAAAGGCCAAAAGGAAAGGACCCTAATCTAAGACCCAAAAACAAACAAGAGAGAGGGGGGAAACCACCAACCTATAAGATGATGAACTTGATGACGACCATCGATGAAAGGAGACCCAAACGGAAAAGGTGGCAAGTGGTGAGCAAAAACGGGCTGGAGGTGAAAGAGTGAGCACGAAAGTGAGGGTTTTAAAAAACCCTTTTGTTCCTTATATAGGCCACCCTAATGGATGATGTCATCACCCTGGGTGATCAGCTTTTTGGCATTTCGGGGGTGTCAGAGAATCGAAAAGGTTGAAACTCTGAAAGGTTGACTCCCATGCGGGGTTGGACCTTCAAAACTTAGGACCTCCGACAAGTTCGGAAAGGGTGTTAGTGCCGAGAAGGCCAAAAACTGAATGGTGTTCATCTTTCTCTCCTCCAGCCTTTTCGTACTTTCAAACATTCAAAAATGCAAAAAGGTGACAAGGTCAAAAAGGCCAAAAAAATGACAACATACAACCAAGGACACAAAAAGAGAAATGAGGAAAAAGAAAAAGGGGGGCCCCTGAGGCCAAAAGGATAGAAAGGGGAGCATGGTTATGGGACCACAACAAATAGCCCCAACAAAGAAAGGGAAACAACCTCGGCTTCCCAGAGGCAGTCTGGCAGGAGACAATCCCACCCTACAGTGAGCCAAGTATGAAAAATCTTCAGATCGAAGATATCTCTTATCATCATCAAGATGAAGAAAATCATAATGTCTGCATCTAGTGTGTGAGCACGTGTGTTCAAATTTCCCTCGAAACCCCTTTTCCGTAAGCTCTTGCTGATGATTATCCTGTCAACGCCAGATTACTGCCCACTAATCCAAAGTCAGCCATAAGCCAATTTAACCTTGCTCTATTTCCAGGCATGCATTTATAGCCCCGATAGAGGTTGCTAAAATCACCCTTCCCCAACTACAGAAGAGCTTTGATAGAAGTTCCTTAGACTTCATAAGAGGGCTCTTAGACTTGACTTGCTTCCGCTTTAGACTGATCCTTTCGCAAACATCTTGTTATCAGCAAATTTTGTTCAACGCCAACTGCTTCAACGCTCCTTGTAGCTTCATCAGAAATCGCTTGTTTTCTCTATTCTATTCCTCTTTTTTCTTTTGTTTTCCTTTTTTTGAAACCGGGGCAATGCTTAGACTGTGCTACCCCAACTTTTTACTTATCTTGTCTTTATGTGTTCCTCCTTTATTCTCTTTCTCTTTTCTTTTAGTGTACTTTTCAACTAGGAAAGGGTTCTGACTTTCAAGCTTCCTTCATGACCATGGGCATTTCCTGACGATGATTGGAATCCTACCTTGAGGAGCTCGTGGCTCGGGATCTCTTTTAAAACATGAGTTGGTGTTGAGGATGGTCGATTCTGATAGACTCCTCTGAGAAGTCTGAAAAGAAACATGTTTTTTCTACGATTACCGTCTCCGTCTCACTACAAAATGGAACTATCTCAAAGGTTTTGACCATGGGAAGCTTTATTTATTGCCTGGACTACTTGAAAAAAACCACTAAAATTGAAAACAACCACCTCCTACAAACAAAGACCTAAAGAAAAGACACAGATGACAAGACTGACAGAAAACAAAGAAAAGATGATATAGTAAAAGAATATACAGTAATATACAAAGGACCAGTCAAGACCCAAAATAATGCTTTAGAAACTAGCCATTGACTTGCAATGGGACCAATTCTCCATCAAGAGAACTAATCCGAAAGGTATTCTCTCCCAGGATCTCTACGATCTGGAATGGGCCTATCCACAAACGTTGAAACTTGGTGTGGCTGCCTGGTTTTTCTTTTGCTTTGTCCCACATTAAGACCAAATCAGAAATTTGAAAAGATTTTAGGGTTGCTCTTTTGTCAAACCATCACTTGACAACAGCTTGGTGTTTGGCTACATGTTCCAAGGCCATAGTTTGCTTCTTTTCAAGGTTCAACAAATTCATGAGATGAATCTGCACCTGATCCTCACCCTCGACGTATTGATCCATGAATCTCAGAATTGGTATTTTTAGGTTCATTGGAAAATGGGCTGCAGACCATAAACTAATTGGTAAGGGGAGGTCCCTAAGGCATTCTTGACTCTCACACGATCTGTCCATAAAACATATTTCAACTGAGTGTGCCAGTCTCTAGGATTGTCATCCAAAAGATGCTTGATTACCATTGTTATGTTCTTGTTGGTTGACTCAGTAGCTCCGTTCCCTTGTGGGTAGTAATTGGATGAGAATTTTAGAATTACCTGATTCTTGAAGGCCCATTGAATGAGACTTGCAGATGCGAAGTAGACGGCATTATCACATACCAAGAAAAAGGGCATGCCAAACCTTGTAATGATGAACTCTTCTAGGAACTTGGTGATCACCTCAGTGGTATAGTTTTTCACAACCTGTGCTTCTATCCAGCGCGTGCAGTAATCAGTTGCAGTCAAGATGTATCGGTGGCCCATGGAGGACGGAGGATTGATCATTCCCACAAAATCCAACCCCCATTGGGAAAATGGATGCACTTCGTATACTGGTTTTAGGGGCATCGCCAATGTTTTTCTTGAATGGCACTAGTTTGGAAAACATGGCAAGAGTGCACATGCTCATGAGTATCTTCGAACAAAGTTGGCCAGTAATAGTCAGATCTCAGTATCTGATGAGCTGTAGCTTTTGCTGATCCATGCCCAATGCCATACTTATTATGAAATTATGTGAGAACTTGTCCAGCTTCTGTTTGATCTAAACATCGTAGGTACAATCCATCATAATTGTGTTTGTAGAGATTCCCATTTTTCAACATGTATGAACTGCTCTTATTCTTAAGTGCTCTCCACTGGGAACCATTCAATCCATCTGGATAACAATTTTGTAGCAAGTAGTAAACTATGTCTTGATACCATATGTCAGTGACTACTCCTTCATTGGTGTACACCAGGCACACCAAACCTTGTTCTATTTCGGTCATCATCTTGGTGAGGCCTTGACCTCTCACCAATTTCATCGGTTGGATCTCAATGTAGAATTCCTGCAATATTGCCATCCACTTTCCCCTTTGTTCTCCTAGCTCATTTTGCATCAGTAGGGACTTGATTTTTGGATCTGGAACAATAGCGATGACTTTACTCCGAAGGACATTGTGTCTGAATTTCTTAATAGCCTTAACCAAGGCAAAAGATTGCTTATCAAAATTTGGATATTTGAGCTCTGCGTTCTTTAAAGGGCAGCTCATGAAAGCGATCGACCATTCATCTTCTCCTTCCTTTTTCTATGTGAGGATTCCTGCACATGAATGCTCTAAAGTAAAGGAATAAACTTTGAACGGTAAAAGGTAATCGGGGCTGACTAGAACTGGGGCAGTGGCAATGGATGTCTAGATTTCTTCAAAGGCTTCTTTAGCCTGAGTGCTCCATTAGATTTTAGCATCTTTCTTCAACATATCGTTTAAAGGACACACTATTTCTACAAACCCACTGATGAACTTCCTAACGAAGTTGATTTTCCCAAAAAAGGACTTCAATTCCTTCCTGCTATTTGGCGGAACCAATTTGAGAATAGCTTCGACCCTTTTGGGGTTAATTGAGATGCTTTTCTTGGATATGATGTGCTCGAGAAGCTTTCCTTGAGTCACCCCAAAGACACACTTCTTAGGATTTAAAGAAATCCCATAATGTCGACACCTCTTTAGGACTTTTTGTAAATCTTTAATGTGGTATGCTCAGTTCCTGGAGAAAATAGTGAGATCATCCATATAGATAACAATGCATTTGTTAACCAGGCCCTTGAATGCCTCATCCATAGCCTGTTGGAAAGTGGCTCCCGCATTGATCAGCCCAAATGGCATGCGACGATAAGAAAATATTCCCCATTTTGTGGTGAAAGCTGTCTTAAGGCGGTCTTCTTCCTTCACCATGACTTGGTTGTACCCTGAGTAGCCATCTAGAAATGGCATCATTTGAGAACCGTTGACCACCTATAACACTTTGTCAAGAGAAGGCAAGGGATAGTTGTCCTTTTGAGAGGACTTGTTCAAATTTCTAAAGTCCACGTAGAGCCGAATCTCTTCGCTTTTCTTCCTCATAGGGACAAGATTGGCAACCCAAGTTGAATGCCGAATGGGAAAAATTATCTTGGCGTTAAGCAACTTTTGCACCTCTTTTTGAATCACTGGCTCGATCACAGGGTTCACTGGTCTTTGTCTTTGGTGGAAAGGTTTAGCATCTAGGTTCAGCAGAATGTTGTGGACAATAACGCTGGGGTCATAGGTTTTCAAATCTTCATAACACCATGCTATGATGTCTTTGTATTCAATGAGTAACCTGATCATCTTTTTCTTTTCCTTGGGTGTGCCGACTCTCCCTATGTGGACCTCCTTGGGTTTGAGTTGCGTACCCAAGTTGTAGAGCTCACAATCATCTCCGCCCACTACTGGTGTTTTCCCTCTTTCTCGAGCATGTTCATCTTTATCAAAAATCCTCTCTAGAGCTACCATACCTTTCAAAATGGAATTTGTTTTCAAGTTCAAAATCTCTAAGTCATCCGACTCTTCTGTTTCATCCTCTTATTCATCAATGTTCTGCTTGTCAAAGATCCCTGCGTTCATAATGAATTCCAATATTTGTTGATCATCTTGAAATACCTAGAAGTTTTTGATGTTGTCAAGGACATTCGGTACAACCACTAGTTCCACAGAGAATTTCTTTGATTTGGATTTCTCTAGTAGTTGTAGAGAACTTGCAGATACTGCTAAAGCATCGACGACATTGTTATTTCTTCTTGGGATGCTTCGAATGTTAAAGGCTTCAAAATCTTCAATTAGGTCCCAGATATAGTTGTGGCAGATACAGTTGTGGTATGAGACCAATCATTTGTTGGTGCAGGAATACTGGCTCTTGATCTACTGGACTATCAATTGTGAGTCACCTTATACTACTATTTCTTTCACTTTCTTCTCATGTGCCAGGAGGAGACCCCGAACTAGAGCCTCGTACTTGGCAACATTGTTAGTGCAGTAGAATTGCAACTGGTAGGCAACATAGTATGAACCGCCACAAGAGTTAACTAATTTGATCCCAGCTCCTGCTCCCAGCTTGCACTTGGAGCCATCAAACCAAAGTGGAAGTTTCCATACTAAATGATTCTTGTTGGAAGATGTTGTTAGAAATGAATTCTAAAGTGTTTGGCAGCCATTCTGTAGCAGTTGTTGTTGCTTTCATGACTATGATTGTCATTGATGTCAATATAGTGATTTACTGAAGACTCGCAGAGAAGAAGACAGAGTTTGGATTAGCGCACATGGGTTATTGTAGTTGGAGCTATGCGATGTTGAGGTTATACTCTTTGATATGTTATATGTCTATGGTTAAGAGCACAGACAGTAATTTTTTCATTCATGGAAGTTATGATCATTTTGGTGGAAGCAGTATTCAGATAGTGTTCCTGAGTAGTGGTTTATGGAAATTGGATGATATCTCCTAAGAGGGATGGAATATAGTTTTGCGCAGTTAAAGGGAAGTTGAAGACACATTGATAGTGACGTGGATGACAACGCAGACTTTGAGGTTGCACGAGTGAAGATTTATTGTATTTGGAAGTTGATAATTTTGTGTAATTTTGGTGTAGCATGTGGAAACTTTTATTTTGTAATTGTATGCCGACTCATTTGTAATTATTTGAGTGTGGTATAAAGGAAGGAATTTATTTTCTTGTTGTAAGGTAGTTGGTATGAAGTATTATGTAATTATGATATGGTAGCAGCGGTTGTGATGCTGTATGCATGAAGTGAAGAAAAGAGCTAAGTATGAAAGTGAATTTGTGAAGGAAGACATGCGAAGTACATAGATCTGAAATTGAGATCTGATGTAATAGTGAGTGCGGTTTGACAAAATCAAAGAAGAGGTAACATATTATTTTGTTGAGTAATGCAAAGATTATTTGGATAGTGTGTTCAATGATCTTACCCTGAAGCTATTTGGGGAGTGGGTCCTTCTGTCTTCCATAACTCTTAACCGGGTTAGAATCTTTTAACAGGGATTCAAAATCTCCTAATAGGGATTCATATGTATTGAATATATTTCATAAGACTCTTAATAGAGTCCATCCTCTCACAAGGAATATTCATATTAGTGCATCTTTTATGGGCATCATTCCCATTGGGGTTTACTCTTTGATCAAGAGGTTCCCTAGTCAACATATCTTGTGTCATTATGTTATTGTGTATGAATATCTTTTTATGGTTGGTAATTATATTGCTTATAAGGTTTAATGTTGTTGAAGATGATAAAAGTTATAATTATCTGATAACTGATTCACCCCCCCCTCTTAGTTATCTTGGTGGAATTTACTTTCTAACAATTGATATCAGAGCAGCAGGTCCTTGAAAAAGAAGTTTAATAGCTTAAGGAGATCCATGGAAAATTTCAGGAAAGAAAGCCCTAAGTTTGATCGAGTAAATTTTGACAGCTGGAAAGAAAAGATGAAAACACACCTATTATGTTTAGGACCAGGTTATTGGTTGATTATAAAGAATAATAAGACTATCATTGAAGAGGACAATATTGAAACATGTACTATGGAAGAGAGAGATCTATTCATGTGTAACATACTTGCAAGAGAAGCACTTTTGACAGCACTTCCAGAGAATGAGTACAGTCAGGTAAAATATTTGAAAAAATCTCATGAAATTTGGAATGCTTTACACTCTACTTTTGAAGGTGATGAACATGCAAAAAGAGTTAGATTACATAATTGGATATGTGCATTTGAAGATATAAGAATGTTGAAAGATGAATCTATTAGAAGTTATATTGGTAGAATGTCAGAGATCATTACAGGTATAAAATCTTGTGGAGGAACAAAGACAGAGAATGAAGTGATATGGAAAATTCTGAGGACATTGACTCCTGTATCTAAGTAGACAACCCAGATGATTGAACATTGGATACCTTGTACAACAAAATTTACAAGAGAAACTCTTCTTGGAAGATTGGAAGTAGCATAAATGAACCTGAGATTATCAGGAGACTTACCTAGAATGGAGACAACATTTAGTGCTCTTAGTGTTCGCCCTACTTTGTCAAGAAGCATCAGTGTGAGCGGAGAT
The DNA here is from genome assembly GCA_027943335.1 of Chamaecyparis obtusa. Lineage (NCBI taxonomy): Eukaryota > Viridiplantae > Streptophyta > Pinopsida > Cupressales > Cupressaceae > Chamaecyparis > Chamaecyparis obtusa. The sequence continues at coordinate 2,010,908 of BSBK01000709.1, forward strand.
TATGCTGGCGTCAGCAGATCTAGAAATGAAGAAGACAAGAATATTGAAGAAGGTATTGCCTTGCTTGTGAAAAGAGAACCAGATGGTGAGAAAATATTTAAATGTTGGACTTGTCAAGAATATGGTCATTTTGCATCTAAATGTCCTAAGAGAGTTAAAAAGTACATAAGCAATTTCAAACCTAAAAGATCTAAGGAATGTTATTATGCTAATGATGAAGATCTTGAAGCTAGTATAGAAAGAACTTTAAGTGAAAGTGATATTGAAAATAATGATGACATAGGATTTGTAGCAATTAAAGAAGAGAATCCTGAAACTGATGTTAAGGAAGAAAAATCCTTAGTTTCTCAAGTTGAAAAGAAAGCTGATTGGATTATAGATAGTGGTTGTTCACACCATATGACTGGAGCCATGAAAAAGTTCATAAAGTTGAATGAATATGATGGAGGAATTGTTAGAGTTGGAAACAATGCACCTTGTTTGATTAACGGTATATGATCTATTACTCTTGATGGAAAGACTAATACTGATGATGTTTATTTTGTGGATGGATTGAAACATAATCTTTTGAGTGTTGGATAGTTAGTTGATAAGGGATATCAAGTTTGGTTTACTAAGAAAACTTGTGTGATAAAGGATAAAGATGGAAATATGATTGGAACTAGATCTAGAACTAGAGGTAATGTATTTTAGTTGAATCCTACTGAGATGACATGTTTGATTACAAAGATTGATGATAGTTGGTTATGGCATAGAAGATTTTTTCATATAAACTTTGATAACATTGTGAAAGTAAGTACTACACTTGCAGTGAGAGATTTACCTAAAATTATGAAGCCTACTAACATGATTTGCAAAGAATGCGTAATGGCTAAACAGAAGAGAAGTTCTTTTCCTAGTAAGAAGTTTACATCTATAGAGAAGCTGGAGATTGTTCATACAGATTTGAGTGGTCCGACCAGGACTAGAGGATTCTATGGAGAAAGGTATTTTATGATTCTTGTTGATGATTTTAAAAGAATGATGTGGATTGCATTTGTTAAAGAAAAATCTGAAGCATTTGATAAGTTTAAGATTGTTAAGAATAAAGTTGAGAATGAATCTGGAATGAAGATTAAATGTTTGAGATCTGATAGAGGTGGAGAATTTACTTCTAGAGAGTTTAACACCTTTTGTGAAGAAAATGGCATTAAAAGACAATATTCAGCCCCTAGAACACCTAAACAAAATGACATTGCAGAAAGAAGAAATATATCAGTGACTGAAGCAACAAGAGCTATGTTATTTGAAAATGATTTGGCAAAGATATTATGGAGAGAAGCAGTGAACACAATAGTGTATACAATGAACAGAGTAGAAATCAGAGCAGACACAGACAAGACACCTTATGAATTATGGTTTGGACATGCACTCTCAGTTAAGTATTTTAAAATTTTTGGAAGCAAATGTTATATAAAGAGAGATGATGATATTGGAAAGTTTGATCCTAGAAGTGATGAAGGTATATTTCTTGGATATTCTTTGAAAAGAAAAGTATATAGATGTTTCAATAAAAAAACTAAGACTATTGTTGAAAACACAAATGCTAAAGTTGATGAAAAGTTCAAAATTCAGGAAAGAATGCTTGATTATGAATCTGATGAAGAAGCTCATCCTAAACCTAACACTGGACCTACTGAATTCTTTTATGAAACTGATAGTGATTTTTTGAGTGAAAGCCACAGTGAAGTTATTGAAGAACCTACATCTGAAGAGAGATTTGAGACAGTGACACCTAGCAAGAGTTTGTTAAGGAATCATCATTTTCAACAGATTATTGGGAGCATCAAAAGACAAGTTCTTACTTGAAATAAGGCACAAGAACACTTATGTTTGATTTCTCAAATTGAGCCTAAGACTACTAATGAAGCTTGTGAAGATGAAAGTTGGACTAATGCTATGAAAGAAGAACTAGATTATATTGAAAAGAACAAGACATGGGAATTGGTCCCTAGACCTAAAGACAGGAATGCTATTGGAACTAAATGGGTATTCATAAACAAGATGAATGAACAAGGAGAATTAGTAAGAAACAAAGCAAGATTGGTATGTAAGGGTTACTCACAACAAGAAGGAATTGACTATGAAGAAAATTTTGCACTTGTATCAAGAATTGAAGCAATAAAAATGTTTTTGGCATATGCAGCTTACAAGAAATTCAAAGTGTATCAGATGGATGTGAAGTCAGCATTTCTGAATGGAGAATTAGAAGAAGAAGTCTACATTGAGCAGCCTGAAGGTTTTCCTTTAACTCAAGAAGGAGATATGGTATCTAAATTGAAGAAAGCTTTATATGGACTTAAGCAAGCACCTATAACTTGGTATGCAAGACTGGATAAGTATTTGTTAAAGTTTGGATTTACAAAAGGAACAACTAATAGCAATTTGTACACAAAAGAAATTGAAAATGGTTTGTTAGTTATAGTTATTTTTGTTGATGACATTATCTTTGGAGGAGAAGATGAAGCTAGTGACAAATTTGCTGATGAAATGAAGACTAAATTTGAAATGAGTATGATTGGTGAGATGAAATACTTTTTGGGATTATAGATAACACAAAACAATGATGGTATCTTTGTAAGTCAGAAAAAATAATTGAATGACTTGTTGAAAAGATTTGGAATGGAGGATTGTAAACCAGTTGGAACACCTATGGTGACCATACATAAATTATCTAGCACATATGAGACTCCTGCAGTAGAACAGAAGAAATACAGATCTATGATTGGAGGATTGCAACATTTGACTCATACAAGACCTGATATAGAACATTCAGTTGGAATTGTAGCAAGACTTCAAGCTGAACCTAGAGAATCACATTATGCAGCAGTAAAGAGGATACTGAGATATTTAAGAGGCATAATGGACTATGGACTATGGTATGAAAAATCTGATGATTTTACCCTATGTGCATATACACATGCTGATTGGGGAGGCAGTGTTGATGATAAGAAAAACACCAGTGGTGGAGCATTTTTCCTTGGAGGAAGATTAGTTTCTTGGCTAAGAAAGAAGCAAAATTGTATCTCACAAAGCACAATAGAAGAAAAATATGTAGTAGCAACAAACAATTGTATTACATTCTAAGACAAATCATATAGAGATTAAGTATCATGTTGTAAGAGAGAAAGTTGCTGAGAAAGAAGTTAGACTTGAGTACATAAGTACAAAGGAGCAGATAGTAGATATATTCACAAAGCCTTTGCCTAAGGATAAATTTGAGTATCTAAGAGGTATGCTTGGGGTTATGCCCCAGCCTAATTTTGAGAATTGATGCAGTTGGTTGCATCCATCTAGTGGTATATGAGCCTTATCTTTCTTCTAGACTGGATGTTGGTACTTCCTCTATGGGGGAGTATGTGTATCTGAGCTGAGTCATGAGGACTCTAGTAAATGTATTTTCTGAAAAGTGTCTTTTGACATTGAGTTTTTGTTGACATAGTGATGGAATTCCTATCATTGATGTCAATAGGGGAGAAGTATACATGAAAAACATCTGAGACATCTGTTGGAGAGAACTGAATAGGATAATGAAGCAAGATTTGATTGATGAAGAGGATTTGAAGAAGCAGTGTTGCAGTATTAGATTTTTGGAACATTGAATGTTTTTCATCTAGTTTCCATCAATGCCAATGGGGGAGATTGTTAGGAATGAATGCTAAAGTCTTTGGCAGCCATTTCATAGCAATTGTTGTTGCATTCATGACTATGATTGTCATTGATGTCAACACAGTGATTTACCGAAGACTTACAAAGAAGCAGACTGAGTTTGGATTAGCACATGTGGGTTATTGTAGTTGGAGCTATGCGATGTTGAGGTTATACTCTTTGATATGTTATATGTCTATGGTTAAGAGCACAGATAGTAATTCTTTCATTCATGGAAGTTATGATCATTTTGGTGGAAGCAGTATTCAGACTGTGTTCCTGAGTAGCGGTTTGTGGAAATTGGATGATATCTCCTAATCGTGATGGAATTTGGTTTTGCATAGTTAAAGGGAAGTTGAAGACACATTGATAGTGACATGGATGATAGTGCAAACTTTGAGGTCGCACGAGTGAAGATTTATTGTATTTGGAAGCCGATAGTTTTGTGTAATTTTGGTGTAGCGTGTGGAAAGTTTTATTTTGTAATTGTATGCCGACTCATTCGTAATTATTTGAGTGTGGTATAAAGGAAGGAATGTATTTACTTATTGTAAGGTATTTGGTATGAATTAGTATGTAATTATGATATGGTAGCAGTGGTTGTGATGCTGTATGCATGAAGTGAAGAAAAGAGCTAAGTATGAAAGCGAATTTGTGAAGGAAGACATGTGAAGTATAGAGATCTGAAATTGAGATTTGATGTAATAGTGAGTGTGGTTTGGCATAGTCAAAGAAGAGGTAACATATTATTCTATTGAGCAATGTAAATATTATTTAAACAGTGTGTTCAGTGATCTCACCCTGAAGCTATTTGGGCAGTGGGTCCTTCTGTTTTCCATAACTCTTAACCGGGTTAGAATCTTTTAACAGGGATTCAAATCTCCTAACATGGATTCATATGTATTGAATTTATTTCATAAGACTCCTAACATAGTCCATCCTCTTACAAGGAATATTCATATTAGTGCATCTTTTGTGGGCATCATTCCCACTGGGGTTTACTCTTTGATCAAGAGGTTCCCTAGTCAACATATCTTGTGTCATTGTGTTATTGTGTATGAATATCTTTCTATGGTTGGTAATTATATTGCTTATATGGTTTAATGCTGTTGAAGATGATAAAAGTTATAATTATCTGATAACTGATTCACCCCTCCTCTCAGTTATCTTGGTGGACTTTACTTTCTAACATATGTTTTGACTTGGGGTTTTAGAATCACTTACAGTAGAGGCGTGTTGGTTTGGGGTTCTGCGGGGGCCGCAAGTGATGACAGGCCTTCTTTACTTGGAGTTTTTGACTTTCCCTCATCTAAAATTTATCTTTTTGAAAGTGGAACCCACTTCATCTTTTTTTTTTTCTTGACATCGCACCAAACATCATGGCACAAAGGCAGGCAGCCATCATCAGAAGAGCTCCACTCCTCTTGTATAAAAAGTTCAGCCATGGGACCTTGAGGTTCTTCATTGAGGGGAGATTCATCCTCACTCGAATGTGCCACTGTATTCTTGGGAGGTTTGGATACATCTGATATCTAGTTCATAACTTGGACCACCACCTCTTGGCAGTCTTGGCATGTAAACTCTGAGTGGTTCGTCTGATGAAGATGATAATAACTGGGTAGCATCAGTATGTTAGGATCAACGTCTTGGCTCAGGTGTCTCATGTTCTTTGTCATACCATTTATGAATTCTGTGAGAATGTCTTTAGGGATCTGGACATTTATTAACCCTTCAACAAGGCTACTTCTTGAGTTTTCTTCTTCCTTGAGCTGGAATGCGAACGCCTTGTCAAAATGATACACTCCCAGGTCATCTTATGAGAATAAAACCTCATTTAGGGCATTGTACTTAGTTATCATTTGTTTGAGCTTGGGTTTTGCATCTATATTAATTTGGTTATTGAGCCCTTTCCATGGCAACCAAAGTTGGGTAAAGTCCGTGGAGAACCACCCTCTCAAAGATCGGGTCCATTCTCTGCTGATCAGCATGTCATAAGTTTCCAGGATGTCCACCACATGTACATCAATGAAATCTTGGATCCTGGGGTCACCTGTCAATTGTATGCGTGTATCTTTCAAGACCCTGATGACATTTACATCAGTTTTATCGAGCTGGATCATCACCCTATTGGTCAGTTGGAGATTCATCCCTAGCTTTTGGCATATGGACAATGACATCACGTTACATGAAGCTCCTAAATTGATTAAACAATTATGTAAGTTCCTTCCAAATATTTTGAGGCTAAGTAGGAACGGGGGCACTTCTACCCTATCTTTGAACATAGTCGGAGTTGCCTCTATGACATTTATGTTAGATACATTCCTGGTATTATTGCTGGATGAGGTTGATTTGGAATGATCCAAGGACTTCAAGAGTGCCTCTCTTTGAGTGAGACAACTCTACAACATATCATACATCGACATATTTGTTCTAACTTTCTTCAGCTCCTCTACTGTGCTATATTTTTCATTGGCCCAAACTAGATTTTTCAACATAATAGGTTGATGTTGTGTTGTCTGAACAATAGTGGTACCGGGTCCCCTAGGGGGTGTAGGATTTTTGCTGGCCTTTGGATCAGGTGGGGTGAGTTGCATACTTGGAGGAATGCTGTCTGTCAAAGGCTCTCTTCTACTTCTCAAGTTATAGGTATTTCTATTGTTGTTCTGGAAAGCATGGACTTCAAAATACTCTGGTTGGTTTTCTTGATTGAATGGGAAAACAAACTCTTCGTCTGAAGTGTTATTGACTGGAGTTCCATCTAAACTTGGATCGTATGACTCAAAAACCATGGCACTAAAGTGGCCTTGGGAATTTTCAGGATCTTGAGCTTGTTGAATGTCAGACTCCCCCCTATATTCATAATTTGATTGATGCATGCTAGGACCTTGGGTATAGTTGACTTTTGACGAGCTGAAGAAATTGGCATTATCCATAGGGATACTACCATTATTCAGATGCATGTTCCATGTCCTATTTGTCCATTTTTTGTCCAAACTATTTGTCTTGAGAGCTATTCCCATAACCTCCTCCATTGTTATTATTGTTGTTGCTGTAGCTGCCATAATTACAGTTCTGATTTTGAGAGTAAGTATTTGGTGCAGTAGCTGGGCATTGGTAGTTTCCTTGATTCGGAGTTGGGTTGAGCTTCATTCGGGTAATCTCTTCGGTCAATTGGGACAACATCTTCTTCATGGAATCTAACTCATTTACTAGATCCTGATCTGGTTCATTTGGGACAATGACCTTTTGTTCGCTCAAGGTAGCCCTGTGCATATCATATCCTGGGTACGTGATGGCTAGTGGTGGGGCAGCAACATACGGAGCCGGTATCAGATTGATCCTTGGGGCTTGTTGTATTGGAAGTTGATTATTTTCTGGAATTGGACCAGTCGCAAGAGTGTTCCCCAATGTTGGTGGAATACCATAATTCCCACCCACTTGTGGGTCCATTTGTTGGGTAAAAAAGATAGCTTCATTGCACACTTTCTCTAAAGTGTCAATATCTCCTGGAGGTAGCCTTTTCAAAAATATAGACATTAAGGGGTCTAAAGTGTGCAAGTATACTTGTATGCCAACGCCAACTGGCATAGTATATGGAGCCTCAAGCTTTTGGTACATATTATGAAAATGATGATTGAACATAGCGATTGATTCGCTGAGGTCCTTTCTCACCGAGATAAACTGGTGATGAAGAGTTGCCAGATCCACATACATCTTGAATTTATTAAGGAACTTTGTTTCAAATTCCCCCCAGGTAGAAATGGATCCTCATGGTAGATTTAGATACCAATTAAATGCAAATTCCCCCAGTGTGTAGGGGAAGAGGTGGCATACAACATCTTGATGAGCAATCTCTTTTCGATTGCATAATTCCTTGAATGCGTGGACATGTTCTTCCACTGTCCAAGATTCTCCATAGATGAAATGTGGACAAAATTTTTCTAGATTTTTGGGTAGCTGATGGAGTTGTCCTTGCAAGTTCAGTGGTGAAATTTGAGCATTTGCAAAAAATGCCATTGGAACTAGTGGTGGAGGAGCAACAGGCGGGGCAACAATGGTTGGAAATGGAGGAAGATTCAGATGATCTGAAGTATCCTCTCTGTGCCTTGTTTTGCTATTGCGGGGTCTACGAAACTCTGTAAGTTCAAGGAACTCCCCTTTTTTGGGTGAAGATCTAAGGACTCATTGAAATCTCTCGGGAGAGAATGATCCAATATTCTAGTGTGTCTCTTTTGAGGGCTAGTGCCACTTTTGTTGAGCGTTGTTTTTACACGAAGACAACGGCTAGGAATTCACGTGAGAAACTTCCCCTCTTGGAAGACTGATGGAATCACTCTCAAGGTTCCTTCTAGCTGGGTCTCAACCTGTTGGATAGCTCAACGGAAGACAAATGTGAATTTGTTAACAAGGAGGCCTTTGTTGGTTCTTCTCTCAAAGGAAATTGCAAAATAAACTTTAGGAAACCAAGAGTTCTCTCTTTTTTGATACGATTTTCAGATCTAAGAATGAAAACAATGCTAATTTAATTAATCTACTAAAAATAAATTGCAAGGAGGGTTAGAAGATGCAGGGTAATAAGAGATTTAAATGAAATTGCTGAAAAGAAACCTATTGGACATATGCTTAGCATCACACCACCATGCAAATTAAATAACCAAGAAGATGAAGAAACCCACAAAATAGAGATTAGATCATGTCACAATCTTCAGCTGAATGGATGCAATCATCAACAGAATTGAACAAATGCAAACGTATGATAAGCCAAAACTCATCAAATCACGAAGCCACCCTGGATGTGTGCACACATGAGACAAGTTAATCTTCAAGCACCAAAGAATGATCTTGTCATAAATTCATCACAACACAACAATGTAATACCAGCAAACAATGAACTAATAGACCACATACTTAAAATCATTAAACAACCAATTGGCTCTTTGAAATAAAGAATGAGCAATTCACACATTCACAAATTTCGCATAGATAGCAGATAAATCACACCATGAATGAAGCACCAACTGTATATGTTATATTAATGATCAAATTGACCCTCATTACATCATTTTATTACAATTTATAGAGCTAGGCTCTTATTTTCATAGCTAGGGTTCGACTATAACTAAAACTTGATAGTAAATCTAAACTAAAGCTTGCATTAAAGAAACTACTTCTAAAGCTTAGTTAAACTATCCTAGCACAGAATTAAACCTTGTGCATTACAAATCTTTGAATAAATTATGCATTAGATAACTCAAAATAGAGCTGGAACTCATGCATGCACTTGATAATCTTCATGTTTTTGCCTTTGATCCTTAGCTTTGACTTCTCTAGGTGGACCCAACTGGAAGAGATCCAAAAATCATGCACAAACGATCCCAAAAAGGAAGCCCAAATGACTGAAAAATGATCTCTGAGATAATTGGAGTTAACTTTCAGATGTGCCAAAAAATGCCCCAATCTTGACAGTTGGTCCGAAAAACTCAAGACCCAAAATTGACTAAGTACTAAGTCCCCCATCTTGAAAATTTCAGACTTGCGGACTTGTCGGAGGCCGAAAAACCCACATGGCCGAAACACTGAAAATCAGGCTCTGCAAAAATGGCTAAGTGTCAAAACTGGATTTTCTGTACACAAAATTTGGCAGGACTGGGATTGAATGCTCACTGACTAGGAGGCACTTGTGGATGTCCTTTCTTGAATCTATCCACTATCTCTAGGACTTCATCAAAATTCGGCATCTTGATCCCTTGAAGGATCTCTTGCTGTCTATCTTAGAAGTCGATCAATTCCTTTACAAAAGCTTTTATCTCTTCTTCATGAAATAGTATTTTCTAAATTTCCTCCTTTTGGTAAAACATCTATTGGAGGTCTTCTTTAGTCTTCACCCCTCAGAATATCCCTAAGTATTGATTGATGATGTCATTCACTGAATACATAGTCTTCTCATCTTCTTCATCAAATAGATCCAAGTCGAGATCCTCAAAGAACTCCTGCAACTCTTTCGCAAACAACGTGCTATTGTCTGTTCTCTTATTTAACCTTTTGAGAACCTTTTCAAATATGGCCAGTGTCATTGCTATCTCCTAAATCCATTCTTCAAAACTATCCAATTGTGAGCCCTCATATATCTTCATCAAGACCTGGAAGCATTGCTTCCTTATCATTGTTAGCTCGTCCAATACCTTTTTCCAGTTTAGGATAATTTTTTCTACGCCATTCTCCTCACTCATGATTTCCATCAAGGAAGTTATTCCTGCCAAAATGTTTTGAAAGGGCCTCAGAATCCTCCTGAGAGAAAGACTGGTGAATTGTTCAAAATCCAGCTTCTAATCGGCACAAGCCCATACAAAATAATGTGGAACATCTGTGCTTACTTCCCCTCTCTTTTTCAAAATTTCCTATAATGAGGCGTCAGGGTTATCTAGGTCAATTGGACTTGCTATTTTCAAAATGAATCTCTTCATGGCCTCATTTTTCTCTACCAGAGCTTTTATCCTTTCTTCATCTTTATCCATGAAGCCAAGAGCATGCTTCAATCCCAAAGTAGCCAAGGTTTCGCTACCTTCGCTGGTGGGCTCCCCCAAGTCTACCTCCTCCAACACATAGTCATCTGGAGTGATCTCACTTGTACTAACATCCATTGTGGGAACAATCACCTATGCTTTCCACCTTCCCGCTTGGTCTTATGTCACATAACACATTGTTCTTGCTTGGGGAACTAGTGCTGTTTGGTGGAAAGCATGCCCTAGCACAATCATATCAGCCTCATCATCCATGTACACTCTAACTCTCGACTATACCTCTTTGTTGAACCAAGTGGGCTTGGAGAAAGTAGTCAATGGCTCATATGGAGTAGCCAATGTAGAAGAAGTTGTCAGGCACCTTGTTTCTATTTCATCTTGATTTTCTTCTTCTTCTCCTATTTCCTGCTCATTCCTAGTGTTCTGTTCACCTTCCTCCCATGTGTGTTCCTCCTCATCAGCCGTCTGCTGCTTATTAGCCATTTTTTCCTCTATATCTATTTTTTGTTTTTCTTTCTCATTATGCGGCTCTTCTTCTACCTATGATTCTCCCTTGTCATCTAGCTCCTCAGATCTTGTATGAGCTTCTTCCATCTTCTCTTCACCAGTGACTTCTGCTTCTTTCTTTGGTTCCTGTGAGCTCTGAGGCACTAATTCACTAGGGACCTGTGGTGAGGGCATGTGAACTTGGGGAGGAATATTAAATGAGGGAGGCGTAGTAGACACATGGGGAGTGGTTGAATGAGCCAGTGGAGGTGAAGTTGGTAGGGGAACATGGGATGAAGACGGTTGTTGAGGTAATGAAGTAGTTCGTACTGGAGTAGAAAGTGGAGTAGTGGGAGGCTCTTGAAGTGGAACTGAAGGTGGGTTTGGATTCCAAGGTGGAGGTAGAGGTGGAATGGATGAAACTAATGGGACCTTTGCAACTAAATCTTATTCAAGGGTGACACCAACAGAAGAGTCTTTATCTGGCTCTGTAGTCTCCTTTTGGGCGTCGACCATTTCCACATCTACTTGTTCTTGAGGTTACCGTTGGATGTATTCTCCCATGCCACTTAAAAGGCTTGTGAAATGGGTGGGAGCTTGCTGCTCAGACTCTTTGAAACCATGTAGCCCTACAAAATTTGTGAGGTCAAACTCATCATCATTGAGAGCATCCAGATTCACTAGCTCATCCTGAGTAGCCCCTCCCATGTTCTCAAGATCATTGTCCATTACTCTCCTCCTCTTCATGAATCCTACAGACCATGTTCTCTTACTAAGAGGGACTTCATCTAATTCATCTTTATTTTCCTCTATCAGGGTATCCATTTGTGTGGGCATTGAGCCTCTCTTTCTCTTGTAGACATGAACCTTGATTACTCTGGATGGCTTGGGTCCTATGATCTTGAACTTTGTCTTCTTGGCCATGTTGGGAGAATCATGGCTATTGGATGAAGGCATATATGGTGGTGAGCACCACATCATTTTGGTTTTGAACTTTTTGGAGTGCGTGGCTAGACATTTGCAGTGGGGCGCTCATGCCGATATACAATTTTTGGCTTTGGAGGAGTAACCTCTTTGAACTGTGGTTTCAATACCTTTTCTCCCTTCTTCTTTTCTCGTGAGGTCTGCTTTGGGAGTTGTTTCATTAGAACCAGATGCATTTGGTAAGGATGAGAAATCCATGATCTAGTCAATTTAACCACATGTCAGGCTCTGAATTCCATACTATCATTTTCATCTCGATCTACTTCTGCATTCAAGATGGACCTTATGAACACCTTATTTGTGTTATATATGGAATCCAAAATTTTGTCAGAGTCAACATCCACCGCCTTCTGTAGAATCTTTAATGAAAGGGCACCCTGTGCCAACTCTAGACTCATCTGACAATCATCACAGACTCTTAGTTCATAATCATCCACATAATTTTCCGAATGGTCCTCGATATGTAGTTCATGGACATAGTGCCTTCGCATTATGTGGCTATATGTGCTGATAGGATCAAAATGAGGCCTTACTAGATTGTAAGTTAATAGTGGGAATTCATCCCATTCCCAAGTCAAAGACTTGAAGACCTTCATATTTGGCACATAGCGGGGGCCAATGGAAATAGGAAAATCCTAGCAATGCTTCTTCTTGTGCTTGATATGTTCATGCACGTTTGATAGCTATCTTGCAATCTCTAGGAGAACTACCCTGTTAGAAGGGTATCTTGGTAACTTATTTGGTGCCAGGGTGCTTCATGCCACCCAAATGTAAGTGAAGGTCTAGAACTATCTGTAGAATGCCCCAAGGGCCTTTACTGTAGTTGCTGCTTCTATGGATAGTCTTTTGGCATAGTCTCCCTCAATGGAGCATATGATGGCGAATATGAAGGAATCATTGACTATTCTAAAGTCCAGGCTATTATGCATGTAGAAATCTTTCCTCACTAGTTGAGGGTATAGAGTGAATGACCAAGTGTTCTGTTCTTCTACTGCCCCAACTTTGATTAATCCTAGGTAACTCACCCTGGTGGCTAGCAGGTACATGACATAATATGTCATGTAGAAATGGGGGTCTGTCTTAACCCAAACCAGTTGATCATCCAGATTGTCACTTAGAATAGAGGCCCAATTAAACCTCGCCTGCCTTTGTCTTATCTTTTGGATCAAAAAGATCATGCATGGCTCTAGTTGAGAAGATCTTGGTAGCCCGTACACCCTGTTGATCATTGTTATGGATGCTTGGATATCTTCTTGCATATATCCCCTCCTCATATCAATCCTACCTAGTTTGTTTTTGGGCAAAGGCTGCATCATATAATCATTATTGACTATGTTGTGTGCCCTTTGTGTGTCTTTATTATAGAACTCCATTCCCTTATTGATATTGAAATTGAAGAACTTATCAACCCCTTTGGGAAAATGGAAGACATCCTCGATGTTGTCGGGCCTCAGGTCGAAGACTACCTCGCCTATGCTATTCTTCACCATGTGCTCATCAGACAGATAGTTGCTGGCCAATGTATTGATCAGGTCTGCCGATTGAATGGAAACTGGGTGAGCTGCCACATTCACCAGAGAGCAGTGTACTAATGAAGTGCAGTTATCTGAGCATCCTACCAGCTAAGCACATTTATTCAAGTAGTCATTCTAGCTTACGTTCCCAATGTCCATGTCCGTTATTCCTGCGTGCAAGTTTGTCACTTTGGAAGGTGGATGGTAGCCTTTGAATTGATATTTCATCGCTGGTGATGCTACTACCTTTTTGGCCATATTTGTAGAGAGGAAAAGACATAAATCAGTAACATGGTAGGATAAAAAACTCAAAAAACAAAGTACATTACCAAAATTAAGCTCAAAAGGGGCCACAAAAGGATTTTTTGGCCTTTTGGACTTGCGGGGATGTCAGACCTCTAAAATGCTGACAAGGCCGAAAAGGCCGAAAAGGAGGTCTGTTAGATTAGCTTGAAAAAACCCTTCTTCAGCCATTTCGGTGAGACAGATGTGAGAAACCTCTGGCAGGCCGAAAAGGCTAAGAAGACCGGTGTCTTAGTAATGCACAAAGCAGAGTTTTTGGCGATCTGGGTATAGAGAAACCTTGATGTGCGAAAGGCCAAAAAGGCCAAAAAAGCCAAAGTTTTACTTAGCACTAGCATAGTCCATCTTCAGCGTTTCATGGGAAATGTATGTTTCAGTGTGTGACAACATCGAAAGAAGCCCAACACTTGGTGAAAAAAAACCTCTATGCCAACGGTGAAAGTTTTTGGACCTCGAATGTTCGAAACAAGGGTTTCATAGTTGGACTAAAAAATGAGTCCGACAATGAGTTTGACCACAAACTTGCCAAGGGGAGGCAAGGTGACTACCTTGACGATCCCCAAGGCTGAAAAAGGCTGAGCCCAAAACAACCTAAACCTAAAGACAAGGCCGAAAATGCCAAAAAAGAGATGAAACCTAAAACTAAGACATACCGAAAAGGCCAAAAGGAAAGGACCCTAATCTAAGACCCAAAAACAAACAATAGAGAGGAAGGAAACCACCAACCTAGAAGATGACGAACTTGAGGACAACCAACGATGAAAGGAGACCCAAACGATGAAAAGGCGGCAAATGACGAGCAAAAAATGGGCTGGAGGTGAAAGAGCGATCGCGAAAGTGAGGGTTTTAAAAAACCCTTTGTTCTTTATATAGGCCACCCTAGCGGATGACATCATCACCTCGGGCAATTGACCTTTCAGCCTTTCGGGGGTGTCAGATAGTTGAAAAGGCCAAAAATTCAAAAGGTTGACTCCCGCGTGGGGTCAGACCTCTGAAACTTTGAACCTCTGACAAGTCTGAAAAGGGTGTCAGTGCCGAGAAGGCCAAAAATTGAATGGCATTCATCTTTCACTCCTCCAGCCTTTTCACACTTTTGGACATCCAAAAATGTGAAAAGGTGACATGGCCAAAAAGGCCGAAAAAATGACAACGGACAACCAAGGACACAAAAAGAGAAACAAGAGGAAAGAAGGGGGCCCCTGAGGCCAAAAGGCTAGAAAGGGGAGCGTGGTTGTGGGACCACAACAATATGGCTTCTGGAAACCAAAAAGGACCCCATTTACAACCATTACCTCATGCCTTTCCACTAAGTTCTTTTAAGAACTACAAACCACCACCATTACATACAATAAGATATACACCATAAATAAATAACCTATGACAACTATGCCCTTGTTACTTCGACCTTAAACATCGACGAAATAAGGCTGTAGATCAAAACTAAAAATCTTCCACAAAATACCTACATTCTGAGCTGTCAAAAATGTCAAGCACAAATTGGAAACTTGGTTTGTGGTCGATGAGGCACATAGTGTGGAAAGCCAGGGACCAAATTGTTAATTTCTTCCTCATGGCATCTGATTTCATCCTTCACCTTCTCCCATTTAGTCAAGATTTATCACTCAATGTGCACAACCATTTCTAAATCACTGAGCCCTTTAACACACTTCAAATCCATCAAGTTCACCATCATCGGTCTAAAAAGTAACCAATTGAATTCACATAAAGGTTAACCACCCTCCACATTGCCTTAGAAAATTCAAATATTCAAATTTGCGGTTGAGTCATTTTCCTTGAAGTCTTCTAACCTCAACTCATCTTCATTATCAAATGATAATGCCCATTTGGAAAAGCAAGTCCACTTTCAAGTTGCCGTCTCTGCACACATGAGAAAATTTAAAATCTTCAAATTGGACAAACTGTTCATTAATTGCATCAATCAGTGGTTGCAAGTGCCATGCCAACATTCTACCTATCTCTAGCTCTCTTACTATGATAAGGGAATCCCCTTCAAGGTGAATCTGCTTGAAACCAAGTGACCTTCCAATTTTGATTGCTATCAAGGCAACATCGCCTTCAGCTACATTGTTAGTCCTAGATGGTAATTCTTGTGCACCAATAGCTAGTGTTTCACCATTATGGTTTCAAATAATGAAACCAACACCTGAGGGCCCTGGGTTGCCATTTGTTGCACCATCAAAATTTATTTTGACCCACACCAAATCCATTTTTTTCCCACCTTACATTTTTTCTCATAACCTTCTTCACCTTCCTTGCCACCCCACCTACATTAGTCCTAAATATGATGCCCAACCAATTTGTCTGAATTCGTTGATCTGACATGGTGAATGGAATGTCCAATTTTAGCCTTGTTGAAGCTACTTCTACTACTTCCTCTATCATATGATTGATTCTATGTTTAATTATTTGAATAGATTCTTTCTTATCTTGGAAGATTCACCTATTCCTTTCCTTTCACAATTCCCAAATTATGATTGAGGGACTAATAGTCCATGCACAAGAGAAAATTGATTCCTTAACAAAGGTGGATAGGCTATAAAAAAACTTCCTTTGAGGAACTCTGAAGGGTCCCTGCCAACCAATCTTAAATTGAACAATCTTCCAACACTCCGAAGCTAAATTACAATTTAATAGTAAATAATTCACATCCTCCTCTTCCTCTTCACATATAGCACATCTAGTTGAACCTTGGGTGCCAAATTTTTTCCTTCTATAAATTTTTTCCCTTGGTTGCAAGCCAAGAAAAGGAGCCTACCTTTGGGAGGCAGTCTTTGCCCCAAAATAATTTAATTGGACACCTTTCAACCTCTTCATCTCTTTCTAGAATTTGATATTTGAGCTTCACTGAGTAATTGCTACTCTTGCTTGCACACCAAATAATTTTGTTTGCCTTTTGTGTTATTAAAACTCTTCTATTTTGGAAGGAAAAGTTCATTAGTTACACTTGTTCACTAAGCCCAATTCCATCTAAACTCCTTTCCATTCTTGTCCAAGTTGATTATTTTTCACTTTGATATAATCGAAAAACCTTTTCCACCCAAGTTTCGATAAACAAATTCTTGAGATCATGCAGCTCCGCTGAGAGTTTTAAGGCTAGTAACCCACACCAAGAGTCGTCCCAAAAATTATCCCACTGCCCATTACCTATTTGCCACGAAAGATGATTACTGATAAGATTTCTACAGTCAACTATAAAGTTCCATATAGCCGAACCTTTGGGTGGGGTTTCGATTGTTAAAATCCTACTATCATCCTAACTATCCAAGTACTTTTCTTTTAGCACCTTCACCGAAAGTAAATAAGAGTTTGAGTAGATGCTCCAAAATAGTTTAGCCTCCATTGCCTCATTCATTAGATGCCAATCCCTAATGCCAACACCACCATTATTTTTTGATTTACATATTTTATTCTATGCTAATAGAGGGCGTTTATCTTCCTCACTGGCTCCGTTCCAAAAGAATTTCCTCATCCTTTTCACAATAACTTTAAGCACTTTCTTTGGGATTTTAAGGCACATCATTGAAAACTCAAGAATGACAAAGATTACTGACTTTAACATCATAATTATCCCTACATATGTGAGCCATCTTCTCTTCCAACCATCCATGTTTAATGTAGCTGCCAATAAGGCCTTTCTACAAGTTTGATTTGCACTCTCCCCCAAAGAGCGGAATGCCAATATATTTACCTAAAAGACAACCAAATTTCATCCCTAGAATATTGCAAATCTCCCTTTATTTTTGTATGCTGGTGTTAAAGAAAAAACTTCAGACTTATGCCAATACACACATTGTCCCGAGGCATTACTATATTTATCAATTGTGGCCTTAATAATCTTGGCTTCCCTCAAAGAGGCTTCACCACCTAAGTAGGTATTATCTGCAAACTACAAATGAGAGATAGGATCTATTCCCTTGACTACCTTGAAACCTTTTCACTGTCCTTGCCTCCTTTTTTTGGAAATCAGTCTCCCTAAGGCTTCCTCCATGATTATGAAAAATAAAGGAGATAATGGACTTCTTTTTTTGATGCCCTTACTAGAATAAAAAAAATCCCCGAGGGTTGCTATTCACGAGGACTGAGAATATAGGAGTACTGATGCAACTATCTATCCACTTCACCCAATCCAATCCAAAACCAAATTTCTCAAGTACTTTTAGAAGGAATCTTCTATTAACCTCATCGCATGCCTTCTAATATGTAATTTAATCATCATCTTTTCAACCTTTGTTGTTCTAACCTCATGAATGGCCTCATGAGAAATTATTATCCCCTCGTAGATTGATCTGTTTGGAGAGAAACCACTTTGTTCCTTTGAAATGACTAAATCTAGTACCTTTTTTAGATGATTTTCTATCATGTTAGTAATAATTATATAGATTGTATTACACAGATAAATCGGCATGTCATCATTAAATGAGGTTATGTCTTCCTTCTTTGGAATGAGTGCAATGAAGGTATCATTGAAGTCTCTAAGCACAAAACCACCCACCTGATATTCTTCTAACAATTCCCATATATCCTTTCCAAGAATATCCCATAATCTTTGAAAGATGGTTGGGAAACCATATGGACCCAAAGCTTTCTCTCCTCCCATGTCAAACAAAGAAACCTTCACTTCTTCTATGGAGATGGGACTCAATGGTATAGTATTATGAGAATCAGAAACACATCTTGGGATGACCTCTACATTTTCTAAATCAGTTTCCATTTTTGAAGGATCCCTAAAGGAGATCTCTTTAAAATACCTCACTCTCTCACTATAACTTCAGTAGGGATTTGTAATACTACTCCATTTGGATAAGTTATTGAGTAGATTATGTTATAGGACCTTTTAAATTTGACCGAGTTATGAAAAAAATTGGTGTTTTTGTCCCCCTCTTTTAACCAAGTATCCTGGGATTTGTGACACCAACAGATCTCTTCTCTTGCCGAAACTTCTGTATAGTATTTTTTAAAGGTTTTTTCTAACTGCAATTCCTCTTTCACCATTCCCCTTTCTATTACTAATGAGTGTAGGTCAGCCAAATCATTTTCAATTCGGAGCTTCTCCATAAATATATTTTGGAAATTTTGTCTATTCCAAATCTTTAACTACTCTTTAATAAACTACAACTTCTTAAAGAAAATTTAAAAGATTTATTACCTAGCCTATCAGGGGATGGTGTCCACCACTCCATGAATTTGTCCTTAAGACTCTCATGCCACAACCACATTGACTCAAACTTGAAGGGAGCTCTATCTAGGACCATCTCCTCTTGAATTATCACACTGATTAGATAGTGATTAGATCCTGAGATGGGTAAAATTTCTGCAAAGCAAGTCCAATAAGTTTCTGCCCAGTTTCCAACAATCAGAAAGCAGTCCAATTTTTCTACTATATTGAGAAATCCACTCCTCCTATTGGTCCAATAAAATTTACCATTCCTTAATTCAAGTTCAACTAGCCCATTGTCTATTAGAAAGTCTTAGAAATCTCTTTGACTATGGTGGGACCATCATTTTCCGCCCATTTTCTCAGTTGGGCTGAGAATAGCATTGAAATAATCACCTAATAAGAATGTGTCATTTGGATTATTGCTAATGATAGTTGTCAAGTCTTTCCATAGTCCTCTTGTGAGCAAGGCTATTTGTATCTATTTTGAAAGGCTCAAATCAGTCAAACATTAAGTTCTAATCTAACATGAAATCAATCCAAAACAAGAACATCTAAGCTAAGCCACCTCAGATTGAACTAAAACAGATGCGCCCATGCACTATTTGATTTGCTCATTTAAAGGAATGTGGGTATGCTCTCAAAGCACCTGAAGCATCTTCCTAATGCAGATTTGGAGGATTTAAGCTTCATGAAAACCTCATAAATGGCACAATATTGGGTAGAACACCCAAAATTGCCCCTAAGGCTTCAAGAACTCAAGATTATGCAACTAATAAAGATTAAGTATATTTTTAAGCCAAAAATAGATGTGATATGATGTATGAACAATAATCAAACTAAGTTAATCCATTAGTTCTATATTAAGATGAGCTAAAAATGCTTGAAAGTAAGCTAAATTAGAATGATTATACTAAATCTAGAGCTAAATTAGCATGATAACAATGCTTGAAATAAAAGGTGAATGAGTCTTTTGCTCTTATAAATGAGGAGTATTTATAGGCTTTTGGAAAGGTTTGGGTTAGGAGGATAGGTTAGAGTTTGGGGTAAGGTTAGAGTTTGAGTCAAGGGGATAAGGATGAAGACTTTCTAGAAGAGTCTAGGCTTTGGATGAGGATAAAGACTTTCTAGAAGAGTCTAGGCTTTCTAGGGATAAAAGAAATTTAGGAAATAAATAAAGTTTTATTTATTTCAAGGGTTTTAGGTTTGAGAAGATATTTATTAAAAATAAATTTAATAAATATGAGGATTAATATTTAATCTTAATTAAATATTTTGAGTTGGGATTAGGGTTAGGAAATGATGGGATTAGCCTTTAATCGAAATTAAAGAAGGATTAGAAGATTCTAGAAGAGGTTAGTGGTCTTTAGGAATTTGGCAAGGTTTTGGGCAAAAAATAAATAAATAATTTATTTTGGGATTTTTGAGTCAATTTATTAATTAAATAATTAATAAATAGGGAAAAGGTGTTTAAATAAGATTTAAACATTTTTGGGAGGGATTTCTTAATTAAATATTTTTAATTAAGATAAAGGGATTTAATGATATAAAATTAAATAAATTAATTAATTAACAAATGATGATGTCATTAGAGATTTTTCAGAAAATAAAAATATTTTATTTTCTAAAGGATTTTTAGGTGTCTACACCTCTTTTTGAAGTTGGATTATTCAGACCATAAACATTGATAACATTGAATCTAGTAAATAATTGTTTGGAGTCAAGTACCAGCCATTGCTAGTTCCTATCTTGCCATCTAATCTGCACCTCTACCGTTGAATCAAACCATAATACACCAAGTCCACCAGAGGCACCAAATGAATCACAAAAAAACTCTTTCCATTTTCCAAACCTCCTCTTGAAAGCATCAATTTCAACACCACTCAACTTTATTTCTTGTAAGAAAACTACATCTAGTCTCACCTGATCAAAACATCTTTTAATCAGGTGAATCTTGTTTGGGGCATTGCAGCCCCTAAAATTCTATGAAAGGATCTTCATGGATCCTAGGAAAGGGCATTGACCTTTCCCGATATCAAAAGCTTGCTTTGATTAGTAGCACTTCCCACCATGGCTAACTTCATTCTTGTAGATCTCACACCTCTCTTTTTCTTTCCCCAATGCTTGATTTTCTATTAACTACCAAAGTTTTCTCTATTATTATGTATTCTAATACACATGGAATATCAGTTAGACCCAATTCATCCACACCTCCATCTTCTTCCTGAGATGCATATTTTGATTCTGATTCACCCATGTCCCCACTACTATCTTTCACTCCCTCAAAAGAGCTCTCTTAGTTACGAATTGATGAAATTTGAATATCCTAAAACCTTTTATCTACATTTATTCCCCTCAAACACCTCAAATCATTTCCATCCACCATTTCAGCAGCTGCATGTGATAGTCCTAGTTGTAGGTCAAATTTAGAATCTCGCTTCTCTATTCTATTGTTTTTTACCATCCCTCTGCATTCTAAAGTTAAATCAGTTAGAGATTGTAGTCTTTGATCTGACATGTATTCCTTTCTTTCATCTAGAGGATGTGTCAGGGAATGATCCATCACATCTTTGTTTAAACCAAAGAATTTCTTCTCACTGCCCTCATCTTGATTGGTCCCCTCACCTAAAAAAATTGACCTAAACCTTTCTCCCTCTTCTTGATTATAGGGTTTTTGTTCATTTTCTTTAATATTATTTTGATCCTCCTCCCCAAAGGTAGATTTTAAATCCTCAAAACCTTTTGACACATAACCATAGTATTTTTCAAAGGTAAGATCAATTTCCAACTTCTGAACCTCCTCCCATTCTAAGAATCCAACCATGTCCCTACCCATATATCAAGTATTTTCCAAAGTGGCACCCAATGCTTGGCCCTTAGATTTCACCTTTCTCTTCTCCTCTAAAAGTTTTGAGATCACTTCAACCAATAGGTATTTGTCCATACCTTTTCCCTTATTTGAGTTTAACTCCCTACTTAGATCAATATTATCCTCACTTTCTTTCAATGGATCCTCACATTTGTCAACCTCGATCCTCTATTTTCATAGGCCTTCACCCGTTCTGATCTCTATTAGGTCTGAGAGTGGACGTGCCTTGTTCCAGAGAATCAACATTCTAGGGTAGATAGATAAATCCATACAATTCACTACCTCCTCAAACTTGAGAAAAGACCCCAACCTTTCCCCAATCAATTTCACATTCTCTTGATCCCTATATTCTTGAGGTAGGTTTGGCATTTTAACTCAAATTGAGATCTCTTTAACTTTCTCTATTAAAGGATCAAAATTTGGGACCAATCAACAAAATATAGACCTTTCCCATCAATCAGGAATGACTTGCTATTAAAAACCCAGTCTTTATCTCTTGCTATAGGGCATATCACTAAAAAAAACCATTGGTCGGGGTTTTAAAGTGCAATCTTTTCTTAAATGCCTAAAAAACCTATTTCAAATTATTTTATTAAAAGATGGCCATGGCCCTGTCCATTTCACAAAAAAGGCATTAGATTTCAAATAACTCACCGTGTCACTTGATTCCTTATTGTTGATTAACATGGATGTGACAAGGGCATGCTCAATATTTGAACTTCGTTAGATAACTGGGGGGAGGGGGGTTGAATTAGTTAAGTCCAGTTATCCTACAGTCCCAAATTCCTCCACTAATGTCTAAAACCAATTCAACAAATAAACTTAAATAGCTCGGTAAACACTTGACTGTGTCTTTCTGATTCATTTACCGACTACTAGTTAAATTAACTAGTATATACCGATCAAACTAGTAATTGTAATGTGTAAAGAAAAATAACAAATCATCACATGCATACTCATATAACACATGATTTTTAATGTGGAAACCCTATTAAGGGAAAAACCACTTGGGAATGGTACCCAAAATATTTTCACTCTTTTGAAGTGAGCTCAGTTAAGAGCCAACCTAGTTAAAGTTTACAAAACACACTGTAAGGTGTGACCTTGTTAGAGGATTTATCACAAACAACTCTCTGTGACCATGCATTCACTTGGGTCAACAAGAAAACAAGAAACATTCATTGAATGTCATAAATAAATAACAAAGACGGTTAAGTCTCACTCGGTTAAGAGATTTTGTTTGTAGCAATGGTTAGAAAGCAACATTATATGACCTAATTCAAATGAAACTTCACTTGCAAATATTCAGATCTATGCTAATCTTAGAATAAATCTGGTCATCATAATCTCTTTAATCTCTTTCTTCCTCCAACTCTGTTATGCTCGGTTAACCTCTTTCTGATGTTTGGTGTTGTCTGCAGAATTGCTTGATTCTTACTTCAACCTGTCTGACTAGCTTCGCATGAATACAATCTTCTCCTCACGTACATAACTATTTTTGAATTTCTTGTCTCCTTATATAGACATGATAACCCATTTTCTTCTCAACCATAGATTTTGCCTCTCAATCTCCATCATTGATTTTTCCTCTTTAACCTTCCTCGAAACTTGTGCCTTAAACCATTTTCAATATTCATCATCCAATCAACCTTGAATTTTTTCAGTCATAAATTCTCATAACAAAATTTATCTTTATTCTTGGAATCATCTAGATTCATCCAACTCATCATCTCATGTCGACAATCACATGTTTCTCCTTATTTCTCCCGCTCGGTCAATACCGTGATGTGTCGATCCCTTCCTACTCAGTTAATACTGCACTAAGTATACACTACAACCTCTTGGTGTTCACTGCATCTACTTGGTGTATACTAAGTTCTTTATATACCGACTAAGTTAAATTTTTCATTCTTGATCTTCAATACTTAACATAATCATGTAAGCCAATCAAATTACTATCATACTATCATAGACTCATCAATAAGTTACCCAATGATTACCATATTCATAACTTACTCATACATCTCATTTTCATGCTAATATCTCTTTCCTTCACCAATACTATCTTCTTTAGATGTTTGCAACTAACATGATGAGTACAATCAAAACTAGTTGACATCAATGACAATATAACAATTGATCTAATGTCTCCCATATACCTTTGTATCTCAGTGATCATATTCACATTTGGTTCTCCAAGTTGTTCTTCAGTTGTAGTCTAACAATATCTCCCTTTGGCATTGATGACAACACAATATGAAATATGCCATAGAATACCATACATCTTAAGTGTCTACAACTCGGTCTATATGCTATGACTCGGTAAGCTCTCCCTTAGCTTATGTATTTAATATCTTTAATCACTACACAACAAAATATTATTAAAAATTTTATTAAAAAATTCAATTAAAGATAAAGTAAACATCATAGGCCACGTGTAGCCACTGCTAGCAAAAATAAGCTAAGCAATGACATAGAAATTGCCTGAGCTGGGTTGTTCAATAAAAAAATAGAAACCAAATAAGTGGGGAAAGCTGGCCATTAAAAAAAATAGGTAAAATGACTTGGAAATGTAAAACTTCTATAAAGATAACAATAAAATAACTCCAAATTAATGTCTCCACATTTTCCTATGAACAAAAAATTTGATAAAATAAAGAAGAGAGAGACCATGGAACTCTAAACTTAATGAGGGACGGCGTTTTGTTCAAACCTTGTTTAGAAGTCCAAAAAATGAGAGGAAATAACTATTTATAGAGAAGCTTGATAAACAATCAAAGAATCAGTGATATCGATAAAACAAAAAAAAGGCTCCATTCATCCACCTCACTTCATTTTAGTTAATTTGCAGACCGATCAATTTTGCAAGTAGATTCTCAACTGTAGAAGCTATCAAGATTTTTTGCTGCTGCAACAACACAAGCACTTCTTTCTATTTGTTGTGAGTGAACCAATTTTATTTTTGTGTCTGGAAAACATTTTTATTAGCATCAATTTTAAGAAGTTGAACTTACCTGATTTTGTGGGATAAATTTTCTTGTTTAACAATTTTCTTTGTAAACTTTGTATTGTCTAAGCTATTTTTTTCTTCCAGATGAAGAAAATTATTGAGCCCTTGAAAATTTTCGATCTAAAATTATCTATGTTATTGGTGTCAGATTCTATAAGGTTGTGAGGTTCTCGATATGTATATATTCCTACCATGGGCCATATTGACGATCGATATAGTAGGGTTACACTGAGAGGCGTAACCCTACAATGGAAGTTGATATCACTCCAATATGCTTTTTAAATCACAATCACATGTTGAGTTTAGAAAGTTAACAAAAGGAGTCCAAGAGTTGATTTTGAGTTGAATTGCTTTTCTGATTTTTGCATAGATAATTATGAGGTTATTTAATTTTCATGTTTTTTATTCTCAAGTTAACTGATTTAATTTTAAAAATAATTGATTTATGGGTTAATCAATTATTTAATCAAACTTTATCCAAAATTATATTATTAAATTTGAAAATTCAATTTTAACCAATTAAATTATTATTCAATTAATTATTTTTGAGTTTTTGATTTAATGTCAAATAAACAATATTAATTAATAATAATTTTAATTAAATCTAATTAAATTAATTAAGTGGCAAAATAATGTTTAATTAATTAAATATTTATCATATTCAATCAATTACACTTAGGATAAATAAAATAATATCATTTATCACTAAATAATATTTAATTAGAGATAATTAGGATAGATTAGGAATATTACCGTTTGCAGATTTATGATAGGATCGATTAGGGTTTTGATTATTTGATGTGCAGATGTGCCTTAGGTTAGGACTTTAGGGTCGATTTCGATCAATTTGTTGATGTAGGAGGTTAATGGTATCGAAGCCCATTTTTGGGGTTTTACAACACTTTGGTCATTTTAGTGCTTTTCATTTTCCATTTTAATAAAAAATTTAGTTGTCAAAAATTACTTAATATATAAATAATTTAATATAATTTTTGTATAAATATTTTTATTAATTTAACTAATTGTACATATTAAATATAAAAAATATTTTATTTTTAATAAATTTAAAAAGTATTATTTTATATATTTGTCTAATGGTAACTTGTTACTTGTAAAACATTATTTTATAAAATCATTGTATTACAAACTTAGAATGTTTTGAAAAATCTTAAAACTACAGTAAAATTAGAAAACTATGATAAATTAGTGATATATGGATAAATTTATATGTTTTATTGTGAGAAAATTTAAATTAATTATTAATTATAAATAAAAAATTATCTATAATAGCAATTTTCTAAATCCATATAAAAAATTAGAAACTATTCTAAAAATCACATTAAAACATTAAAGAAATTAGAAACATTAGAGTGTTCCTATGCAAATTTTCAATCATGGAAATGATAAATTGGAGTATTTTCCTATTTTAGTAGAGTGGCTATAATTTAGGAATTGGAATTATCTCCAGTTTATTTTAAAGTGTGAGAAAAGTATAATTTATAATCTTTTTCTATTTTAGTAGGTGCATATTTCCAAAAACACGACTTGGCTTCACAAATATTTTCCCTTTTTTCTAAGATTTTTTTTTCAAATTACTATTAAATTAATTAATCCAAATTTCAAGTTTTCTTCTTAAAATTTGTTTCCCTTATTTTTTTTCTTTTTTTTACCAATGTTCAAAAAATATTGTTACTAATTTTATTAAAAAATTCAATTAAAGATAAAGTAAACATCATAGGCCACGCGTAGCCACTGCTAGCCAAAATAAGCTTAGCAACGAAATAGAAACTGCCCTTGTAAAATTTTTACTACTACTTTTACAGATCTGGGCTATTCAATAAAAAAATAGAAACCAAATAAGTAGGGAAAGTTGGCCCTTGATAAAAATAGGTAAAATGACTTGAAAATTTAAAACTTCTATAAAGATAAAATAAAATAACTCAGATTAATGTCTCCACATTTTCCTATGTACAAAAAATTTGATAAAATAAAGAAGAGAGAGACCATGGAACTCTAAACTTAATGAGGGATGACGTTTTGTTCAAACCTTGTTTAGAAGTCCAAAAAATGAGAGGAAATATCTATTTATAGAGAAGCTTGATAAACAAGCAAAGCACCAGTGATATCGGTAAAACAAAAAAAAGCCTCCATTCATCCACCTCGCTTCATTTTAGTTAGTTTGTAGACCGATCAATTTTGCATGTAGATTCTAAACTCTAGAAGCTATCAAGATTTTCTGTTGCTACAACAACACAAGAACTTCTTTCTATTTCCTATGAGTGATCCAATTTTATTTTTGTTTATGGCAAACAATTTTATTAGCATGAATTTTAAGAGGCTGAACTTACCTAATTTTGTGGGAGAAATTTTAAGGAAATTATTGAACCTTTGACAATTTTTGATCTAAAATTGTCTATGTTATTGGTGTTAGATTCTATAAGGTTGTGAGGTTCTCAATATATATATTCCTACCATGGGCCATGTTGACGATTGATATTATAGGGTTACACCAAGACGTGTAACCCTACAATGACAACAACCCCTATACGAGCCCAGCAAAAGTAACGGTGTAAGAAAAAAGAAATGCTTCATATTCCATGGGTTGAATTTCCACATACACAATTAATTGCATTTAATTATTGTTACATGTCTATAGAATACAAAGAACTTACAGATAACAAAAGACTTAATAACTTATACCTTGTTGAACTATAGAACTCGTGAATTTAGCATCCAATTTAATGCTCAAACTTATTCAACTTTGGCATTCGAAGTGATGGAAATGGTAGGAATGAAATTTGCAGTAGGCATCGTCGTAGCTCTGTTATTTGTAGTCACCGAAAGTGTTCAATTTCATCAACATCTTGGCACAAGTTCCTGGTATTTCATCTTCCTACAATTACTTTAATTTTTTTTCTAGCTCTTTGAGAAATTTTATCCAGTATAATAGTTTTTATGTAAACCCTGATTCTACACAAATAACCCAGTCACAGGAAAATATTGCATTAAAATATCTAAAACCTTGATTGTAATGTCGATATTGCATCAAGATGAGTCAGCTACAAGAAAATTACTTAATGTCAGAGTCATATATGTATGACACCTTGCCTAACCCAAGCATTATGGCAATGCTTTGAAGATGCTACTCCACACCTTTTGCTGTAATTTATTCTCAATTTTATGTTGGGGATATTTGATTTCTAATTTGGAGGAGGTAAGATTTTTCTCTTTGAATACTTTAGGTAAAGATTGTCTTGTGTATAACAATCTCATTTTTTCTGAATGTTTTTAAAATGGATTTAGTTCACCAATTTGGTGCGTGACTTTGGCTGTAATCTAACTAGCTTATATATACTTTATATATATATAATAAGCCGAGAGATATCCTTCTCGAGGCGCCTATTGCACTGAGAGCAATTATAAAAAGAGGCACCTCGAGAAGGATATCTCTCAGCTTATTATATATATATAAAGTATATATAAGCTAGTAGCAGTTGCGACGCATAATGAAACATTTTATTATTGGGATAGGGTGAGAGTTGGGGTTGGGATTGGGTGACAGTTAGGGTTAGTAGGATATTTTAGCTAAAATATAATTAGGGTTTAGGTACGATTTATAATAAGGGTTAGGGTTCTAGGAATAGGGTGAGATTTAGGGTGAGTAAAATATTTTACATATATGAGTTAGGGTTTAGATAAGACTTACAGTTAGGGTTAGCAGGATATTTTACCTTATGAGTTAGGGTTCAAGTAAGAGTTACAGTTAGGGATAGGGTGAGAGTTAGGATTAGTAGGATATTATACGTTATGAGTTAGGGTCCGAGTAAGAGTTATAATTAAGGTTAGGGTTAGGGATAGGGTGAGAGTTAGGGTTAGTAGGAAATTTTACGTTATGATTGGAGTTCATGTAAGAGTTACAGTTAGGATTACGATTAGGAATAGGGTGAGAGTTAGGGTTAGTAGGATATTTTACGTTATGAGTTAGGGTTCAAGTAAGAATTGTAATTAGGGTTAGGGTTAGGTATAGGGTGAGAGTTAGGGTTAGGGTTAGGGTTAGGGATAGGGTGAGAGTTAGGTTTAGTAGGATATTTTAGCTAAAATATAATTAGGGTTTGGGTAAGAGTTACACTAAGGATTAGGGATAGGGATAGGGTGAGATTTAGGGTTAGTAGAATATTTTACATTATGAGTTAGGATTTAGGTAAGACTTACAGTTAGAGTTAGGGTTAGGGATAGGGTGAGAGTTAGGGTTAGGGATAGGGTGAGAGTTAGGGTTGGTAGGATATTTTACCTTATGAGTTAGGGTTTGAGTAAGTGTTATAGTTAAGGTTAGGGTTAGAGATAGGGTGAGAGTTAGGGTTAGTAGGATACTTTACCTTATGATTTAGGGTTCAAATAAGAGTTATAGTTAGGTCTAGGGTTAGGGATAGGGTGAGATTAAGGATGTGGTTAGGGATATGATGTTAGGTTTACAATTAGGATTAGTATCATATTTAGTGTAACATTAAGGTTTAAGATTAGGGTATGGGGTTAGGGTTAGGGTTACTAATACGGTGAGGCTTAATTGTGGGTTAATGATGACATGGAGAGTGTTGAGTTTGGATTAGTATTAGGGTTAAAAGATTGGTTAAGGTTAGTATGACAAATAGGGCCAGTTTAAGGTTATGTGGAGTGTTATGATGTATGGTTTATAGTCAGGGTTAAATCACATGTAGTGTTGGGTATAGGGTTAGTATTAGGGTTTTTGTGAGGGTAAGATTATGGACGTAGTTAGCGATGGGATCTAGGTTTTAAAGTTAGGATTAAAGTATCATACTTGGTAATACATTTTTGGATGTTGTTTATAGTTTAACATGATAATTATCATTAGTATCTTATTTAACATTACCATTTAACATATTGTAAATGGTAGGGATATGGTAACAACTAACTTGAACGGTTACCATATATAAGTAATTATAATGTTAACAAGATACTAATTTCTTAGAAGTACAACAATTAGGTTTAACGTATTTTAACATTGATTAGGATTAGGTTAGAAGTAGGAATGAATAAGATGTCCTCTATAATTAATTCCTCACATTTATTCGATACAATAATTAATGGAATAAATATTAGAAATGCAGAGTTCAACAAAACATGTTGCAAAATGTTGCAAGTATAGGGGTAATCATGATGTGAATAGCCAAAAGTATTTATTTATTATCTTATTCATGAAACATATGTAGATGAAAAGGGAAATAGAAGTCCCAATACAACTATTAAGATAATTAAGAAGGTCGAAAGCCAAGATTAGAATGATCTAAATCAATAACATTTCTCCATAATGATGCAAGCACATCACATATTCTTCAATGATAAAGTTGGTATTGCGGCCCTTATTTGTACAATGATCGCGATAAACTTCTTTCATCATTGATGGAAATGCATCCACTTTTGCAGATGTCTCGCGTAGAACTTTCGCAATATCTGCCATCTGCATTATATCCAGTTCATCAACATAGTCAACTAATAATGCTATGTGCTCCACAACTTTGATTATAGTTGCGCACGAGTCTACAATGATTCATCTACACTTGTCAAATTCAGTCTCAAAGACATTATTCGAGGCCACTGAAGTAGAGGGGCTTGTAACCATGATGTTCAACTCTCTGTCAGAAGCAGCCATAGCTGGAATGGTATCCTGCAAAGTTTTAAACAAACATCAGTATATATAATTAATCAGAATAACCATTAAGATTATGGTTAGGGTTATGGTTAAAGTTAGGGTTTTGTGTATGGTTAGAGAGAGGGTTGGAGGGTTAGCATTAGAATTATTATTACAGTTAGGATTAGGGTTAGTATTTAGATTAGGGTGTGGTTTGGATTCACAATAGAGTTTTGTAGGGTTAAGGTTGATTTAGGTAACGTCCAAAGTTAGGTTTTAGGGTTGAGATTAGGATAGGGATTAGGTTTTTGGTCAGTGATATATTTAGGTTTAGGGTCATTCTTAATTTAGAGAAATAGGTAGGGTTAGGAATAAGTTTATGGTTAGGGTTTAGCTTATAGTTAGGGTTAGAGTTAGAATTATTGTTAGGGTTAGGATTTAGGGTTATGGGTAAAGTCATGGTTAGTTTTAAAGGGCTTACATAATGTTTAGTTTTAAGGTCAAATTTTGGATTAGTATTTAGATTATGGTTAGGGTTAGGGTTAAGATTGATTATAGTTAGGGTTTAGCATTAGGATTGGGATTATGATTAGAGTTAAGATTTACATAATGGTTAGGTATAGGGTTTTTATGGCTAGGATTATAGTTTAGATTTTTTAGGGTTAGAGTTACAACCATGATTAACATTAGGGTTTGGGTTATGATTGTGGTCAAGGTTTGGATTATTATTATGATTAGGATTAAGGTTAATATTAGGGTTTAGGGTTATGGTTATGTTTGAAATTACATTTAGGTTTAAGGTTTTCATCATGGTTTTTAGGTTTTAAGGATAATGTTAGGTTAGGATAGGATCTAGAATGGGGTTGGGGTTATAGTTAAGGTTCTATGTTATAGTTTATATTTTTATTAAGGTCAAGGTTTATACCATCATTAGGATTGAGGTTTCATTAATGGATATGGTTAGGTTTAGAATTATGGTTAGAGCCATGATTTTGGGCTTAGGGGTATGGTTTGAACTATAGTTATGCTTAAGTTTTCATCATTTCTCTAAGGTTAGGGTTATGATTATGGTTAAGATTATTATAATGATTAAAGTTTAGGGTTAGGACTATGTTTGGTGTTAGCTTTCAGGATGTTTGAATTATATTTATGTTTAGGGTTATCCTCATGGTTGTAGAGTGAATAATACTATTAGAATTAGGATTTAAGATTAGGGATGCAATATAATTAGGGTTTATTATTATGATATTTTTTATTACGATTGAGGTTTAGGGTAAAGATTTTGGTTGGATTTGGGTTAGTATAATAGAACTACAATTAGGATTAAATAGTAAACATATCTAATTAAAGTTTAATTAAACCTAGTTGAATGTGATGAGATTTATAAATGATAGACTATATAGGATATCCTTATAATTGCTCTCAGTGCAATAGGCACCTCGAGAAGGATATCTCTCGGCTAACAACCATGATGTGATATTTATAGTTTGGGTAATTATATATGGATTCACAATAAATTAGATTGTATAATTTTGAAATTAACCAAATTTAATTAAAAATTTATAAATAAATGTAAACTATAGAAAATTGTATTCACAATGAATTTCTTTTCTTTTAAACTAATACCAATGTATACAATACATAATTTAAAACAATAATAAAAAAAATATAAACCATATCATCTAAAATCCAAAGAAATGTTTAATCTAAAACTTAAATCTTAAAAAAAATACCTACAACAGTCCTAGAGTTCTCCATATTAAACCTTATAAGGAATGCTATATTAATTTTATAAAAAAAAATTGTAGTTATGAAATTTGATTTATTTTAATATTCCTATTTTTCTTTATATGAATTTGTATCTATAAGTTAATATTAAACAATATTTTTTAATTTGACATATTTTAAAGAATTATAAATAAATATATTATCACAAAAAAATATGTTTCCTACTCTTAATT
Source organism: Chamaecyparis obtusa (assembly GCA_027943335.1). NCBI lineage: Eukaryota > Viridiplantae > Streptophyta > Pinopsida > Cupressales > Cupressaceae > Chamaecyparis > Chamaecyparis obtusa. Next base: position 2,043,066 of record BSBK01000709.1, read on the forward strand.
ATATAAACTTTTTCCATTAATTCTCTCTTGCTTGTTCACTCTTTATTAAAAATATATTATTTTATTTTTTATTATTCTATCCATGTTTTGTCAATAGAATAATATCATATAAGACATTAAAGTTTCTTTTAATTCTTTTCCACATTCCTTTACATGCGAAGATTTTAAAAGGTAAAATATTGTCTAAATTAGTTTTTAAAATGTCTTGCCCCTCCTCCATTGGACCACTGTAATGAAGTGTTATTTACCCTAAATAGAAACTTTTGATATTGTCTTTGATCAAGCTCAGTTTAAGTTATGTATTACATGCACAGGTGCATATGGAGACATACATGTATTTCAAGATATTTTGATAGTCTATAAAATCTATAATGCAGTGGATTTCAATTTTTTTGTGACTTTGTGTTCAAACTCAAGTAAATCAAAGCTAAAAATGCAACTTCTTTAAATGAAAACGTAAAAGAAATTATATATCATAGACTATTGATGCACAGACTCTTTGGGACACAATGTTTCACAGCATGGTGGCAAAGAGCTCATGCATCTAATGCTGACATTCTATGAGTAATTATTAGACTCACCACCCACTCACGTTTATGTGGCTCACTTTTGACAAATTACTTGCTAATAAAATCACTTTGATGGTTTGATCAGCTTCAGCAATATGCCAGATGCAAACGTAAGTGGGTCAACTATGAAGGGACAAATATGCCAGATGCAAATGTAATCTTATATAAATACATTCTGAAATGCGTCAAATTTTCAAGGAAAGCGTTTAATTATTCACAGATTTCGTTCTTAGTGGAGTTCAGTCATAACTGAAAACTCTTCGTCTCACACGCGAGATGTAACTGCTGTTGATGTTTGTGCGGACGGAGTGGATGACCAGGATGCCACCTCCGCTAAAATCCACAAAAGAGGTCTCTTTTTTGAATTTTTTTTGAATCAATTGGTTTGATTGCAAGATCCTCTTCTTGATCAATAAATACCAGGGTTTTTAAGAAAAGAATGATTGCAGTGCTCATAATGTATCTAGATTAATTGGTTACAGCAAAATACGGCCAGTGCAATGTTACCAAAGGCTATTCTATACATCAAATATCATTTGGAGGTCAAATAATCTAGCAAATCACACGAAGAAGTGAAAATTTAGGATAGGGAATTTGTCACAAATCATTCATAACATAATTTGGGACAAAAAAATGTTGCTAATGAATTTGGCATTCTCAAAAATGATAAAAAAGTGTCAATATTTAACTATCATAACTATATTAATCAATATTTGATAGTTTGTAAGATTTTTTATAAATTTATATCTACTCATAAAATTATTAATGTTTCTATTTTCTATTTAGTAATTATAAATAAAAAATAGAATAGAAACGTTTCTTAAATATGTAAAAAAAGAAGTATAGAAAGATTCTATTAAAACTATTGACAATTCAATTATTTAAAAAAAAAAATTAGTTTAATGGTAAATTTTAAATTGATTTGCATATAATAGAAATATTGTTTAAATATGCATTTTTCATAAATCTACATCTACTCATAAAACTATTAATGTTTCTATTTTTTATTTAGTAATTGTAAATTACAAAAATAGAATAGAAATATTTTTTAAATATGTAAAAATAATGTAGAAAGATTCTATTAAAATCTAGATTTAATATTTATTTATCATTATTATATTAATCAATATTTGATAGTGTGTGAACATTTTTCATAAATGAATATCTACTTAGAAAATTATTAATGTTTCTATTTTCTATTTAGCTATTGTAAATAAAAAGTAGAATAGAAATGTTTCTTCAATGTGTAAAAAAAAGTATAGAACTTGATTCTATTAAAACTATTGATGATTCAAGATTTTAAAAATAAAATAGTTTTAATGGTAGATTTTGAATTGATTTGCATGTAATAGAAATATTGTTTAAATATGTATTTTTCATAAATCTATAACAAGTCATAAAACTATTGATGTTTCTATTTTCTATTTAGTAATTGTAAATTAAAAAACATAATAGAAATATTTTTTAAATATGTAAAAAAATATAGAAAAATTCTATTAAATTTGGATTCAACTTTAAAACTATTGATAATTCAATATTTGTTTTTTTAAAATGCATGCAATAGAATTATTGTTTAAATATTTTAAAAATTAAAAAGAATTTATTAATACATAGATTTTAGTTTTAAATTTATTTTAAAATTGTTAATGATTCATTTAAAAATTTAAAAAATAAAATTTAGTTTAATTTTAAATTTTGAAGTGATTTGCATGCAAAAATGAAGATTAGAATAGAAATTTTGTTTATATATCTTGAAAAAAAATAAGAAAGGTTCTATTCAATTTAATTTTAGTTTTGACTTTATTCAATTAAATAATTGATACATGTTAAAAAAATTAAAAAATAAAATTTCTTTTAATTTTGAATTTGAATTGATTTGCATAAAATGGGGAAAATAGAATAGTAATTTTGCTTAGTTATCTAATTTTTTTCAATTTTACAACTAAAAATATACTCATTATTTTTAATTTAATAACTATATAAGTTTAAGTTCAATTAAAATTTATTAATTATATATTATATATAAGTACAATAAAAATAGTAATTCCAAATTACTATTTGAAAGTACTGAAATTAAGGTTGAAATTATTAGTAGGGTCTAATTAAGGTTCACTTTAGATCAAGTTAATAATTATATCCTTGTTTAAATCATAACCATAATTTAATCCTAACTATAACCATATTCTTAATCTTAGCTCTAACCAAATCCTAATCTTAACTCAAATCCTAACCCTAAACCTAATCCAAATCTTAACCCAAACCCTAAAATTAACCCTAACCTTTATCCCAACCCTAAAAAAAATATAAACCATAATCCTAAACCATAACCCTAACCATAATCTCAACCCTAACCCTAACCATATTCATAACCCTCTTCCTATCCATATGTCAAACCATAGACCCAACCATTTTGTACATCCTAAATGTAACCATAATTTTATTTTAACACTAAACCCTAACTATAATCCTAATTGTAAATATTAACCAAGCCCTCAACCAAACCAAAACCCTAATACAAGTTGTGACCCAAACCTTGTTATCTCTATTGAGCATTAAGGTTGTCATTAGTATCAAAGGTTTGTAAAGATATCGGTCGGTACATTGAGCTAATCGGTAACATAAAGTAGAACAGACTAGTCAGTAAAGCATATAGACCGAGCAACAGACAGTTTATCGAGCACCAGTAGACACCGACATCGAGAGATAGTAAACATCAAGCAGTTTACACAGTGTTTACCGAGGATCACAGAAAATGGCATAGTAATCTAAAATGGCACATACTTCTATGCAAATGGTTACAACGGTTCATAAAATATTTTACCAAGATCGAGGAACATTTAATGTGATGATATTCATTAAATGCAATGTATATCTTTTGTAATAGTTGATCTAGGTTATTATTGTACATCGTAGATCTTAGGGTTATGACTGTGGTGTGTAACCTAATTTTGTTAAAGTGGCAAAAATAGAACACTATATATTTGTGTGTTCGCATCATTTTTGGTGTTAGCTAATATATGATTCACAGAGCACTTGAAGCAATTGCCTAACTTCAAGTCTATTAGTTAACAGAGCAGAACCAAGTACAGAGGAATTCAAATTGAGTAGAATCAGCAGAGGCTACTGAGCAGTTCAGAGCAGAGATTCATCACAAGTAAGGTGATATTTTATCAAAGCTTATAGATCTGTATCAGACAATTGAGTTGTCAAATAGCAAATAATTGTCTATTGCTTTCTAACAATTGTAATAGAGTTTTTGATAAAATCTCTTAACAGATTAGACTTAACAATCTTATGTAAATCTCTTAACCGAGTACACACTTCTTTAGTGTTGTTAAAATCCTATAACTAGGTAGATCTAGCTGATCTAACATGTCACTCCTAATAGGGTGAGATCACTAGAAGTGATCAAAACTTGTAGCCCTAACAGGCAAACCTTTTCTATCTGCAGTAGTGAAGAATTTGTGGGTGTCATCTCCACCGCAATTTTTACCTTCTAACAAGGGTTTTTGCGTTACCAAAATACTTGTGTCATGTGATTGTCATATTGATGTCATGTTATTTACTTTCATAAGTTAAATGAATGATTGATACATGCAGGTAAGATTCAAGTTGTTTTGGTTGGTTATTATTGTTTACAGTTACATATCAAAAAGGTTTACAAGTAAAAGTTTTTGAAGGCACTGATTCACCCCTCCCCTCTCAGTACCTATCTCTCCTAATTCCAAAAATTGGTATCAGAGCTCAGTTCTCTTATTGACCAGTTTAACCACTGAAGGGTAAAGATCTAAGTCATGGAGAGATACAAGCTTGACAAGACTATTGAGAATCAAAAGATACAAATGCAAATGTTTGTGGAATAGTATAAGCAAGCTAAGGAAGGACTGAAGAAATTATTGGTTAAAAGGAAGAACCTAGCTATTCTAAAAAATGAGATCAGTTACCATGAAGAACCTATTGATGAAATGTTTGAGCATATTGGATCTAGCTCTGGAAGCATTTTCGATGGATCTGAAAGTACAATCATTGATTTATCTAAAAAAATTCAACATTTAACTGATCAAGTGAAAGCACTACAAATCGGTCAAGAATCTCAGATGGTGAGAATGATAGAAACAATGAACAATGCAAGACAAGTTGAGAAAGAAAGGAATTTGGCTATTGATGACCAAAGACAGATGACTGAACAAATTCAACCTAAAGAGAGTGAGATACAGAGACTCGTTGATCATCATTTCCAAGTAACTAATCAAATGATGACTGTAAATCAAGAGATAAACCGAGTGAATGGAGAATTGTCAAGAAGAATAGAAGATGTTGCGAGACTCAAAGTAGAGAATGAGAAGTTAAGAAATGAAGTGAAAAATCAACAGCAACACAATGAAATGAAGAAACTTGCTAAGGACAGTTCTAAGAAGATTGATGATTTCTTGTCTAATCAAAGAAGATTTGGGGGTACAACTGGAATAGGCTACACTGGCAAAGGAGAATCATCACAAGCAGCTGAACAAGTCAACATCAGTCAAAATCATAAACCTAAATTTTTGACATGTTATCATTGTGGTAAACAGGGACATACATTTAATGTGTGTAGAAGTAAAGCACAAGGTAAACCTCCTGTCACTCCTAAGTTTAATGGATATTGTTACTACTGTGGTAAGTTTGGACATCCTTCTTATGAGTGTAGAGCTAAGCAAAATGATCTTGCTAATAATACCACTATGGAGAAAATATGCTATACTTTTAATAAACATGGACACACTACACGTGAGTGTAAGGCTAAGATGAAGCAAGTATGGACTCCTAAGCAACAAACACAGTGAAAGCCCTATCAACCGAAGAGACAAGGTAACTCTTATGTTTGGGATTATAATACATGGGCTAACTGCATTGCTTGTGGTAGATATGGACACATTGCATCAAATTGTTATAGAAAGAGTTGGATTGGACAATCAAGAAGTTGGACAAGCACTAGAATGGCTTGTATGCACTGTCATAGGGTCGGTCATTTAAGCAAGAATTGTAGAGACCGAGCACTAGATGAAAACCATATATTTGAAAGTGGATACACTATCACAGATATCATGAAGTTAAGGAACACTATGTGGAAGAAGGCATCTAATGAGAATGTTAAGTCAAGTAATGCTGTCAATGAAACCTCATCCACTGGATTGGGTGACATTGGTACCTCCACTTAAGGTGAAATAAGTATGTATGGGACTGACATTTCAAATGATCACATTTTACATATAGTTCCTTATGCATGATGTAATTATACCAAATCAGCATGGATAAAGATGCACTATGGTTTAGATATCATGAGCTAACAATGTTATATAGTCAGTAAAAGAGAGACCGAGAGTTGGTTACCCATCAGTAATCACTATTTAAGGTTAACTGAGCAAATGTATCAACCGATGAAGAAATTCTGTGTTAACCGAGCAGATGAAAATTTAGTTGTCACCGATCTAACAGCTATTTCATACCGAAAGTTAGGTCAAGCATTTATTGCATGAAAGTTTGAGCGGGAATATTGAAAGGTCTATAAATACATGGGAACGGAGTTCATTTTTTTACATTGCGATTTTGAAGAGTGGAGAATTCAAAGAGCAGAGTTTGAGCTCAAAGATTTTCAGAAGGATTCAAGGCTACTTTAGATCGAACCGACATCACTCTTCACGATACCAAGTAAGTTCATTTGCTATCAAATACTTTTTATCCTGCTGCTTGCCGAAACCCTAGAATTGATTTATGCCATCTACATCATCTACAAGCAAATCACAAAGTGTTGAGGAGGAAGTTAATCTAATCATTAGGACAAATTTTGACGAACCTAAGTTTAAGCCACATCCCAAGGTCCCAGCACAAATAGATACAATGGGAACTTTTTCAAGCATACCAGAAAGGGTTTTATTGATAGAAGACGTAAGATCATATATTCATTGCAAAATCAAAGAAGTTGGAGATTTTGAGACTATAGCAGCATATCAACAAATTTGTGGCCCTGATGGTAAATTGAAAATAGATCACAAGAAGATTGAAGAATCAGGGTTATCGTGTTTTATACACTTTCTGCAATCATTTAAAATAGATTAGATCAGAATCATTTTGAGTAGGTATCATGATGACAAATTTTGGCTGGATAAACCGATTGAGGTCAACAAGAAAATGATCAATAGGGTTACTGGGCTCCCTACAACTGACAAGGCTAAGGCTTTTCATAGTTCATCATGATCGGATGATGAGAAATATATTGGAGCACAATGGGACGGTCGGGCATTGAAGATTTCAACAATCAGAGATCCAACAGTCAAATTTGCACCACATGTGATCAGGTACAAGTTATTTCAATCGAGCAGACTCAACAACGTACTCTACAGTGCAGTAGACATGGCACACAAAATTGTGGTAAAAGGTCACCAGGTTGATCTTGCCGAGGTACTGTTTCATCAACTTTAGGAGAATATGAAGACCATAAGGAAAAAGAAGCTTAACACATGTAAGTTCAGATCACTGCTTGCTTGCATATTTTTCTATCTACAAAAGTATGTACCTGGCACCGGTAAGGTAAATTGGAAACCAGATATACCGATAACAAAATAGCTCAATGAAATAATGAATAATTTAGGAGATACATTGAATATAGAGTTTGATGCATACTTCAAAGATTTTCAATCTAAAATGCATAAAAGAAGCAGAATTCTGAGGGAATCAGTTCAAAAATTTGAGAATGATATATGCTTTGTAGTCAACATAGATTATACTTTAATAAAAGCAATTGAACCTAGGATAAAATGGTTGGCACCAATGGGATATGAAATAAACCATGATTTCGCACTGAAATATATTAATGCATTGCTTGCACTACCAAAAGATCCCATTGCCACTAGGTTCGGAGTATATGAAGAGGCCAAATCTAGGATTTTGACAAATATAGAAATTGGTAAAATTTCTAGAAAGGTAAAGAAGATGAAGAAAAATCTGACTGCTAAATATGGAGATGCGTCTGAGACATCTGAAGAGACACCGATTGAACAGGCAACCGAAGGTCAGTTACAGTTGGCTGACAAACCATACGATAGTGAGGAGGCTGAGTCTGACAAAGAAGGAGATCCCACACCGGTTCCTCCACTTGAAATTCCTATAAAGAAGTAGTCACCTGTACATGAAGGTATGAAGACACGATCATCAACTGTAGCACCACCAACTAATAAGGAAGAAGCATAGAAAGTAACAAAAAGGAGGGCAGCTACACCGACAAAGAAATATATCAAGAGAAAGAACAAGGCTGTAGCTGAGGCACCAAAGAAAAGGAGAAAATTCATAAGAATTAAAGAAGATCTTGAGGAAACTGAGACTGAAGATGATGTCAATCAATTTAAAGTGGTTAGTAACAAGGCAAAAATAATAGATGAAATTATTGAAGACATAATTGAACATGGAGACCTCGCTGATCCCTTACTAGATAGATTTGACAAGATGTCAAAAGAAGATCAAACCAAGATAGAAGAGGCTATCATCCAAATGATGATAAAATTCAAGAAAGTTCCAATGGAATTTTCCTGTGCATTACCGAAGAAATTGGATGCCAAAATTATTGAAAAATGGGCTATTGCACTAGACACCAAGAAGAGAAAGAGAGAACGCTCTCTAGTTTGGGTAGCCTCACATCTAAGCTTTGGAGAAGTTAGTGAATACTTGACCAAATACCAAGAAAACTTTATGATCAAGAATAGAGCCTTGATGATCATGGATGAAAATGTAGTAGATATGGATACCACAACCGATTCTGTGTGGACATCAATTTTGAAGGCTGAGGAAAAAGCTGAGCAAGAAGCATTCTTAAACCTATCTAAGAAGAGACACAATTCCAAAGGTAAAGGTATTTGCATTGATGAGGGAATAGTAAAGAAGTCAAAGAATATCGATATATTAGTTACTGAGGCAATTGATATCGCTGAGGACAAGGAAGAAATAAGTATTTCACAGGATGCATCGGATAAAGTTGAAGTTCAACTGGAGAAGAAAACCGATGACAATGTACTCATTGAGGACATCACAAATGGTGATCCTAATGACAAAGATGATAAAGATGTAAATATTGCACCAAATAAAGATGAAGCACTAGACATTGATCGTCTATTTACATCACTATTGGGTAAACTTCCTATACTTGTAGAAGCAGTTGAAATTCTTTCCCAAGTACACCCTGATGGCTCAGATCCCAAGAAAAACAAAGACATCACAAGGGATCAAGACATAGAGAAACCTGCAGAAATAGATGAGCCTACACAAACAAAGGCACCTTCCACCGAGGCAAAGGAAATAGAAGAAACAAAGGAAACAAAGGTGATCACTTGACACCACATCCAAGACTCCTACTATATCAAATGAGACTATGGCTACCGAGGAGTAGAAGAAGGAAGAACATGTGTTAATCGGGAAGGATACTCCAAAATCTGGAGATAAAACTATTGCTATTATTGAGAAGAAATCACCTCTAGCACCGGAGAAGAAGAAGAAGAAGAAAGGAAAAGGGCCGGTCACCCTAGATGAAGTGATCATTATCCTCGAGTGTGACTCGAGGACCCTAAGCCCCGAAGAATTGAGTAAATATGGGGAATTATGTTCAAGAAAGGTAGCACAAGAGAAGTTGAAGCAAAAACACAAATGAAAAGAAATATTAATAGATGTGTGGGATATCCTCCAACAAGTAGTACCTAAGGTAAATATTGATGAGGATATGCCTATCATAGATCAACTTGATAAACTTGTCGAGAAAAGCAATGACCCAAATATTGATGCAGATAAATGAATTGAAGAAAGGGTAGAATCCAAGATACAACAAAAACTGGCACAAAAAATAAGCCTAGAAGTGGCATTGAAGAAGGTCAAATTATCTGAGGTAATCACCGAGATCAAAACCATCACCGAGTTAATTTGTCAATATTTATTGAAGCTTTGTACTACAGACACCTTCACTGTTGAAGTCAGTGAAAAGATCAAAGGATTGGAAGCAGAAATACCATTGAGTACAAATGGAGCTATAACCGAGCCTCATGCTTTCTTAAAGCACATTCAACAAGTTTAGGAACTCTGATGGTTAATAGAAGATTTGAAGAAACAAGAAGAGCACACAACAAATCAGGTTACTGAGTTATAGAAAGAACTTGTACCATACCTAAAATTTTTTGAGGCACACATTGTCAAAGCCGAACAACTTGTTGCAACACCAAAAATTTCAATGTTAGGTAACATCTTTTACATGCATGCACAAGTCGGTCTTGAGCACATCGATCTCACCAACTTGAAAGAGGAAAGGGACAACCTCTTGGAGTCAGTGAAGAAAACCCACCAGCATATTTTTGACAAGATGTGAGTATACTACTTAAATTTTTGTATTTGGCATTACTATCAAAAAGGGGGAAAACAATGTATAAGCTGTTATGCCAAATATGTATGTAGATGCTACGTATACTACATATTACCGTAAGCATGCACCGAGAGGGAGTACTTAGTACTTAGAAATTTTTTTGATGTGTATATGTATATGGCGGAGATATAAGTTATATAGAAAATTTTGTCTATATACATTCAAAGTTTTGATACTAATGCCAAAGGGGGAGATTGTTATCTCTATTGAGCATTTAAGGTTGTCATTAGTATCAAAGGTTTGTAAAGATATCGGTCGGTCACTTACATTGAGCTAATTAGTAACATAAAGAAGAATAGACTAGTCGGTAAAGCATATATACCAAGCAATAAATAGTTTACAGAGCACCAGTAGACACTGACACTAAAAGATAGTAAACACTGAGCATTGCAGTATACATCGAGCAGTTTACACAGTGTTTACCAAGGATCATACAAAATGGCATAGTAATCTAAAATGGCACATACTTCTATGCAAATGGTTACAACGGTTCATAAAATGTTTTACCAATATCGAGGAACATTTAATGTGATGATATTCATTAAATGCAATGTATATCTTTTGTAATAGTTGATCTAGGTTATTATTGTACACCATGGATCTTAGGGTTATGACTGTGGTGTGTAACCTAATTTTGTTAAAGTGGAAAAAATAGAACACTATATATTTGTGTGTTCACATCATTTTTGGTGTGAGCTGATATATGATTCACAAAGTAATTGAAGCAATTACCTAACTTCAAGTCTATCAGTTAACAGAGTAGAACTGAGTACAGAGGAATTTAGATTGAGTAGAATCAGCAGAGGCTACCAAGCAATTCAGAGTAGAGATTCATCACAAGTAAGGTGATATTTTATCAGAGCTTATAGATCTGTATCAGACAATTGACTTGTCAAATAACAGATAATTGCCTATTGCTTTCTAACAATTGTAATAGAGTTTTGGATAAAATCTCTTAACAGAGTAGACTTAATAGTCTTACATGTAAATCTTTTAACTGAGTACACACTTCTTTAGTGTTGTTAAAATCCTATAACTAGGTAGATCTAGCTGATCTAACATGTCACTCCTAATAGGGTGCGATCACTAGAAGTGATCAAAACTTGTAGCCCTAACAGGGAAACCTTTTCTATCTGCAATAGTGAAGAATTTGTGGGTGTCATCCCCACCGCATTTTTTTACCTTCTAACAAGGGTTTCTGCATTACCAAAATACTTGTGTCATGTGATTGTCATATTGATGTCATGTTGTTTACTTTCATAAGTTAAATTAATGATTGATACATGTAGTTCAGATTCAAGTTGTTTTGGTTGGTTATTACTATTTACAGTTACATATCAGAAAGGTTTACAAGTAAATTTTTTTGAAGGAACTGATTCACCCCTCCCCTCTTAGTACCTATCTCTCCTAATTCCAATAAACCTTAATCCTAATCATGATGTAAACCCTAACCCTAACTATAATTCTAATCCTAAACCTAACCTTCATCCTAATCTCGATGTAAACCCTAACTATAATTCTAACCATAACCCTAAACCTAATCCCTATTTATACTACTAACTCTAACTATAACTATTATTGAAATGCATGACCCTAACCATAATCTAAACCATAAAATTAAACCCTAACACTAACCATATCCTTAACCCTAAACTATAAACCTAACCCCAAGAATAACTCAAACCCTAGTCATAACAATAATCCTAACCTTGACCCTAACTATAACCCAAACCCTAACCCTAGCCAAGGTATAAATCCTAACCCCCAAAAAATCTAAACATAAAACTAAACCCTAATTGTAATTCCAATGCTAATCCTAAAATCTAACCTAACACTAGCCTTAAAATATTAGAACTATGATAAAACCCTAATCTAAACATAATTCTAACCATAACCATAACCCTCAACCCTAATCCTAAAACTACTCCTAACAACAACCCTAACCTTCCTCTACCTCTATCGATGGTGCTCTCTACTAGTTGTGGGGAGCCTTTGCCCTCCACCATTCCACTTTCTGTTAGAGTGGGGGCAGTACATGTTGCGTCAGTTTCCAGGTCTCATGTCGTTGCTTCTCCCGTAACCTCTGTTGTTCTGGGTGCTTCTGTTGGGAGTGTAGAAGCTACCTCTTTGTTGGTTTTATGTGTTTTGATCTTTGCTACTGTGAGTGAGGGAAGGGTTAAGGGCCCTTATGTGGTGTTTACAGAGCCCTCCACTACTTCTAGGGATGTAGCTTTGTTGAAGCTGGGGGTTGATCGTGGGCATGTTCCTATCTCTAATCCTATCTCCATTATGGTGGATCTAGATGTGGAGGAGGAAATAGATCACAACATTTCTATTTTTTGTTCCCATGCCTTGATTTGTAGGTTTAGAGGTTTTTGGCCCACTATTCTGAAGCTTCATGATTGGATCTCTAATCACTAGAAGCCTATCCTCACGGATACAGTGCACAACTTTCTCTTGGCTAAGGGGTATTTTATTGCAAAGTTTGAAGATGTTTTGGACATGAATAAGTTGTTGTGTGATCATTTTTTCAGCTGGGAGGATGATTTTATGCTCATAGTTAAGCCTTGGCATATCGATTTTAACCATGTTTCAGACTCTTTCATCAGGTTTCCTATTTGGGCCCATCTTCCTTATCTTCCCCTACATTTATGGATCAACTCACTTTTTGAAAGGATTGATAATTCTCTTGGGGAATTTTTGATGGTGGATGGTGATTCTTATGACATTTTCATTCTACAAATACTCGTATTCTTGTAGATATTGATCCTTTTAAGGGTCTTCCTACAAAGATAGTGATTAACTCCTCTAAAGGAAGCTAGAGTCAGACCCTAGATTATGAAGGTATTCCCTTCAGATGTAGAAGATGTTTTAAAAATGGGCACATGGCTTCTCATTATGAATTGGGTAAAAATAAATCTGTTGCATCTTGGTGCAACAGTGCTTTTTCTTAACACTATTTGGTGGAGAAGTGATGCAGTAAAGGATGGTGGATCCAATGAAGGACAGTCCAAACCTTCCAACCAATAGAATTACATAGTGGAATACTCAACACAATAGATAAAACACCAATTGTTTCAAGGAATTTTCATAAACATGCCTTGCTGTAAGGCCTTCTGGGTTAGGGCCAATTACAAAAGAAATAATTCTGCAAGATCCATAAATGGATCCAATATAATCTCAGCTAGTTTAGCTCTGAAGACAATCAGAAGCTGATGGAAACCCTAAGGTAGATCTAAACTTGAGCTCGCAAGCCTCCAAGAAATATCCTTATCTCCAAGTGTGCAAACCACTAGTTGTGCTACTAACAACTATCAGATATCAATATGATCTGCAAGATCATGCAAGATCTTTTCCACAACTTTGCCAACTCCAGCTTTCAGAACCCCAGATCTAATTTGCTAAGCCTTTAAGTCAGGAACTTCTCTGATCTCCTAATGATCTCCCAATGATCCACTAAACATCTACCCAAACATCCTATAAATACTAGTCATCAGCCACAAGTTAGCTGGATGAAACAGTTAACTCCCTAAACAAATAATTAAATGCCATACAAGTCAACTTAAAAATGTATACAAACATTTAATTCACAATGTTAGACTATAACAATAGCTACCAATAATAAATGTACCAAGTCGGCTCAATAAATCACATAGAACTCTAGTCGGTAAGCCAGAACTACCGAGCAATAGTGAATTACTTGAGCACACCAAGCATCACTGAGCTCCAGTGTCAACCAAGCACCGTAGGCATGACCAAGTAACACTTTCATTGAGCGCCAGAGGCTATCAAGTTCCTTCAGTGACCGAGCTTCCTTCAATGACTGAGGCTATTGGTCAAGGCTGCAACTGAGTAACAACGACCAAAATACAAACACCCCATGCAGTTTCACCGAGGACACAGAATGCCCTTGCCTTAACCTTGGATGCCCCTGCATGAAGAAGAAGCATGTTTCACCAAAAATTTTCACCTAGGTGGTTGCGCAAGTCCCCCCTCCTCCTTCTATTGGTTTGGATGCAGTTCCTATGTGTCCTCCTATTAGTGCCTCTCTAGTTGCTTCGACACCTAGTTTGGTGGGGGAGGTTGCAGTGCCTTTGGTCTCTCCTGGTGTCTTGAGGGTTGTCACTACTACTAGTTCTGTGGATGTTTCTCTTGCATGTTCTACTAGTATTTTGGCTACCTCTTCTGGTAGCCATGATCACTCTAGTTTGGTAGATGATCCTCTACGATGGTAGGTTAAGGGGGGTAGAGTAGAAGAGGGCTGGATTACTATTAAAGGAAAAAACATTAAGAAGTCCTCCTCCTCTTTTGATATGAATCTTCACTCCCATCACAGGGGTGCTAAAGAAAAATCCTAGATTTGGATTTTTCTTTAGCTTGGGTTTGCATGAAGGTTGTTTCATGCATTGCTTCTTCCAGGTTGTGGGTGTCTATTGTAAAACCCTCACTTTGGTCTTTCTCTATTATTTTTAGAGGGCTATTTTGAATATCTTTTGTGACCATTTTGTATAGGATTTTGGGGTCCCTTCAAAAATTTCTTTTACATCAATAAAAAATAATCCTAAACTCTAATCCAAATCATGATATAAACCCTAACCCTAACCCTAACGCTAACCCTAACCCTAACCCTAATCATAATCCTAATCCTAATCTTAAACATAATTTTAACCATAATCCTAACCTTAATCCTAATTATGATAATAATTCTAAACTTAAGCATAATCCAAACCCTAACCTTAACCATGGTGTAAACCATAGACCTAATAAAATCTAAACTATAATACTAAACCATATCTCAACCCTTATCTAATTTTAACCCTCTTCCTAGCCATATGTCGAACCCTAGAACTAACCATTATGTAAACCTTATTTGTAACCATTATGTAACCTTAATTATAACCTATATATAAAATATGTCGAGATCTATCGAGGTTTTTAATTTTCTCATCATTCAACTTTAATAAAATTTAAAGGTGAAATTTTTAAACATATAACACTAAAACTTAAACCCTAATATTAACCCTAACCCTAACCATAATCATAATCATAAACCTAAACCAAACCCTAACCATAATGCTAATCTTAACCTTAATCCTAACCTTGACCCTAACCCTAACGCAAACCATAGCCCTAGCCAAATCTAATCCTTTACACTTGATCTAATTCTAATTTCGATCCCAACGCTAATACTAATTCCAACCCTACCCTTAACACTAACCAACATACTATTCCTAACCTAAAACTTATTATAATTACAATCCAAACCCTAACCCTAACCATGACCATGAACCCAACCTTAAGATAAAAGCCTAACCCTAATCATTATAATAAATCTAAACCAAACTCTAACCCTAATGATAACCCTAACCAAAATATAAATTATACCCATAAATATGGTAATCCTAACCATGATATAAACTCTATCTCTAAATGCTAACTTTAACCCTAATTATATTAATTTATTCAACTTATAGTACTAAACCTTAATAGTAAACCCTAACCCTAATATTAACCCTATCCATAATTCTAAACCGTAACCATAGTCATAAATCTAAACCAAATCCTGACCATAATACTAATCTTAACCTTAATCGTAACCTTTACCCTAACTCTAACCAAAACCATAGCCTTGACCAAATCTAAATATATAACCTTAACCTAATTATACTTCTAATCCCAACCCTAATGATAATTTCAATACTTCCCTTAAGCTTGATCAAAACACTATTCCTAACCTGAAACCTGTTATAATTTATAATCCAAATCGTAACCCTAACCATAATTCTATTTGTAATTGTGTACTATAAAAAGTACCTTCATAGGGTTATTATCATCAATAATTCAAAATAAACTCTAAATTACCACAAATAGCAATATATTTAAGCTAAAAATTAACAATTAAGCACTCTATGGATCTCTAGCTAGGGATGCTAATGATAAAGCTCTTAGCAAGCCTCCATTAGTGACAGTCCTAGAATGAGAATGATATGATAAAGCAAGCTAAAAAAATTAATTCCAAATTTAAATGCTAATTAGCTTCTATATTTTCCTTTCTAGCTCTAATTTGCAAGAGGTTTGATGCTATTCTCAGATTTGTGGATGATTTATGAGTGAATTATGCCTTGCTTTTATAGATTTTGGCAAGGGTAGGGGGTTTAATTGAGTTGATCAAGGTTAGGTGAGAGTTGAGTCCATGGTTCCACCTTTGGAGACCATTTAAATATTTTGTCCTCAAATCTTGGGAAAAGAGGACAAAATGAGTGGACAAGATGCATCCTACAAGTAAGTGATTGAGATTCAATTTAGGCTTGATCCATGTGAGCTTGGTTCTCAATTCATATTGGTTGATAGATTTTCCTCCCATTTGGTGGTTGAGAGAAAATAGGAATTAATTAATTGAATTGATTTAATTTGTTTAGCCACATGTGTACCCCTTGAATGGGTTGATTTTATTTAAATTTAACTATGTAATTAATTAGATTAATTACATAATTAATTGATTTATCATGATTTATTTGATTTATATTGATTTGATGGCTTTTGATTTTCAATTATTATTGGATTAAGGTTCAATTGTAATTTATCTTTGATTTGATCTTGATTTGATTTAATTGTATTTATGTTGGCCTTGATTTCTCACTTAATTGATCTTGTCCATTTTCAGGTGATTACAAATGCCCCTCTTTGAATCGATGTGCAAAGCGCATTGGTTCAAAGAATGTCCTGATGTCCTGATACAAAACCACTAATCAACTGATGTCTGATTTTGATCTCAATGAATGATGCAGATACTGATGATAGGTCTAATGAATTTTTGATTGATTGATGTCTTTGATGGTCGATTCAATGATAGATTGTCTGATATGATACTTGATTTGATGTCTTGATGTTTGATGCCCCTTTCGGTTGATAAATGAAAACAATTTCTAATAAAAGATTGCACTTTGATTTGATGGTCGTGCCCCTGATTTGATAATTACGATGTGATTTTAATCTCTGATTTAGATTGATGATGTGAGTGCATGCCCCCACGGGAAATGAATCAAAATGATTTTGGATGATTTGGTTAAGATTGGGAAATTTTAATTTATTTCCCGATATAGAAATTTCAAAATGCCTCGATCATGAGAGGATTTGATGAGAAGAGATTTGAATGATAAAATGTTGTTGATGTTATGAATGAGTTGATGATGGTTTGGTATCATTTGATGCCAGTTAGAATCACCTGGTTGATGTTGATGTCAATCTGATAGGATAAGTTGATGGGTTGATATTTCACTCTCAAGATCTAGAGAGACAAAATAATGATTTTCCTTCCTCACGATATAGAGTTAGGAGATTTGATGCGCTCAAGATGAGTAAATGGATGATAGGATAACTTGATTAATGTTAGATGATCAATTGGATGATTTGACTGATTGATATTTGATACATGATATGATTAGATGTTTTGATGATATGGGGTTGATTGGATGTTCTCATGATGCAAAATTATGGACTGGAGAAGAGAGGGTCCATCCATTGGTGTAGGTGGGGGTATAGATTTAGGTGATGGATAGAGTTAGGTTGTCCCTAGTTGATTAGCATGATTGATTATTGATGATTTCCTTGAGGTAGCATGGATCATTTGATGGATCATGATTTACATGTACTTGTATCTTGATGATGTTGATGTACCTTTGATGATCAAATTGAGCATGATTTTTGATGATGGATACTTCAAGCATTGATGATGTTGATCAGGACTTTGATTATACATTGATGGAAATTTGATGATGTCGATCAAGACTTTGATTATATATTGATGGAAATTTGATGATGTAGATCTCAAGAAATTTGATGATATATTGATGGACATTTGATGATGTAGATCTCAAGAAATTTGATGATATCATTGATCATTTGATGTATCTCGGGTCTTATGATGATGATAAATCTACCCCCTCTTACATATATTGAGAAAAAGGATCCACCCATGCAATCTAAATGTGTTTAATCTAATATGGATGCAGCTAGCTATCACTATTCAAAATTGGGAAGCTTATTTTTCATCATCAAGCTTTTGGAACATGAAATTAGTACAACCCTCACTGGTTTAACCATGATGATATGAATACCTCTTTCCTTGGATTTTAACAATTTAAAGTAAATAGATAAAGAATTGATCCCTTTCATATACAAATGTCCTCGATGATTCTTTGATGATTATTTCATTAGATGGATTCACATACTGCTATGAATCAACCTGACAAGAACTCAAGAAGAAATCAAGAAAATATCATGTCTTCATCATTTCTCATCTAGTCAACCATCATCAATTTGCTAAAAAGACATGATTTCACCAATCAAGTAATCACTTTGAACATTTTTTCTTTTGTTTGTAGATCCATATTTCAAAAACTTCATCCACTTTGATCCTTAGTTATGTTTAAACTTTTTATATTTTGATGTGATTTGTTGTTTGAAGACTTAATGTGTCAAATGTTGTTGTTTAAATCAAGTGTTTGGATGTTGAAATGTAATATTGATTAATAAGTTCAAGTGTAGCAATTTTTCAATTTTGATGTGATGATTTTGAGCCAACTTGCATCTAATTTGATAAGCTTATTGAATTTGGATTGGTGCCCCTGGTTTGATTTAGCAAAGATCATGCTTTTTTGGGAAATGCAACTTTTGAGTATTTACTTAAGATTGGCAATTTTTAGATTTTTAATTTTTAATTTTTTTGGCTTTTTAAAAGATTTTTGATGTTTTTGGATTTTTAGAGATTTTTGATGTTTTTGAATTTTAGATATTTTTGATGTTTTTTGGATTTTAGATATTTTGTATTTTTTTTTTGGATTATTTGAGGAACATTTTCACTTTTTTAAAAAGATTTTTAGAGATTACTAGTTCTCAAACAAGATCACATTGAATTTGTCCCTAATGTCTAGCAAGGTATAGGACATGAAAGATGGATTTGCAAACTAATGATTCACCAATGAATAGGCAATGATGGATGAAGCAAGTGTGTTACCCATAGGACCATCTCCTCAAGATTATCCAAGCTAGGGAAAAATAATATCTCAATATAGGCCAATGATGTGGTGTTGGATAGCATATGGAATAATGACCTGGTGTCATGACAATGGTCCAAAGGAGTGGACATATCAAGAGACTTTCTATAACATATTTTCCATTTCTTTTATTCTTCATTTGGATTAAGATCAAGGGATCAATGTGGAAAGGATCACACAATCATGATAAAGGGGTGGTGAAGGCTATGAGTGAATGGTTTGGGATTATGGGAAGGCTTCTTAGGAATAATGAAGGTGGCTTTAGGATAAGAAAGATCATGATAAGGTAGCATGAATGCAACAAGTGAATAAGCTGATGGATAGGATAACTCATGTCAAGATACTTAATGCTCATGGATATGTTCAACCTTGTCAAGATCAAAGGAAAAAGATGTAATATGGATGCAAGTGAGATCAATGGTAGAAAGATGGAGGATATGATGGATGAAACTTGCCCCCAAGTGTAGAGTGCAAGAGAGAGGAATTATGCATGACGCTTTTTTACCAGGTTTTCATCATGGTACTTGTCCAAGATGCCACAAGAAGTGGTTTTCAACATATGACGAATTTATTTTTCTTTTCTTTTCTTTTCTTTTTCTTCTTTTTTTTTCAATTTTTTCTTTTTTGGATGGACTCAAGCCTTGTGCTCTTTGTATACTCCTTGATAGGGTATGATATGATGGGCCAAAACCGCTGAAAAGTATGCTCAAAGATGTTGATAGGGTGACAAAAATGTGATATGGTGGATAAGGTAGAGGGTGGCTAAAGCTTTGTGAAATGGATTGGATAATGGAAATGGAAGGATAATGAATGAGATGATAATAAGTCTTTCAATTTAAATCAAATCAACCCATTCAAGGGGTACACATGGCTAAACAAATTAATTAAATTCAATTAATTAATTCCTATTTTCTCTCAACACCACATGGGAGTAAAAAGCCTCAACCAATATGAATTGAGAACCAAGCTCACATGGATCAAGCCTAAAATGAATCTCAATCACTCACTTGGAGGATGAATCTTGTCCACCCATTTTGTCTTCTTGTCCCAAGCTTTGAGGACAATCCATTTAAATTGTCTCCAAAGGGTGGAACCAAGGACTTAACCCCAACTCGATCATGATCAACTCAAATACACTCCCTGCCCTTGCCAAAATCTATAAAAGCAAGGCATAATTCACTCATAATTCATCCACAAATATGAGAATAGCATCAAACCTCTTGCAAATTAGAGCTAGAAAGGCAAATGTAGAAGCTAATTAGCATTTCAATTTGGAATTAGTTGTTTTAGCTTGCTTTATCATATCATTCTCATTCTAGGACTGTCACTAATTAAGGCTTGCTAAGAGCTTTATCATTAGCATCCCTAGCTAGAGATCCATAGAGTGCTTAATTGTCAATTTTTAGCTTAAATAGATTGCTATTTGTGGTAATTTTGTGTTTATTTTAAATTATTGATGATACTAACCCGATGAAGGTACCTTTTCTAGTACACAAAATGGCACCCACCATGGGGTGCCATTTTGTGTACTATAAAAAGTACCTTCATCGGGTTAGTATCATCAATAATTTAAAATAAACAGTAAATTACCACAAATAGAAATCTATTTAAGCTAAAAATTGACTATTAAGCACTTTATGGATCTCTAGCTAGGGATGCTAATGATAAAGCTCTCAGCAAGCCTCCATTAGTGACAGTCCTAGAATGAGAATGATATGACAAAGAAAGCTAAAACAAATAATTTCAAATTGAAATGCTAATTAGCTCCTATATTTACCTTTCTAGCTCTAATTTGCAAGAGGTTTAATGCTATTCTTAGATTTGTGGATGATTTATGAGTGAATTATGCCTTGCTTTTATAGATTTTGGCAAGGGTAGGGGTTGTAGTTGAGTTGATAAAGGTTAGGTGAGAGTTGAGTCCATGGTTCCACCTTTGGAGACAATTTAAATATTTTGTCCTCAAAGCTTGGGACAAGAGGACAAAATGAGTGGACAAGATGCATCCTCCAAGTGAGTGATTGAGATTCAATTTCAGCTTGATCCATGTGAGCTTGGTTCTCAATTTCTATTGGTTGATGGATTTTCCTCCCATTTGGTGGTTGAGAGAAAATAGGAATTAATTAATTGAATTGATTTAATTTGTTTAGCCATGTGTACCCCTTGAATGGGCTAATTTGATTTAAATTGAACTATATAATTAATTAGATTAATTACATAATTAATTGATTTATCATGATTTATATTGATTTGATGGCTTTTGATTTTCAATTATTATTGGATTAAGGTTCAATTGTAATTTATCTTTGATTTGATTTAATTGTATTGATCTTGGCCTCGATTTCTCACTTAATTAATGTTGTCCATTTTCAGGTGATTACAATAACCATGACCATAAACCCAAATTTAACACTAAATCCTAACCTTGGTTGTGATATAAATTGTAACGCTTAATGTTAACACTAATCAAATTAATTCTACTCTATTATGCGTGCTGCAACTACCACTAGCTAATATATACTCTATATTTAAAACATGTTGAGATGCATCAAGGCGTTGAATTTTTTCATCATTCACCTTTAATATAGAGAAAAAATTAAATTTGAAAAAATTCAACGCCTCAATGCATCTCGGTGTGTTTTAAATATCGAGTATATATTAACTAGTTTTATTGAATTGCCATCTCTCATAAGTGCTCAGAGTGCTTCGAGGGGTTGTTAAGGGAATTGCCACATGGTGAATATATAACATGATCAAATAAAAGATTAAGATAACTTTCAGAAGAGAATGGAAAGATAATTACATTAAGATACAAAAATGATATTATTCAATTATGTCCATAATAGGTTTGTTTATATAGGCAGGACAATGAGAGACAATTATAAGAAGCATATAATCTATCACCCATGCAAGGTGGAATCACATGTCCACCAAAAGTGGATCATTGTCAATTTAACTAATTGTACATATTAAATATATAAAATATTTTATTTTTAATAAATTCAAAATATATTATTTTATATATTTGTCTAATGGTAACTTGTTTCTTGTAAAACATTATTTTATAAAATCATTGTATTACAAACTTAGAAAGTTTTGAAAAAATACAGTAAAATTAGAAAACTGTGATAAATTAGTGATATATGGATAAATTTATATGTTTTATTGTGAAAAAATTTAAATTAATTATTAATTATAAATAAAAGATTATCTATAATAACAATTTTCTAAATTCATATAAAAAATTAGAAACTATTCTAAAAATCACATTAAAATGTATTAAAGAAATTAGAAACATTAGAGTGTTCCTATGCAAATTTTCAATCATGGAAAAGATAAATTGGAACGTTTTCCTATTTTAGTAGAGTGGCTATAATTTAGGAATTGGAATTATCTCCAGTTTATTTTAAAGTGTGAGAAAAGGATAATTTAAAATCTTTTTCTATTTTAGTGGGTGCATATTGCCAAAAACACAATCTTGCTTCACAAATATTTTTTCATTTTTAAAGATTTTTTTTCAAATTATTATTAAATTAATTAATCCAAATTTCAAGTTTTCTTCTTAAAATTTGTTTCCCTTATTTTTATTTATTTTTTTCTAATGTTCAAAAATTTTTGTTACTAATTATATTAAAAAAATTAATTAAAGATGAAGTAAACATCATAGGCCACGCGTAGCCACTGCTAGCCAAAATAAGCTTAGCAATGACATAGAAACTGCCCGAGTTGGGTTGTTCAATAAAAAAAATAGAAACCAAATAAGTGGGGAAAGTTGGCCATTAAAAAAAAAAAGGTAAAATGACTTGGAAATGTAAAACTTCTATAAAGATAACAATGAAATAACTCCAAATTAATGTCTCCATATTTTCCTATGTACAAAAAATTTGATAAAATAAAGAAGGGAGAGACCATGGAACTCTAAACTTAATGAGGGACGATGTTTTGTTCAAACCTTGTTTAGAAGTCCAAAAAATGAGAGGAAATATCTATTTATAGAGAAGCTTGATAAACAAGAAAAGAACCAGTGATATCGGTAAAATAAAAAAAGCTTCCATTCATCCACCTCACTTCTTTTTAGTTAATTTGCAGACCAATCAATTTTGCATGTAGATTCTAAACTATAGAAGCTATTAAGATTTTTTGTTGCTCCAACAACACAAGCACTTATTTCTATTTGTTGTGAGTGAACCAATTTTATTTTTGTTTCTGGAAAACATTTTTATTAGCATCGATTTTAAGAAGCTAAACTTACCTGATTTTGTGGGATAAATTTTCTTGTTTAATAGTTTTCTTTGCAAACTTTGTATTGTCTAAGCTATTTTTTTCTTCCAGATGAAGGAAATTATTGAGCCTTTGACAATTTTTTATCTAAAATTATCTATGTTATTGGTGTCAGATTCTATAAGGTTGTGAGGTTCTCGATATGTATATATTCCTACCATGGGCCATGTTGATGATCGATATTATAGGGTTACACTGAGAGGCATAACCCTATAATGGAAGAAACCCCTATAGGAGCCCAACAAAAGTAATGATGTAATAAAAAAGAAATGCTTCATATTCCATGGGTTGAATTGCCACATACACAATTAATTGTATTTACTTATTGTCACTTATCTATAGAATATAAAACTGTTAGAATAACTAAGAGGGGGGTGAATCAGTTATCCACAGTCCCAATAACAAAATGTATATCCAAAAACAATTTACTAAAAATTCTGTAGCTCGGTAAACTAAAATAGTATTATGTCTGTGCTTTTACCGATTACCAGTTAATAACATATAATGATTACCGATCAAATCCAATATGCAACATGTAAAGTATGATAACAAACAATCATCACAATCAACACATAACACAAGAGATTTAACATGGAAACCATGTGAAGGGAAAAACCACATGGGACCGGCAACCCAAAAATTGTTCACTCTTCTAAAGTGAGGTCGGTGAAGACCCAACCCTATTAAAGGTTACAAACACACTGTGAGGTGTGACCTTGTTAGAGGATTTTAGACCAACCGTTATCGTCCAACCAACATTCACTATGGGGTTGACAGGATAATAAATGTACACTCTATGAATGACATTACAAGACTTTCTAGTCCACTATGTTAAGAGATTTCTCTATTTACAATGGTTAAAATGTAATAGTAGTTGATCTGATTACAACACAACTTCAATTGCATATTATCAGATCTATGTTAAGCTCATTCAAATCCTTTGATCAATGTATCAATTCTATTTCAATCAATATTCAGTAACTTACTGTTGCTCGGTAATAGCTTTCTAACACATGGTAATCTCTGCAGTTTGGTTCTCCTTAACCAGTTTGATCAAGCATGTATGAAGCTTGTTCACACAATATCTTCTACAGTCTCCTTCTTCTGGCATGATTTCATCATGAAATCCCAATCTCTTAAATAGATGAGTAAACCGTTTTAATTCTATCCATCAAATTTTGCTGCTTAATCTCCTTTGTTAATTTTGCCGCTTAAACCTTCCTCAACTGATGTGTCAGTAACACGTTTTGTTTCAATCCATTAGATCTTCTTCGAATTATGTTAGTCATCGATCTTTGTAACACACATTATCTTCATCTCTAATTTCGAGGTACTTTATAGCTCATCAACTTCCATTGGCTAAACTAGTCATTTAGTTCTTTTCTTCTACTTGGTTAACAAAGAAATGTGTCGGTGAACACAAGCTCAATTTGTACTATGATCGGTATACACTACACTGCGTTGGTGTATATTGAAATGGCTCTTTAACCAACAACACTGCTTTGTGCATTTTTCTCTATCCTTCATCATAGATGAATGCAACATAATCAAGTCAATAACATAAGGTCATAGACTCATCCATAAGTTACCCAATGTTTTCCTTATCCTTATCTATCATATCCATCTTACTAATGTAGATATATCTGTTCTTCATCTCTTTTCTTCTTCTTTCTACAGATGTTTGGGTATAGTAACTTACAAGATAAGTATTGTCAAAACTAGCTGACATCAATGACAACATATTACTGAGTTAACCATCTTACATATCTAATCAGCAACTCAGTGATCTTAAATCACAGATCTTCAAGTTATACAATGTATTCAAATCAGTTGTAGTTCATTAATCTCTCCCTTTGGCATTGATGGCAACACAAACAATATGAAATATGTCATACACATACCAAACATGTATTCTACAACTCTATCAACAAATGCTATAATTTTACAAGCTCTCCCTAGCTTAATATGTTTAATCACTACGTTACATAAAAGCATTTGCAAGTGTAGACTAAGTTTTGCAGATACGATCTTTTCAGCTTGTAGGTTTTCTTCTGTTCTTAGTAACTGATCTTCAATACTCTCTCTTTTTTGTATCTCTCCTCTTTTGTCTTTGTCTCCATATTCTTCATATTGATCTCTCTCCCTTTGACAAAAATGCCAAAGAACAATACAATCATACAACTCTATAGTAGCCATGTAACTCTCTATTGTTTAGTGCGTTCTCTGTATCTCAGTATACTATTATGCAAATTAGTTCCAGTACTTCAACTTTTCACAACCTTAGATAGAAATCCAAAGTGTGAACTCTGCTGCATCAACATGTATGATCTTCTGATAAGATTAGGCTGATGCAACCTCTAGATCACCTTTAGTGACCGGTAGATAGGGGACGGACCCCAAGTCTAGTCCTCAAGTATTCATATGTATCCTTCGGTAGAGGCTTTGTAAATATGTCAGAAAGTTGTTCTTTTGATGTAACAAATTCTAGCTTAACTTGCTTCTCCTGTACTTTTTCCCTTAAGTAGTGATACTTAATTGATATATGCTTTGTTTTAGAGTGCATCACTGGATTCTTTAAAATATTAATAGCACTAGTATTATCACAATATATAATCATCGACTTAGTGATTACCTCATTCATTCCTTCTAACACTTGCTTGATATATGCAATATTTGAATAGTTAGTAGTAGTAGCAACATACTTTGCTTCAGCTGTAGATTGAGAAATGCAAGCTTGTTTCTTACTTGTCCATGTAACAAGTCTTTCACCAAAGAAGAATGCTCCTTCGGTGGTACTCTTTCTATCATCCACATTTCCAGCCCAATTAGCATCGGTGTCTACCCTCAGTTAAAACTTGATTTTTTTAGGATACCACAGTCCATACTCTTCACTTTTCTTTAGGTATCTTAAGATTCTCTTTGTAGAAACCATGTGTGACTCTCTAGGGTTTGCAGAAAATTTAGCAACTATTCCAACAACATGTGCTATATCAGGTCTACTATGAACTACATACATTAACTTACCAATCATGGATCGGTACAGTGTTTGATTTACCTTAGTAGTTCCATCTTCTTTAGTCAGTTTACATCTAGTAGCCATCATTGTTCCCATAGCTTTAGCATCTTCCATGCCAAATGTCTTCAAGACTTCCTTTATATATTTAGATTGTGTGATGAATATACCATCATTTTGCTAAATCACTTGTAAGCCTAGAAAGAACTTAATCTCTCCAAACATAGACATTTCAAATTCACTTTTCATTTCATCAGAAAATGACTTAAAAAGATTTGATCTTGTCCTCCAAATATTATGTCATCCACAAATATCTCAGCAATCAAGATAGTATCATCAAAATTTCCTTTCATGTATAGATTATTGTTCTCACTTGTTCTAACAAATCCAATACTCAACAAATAGTTATGCAACCTCTCATATTAGGCTCTCAGTGCTTGCTTCAAACCATATAAAGCTTTATGTAATCTACATACCATATCTTTGTTTTCTGGATCAACGAACCCTTCAAGTTGTTCTATGTAGACTTCTTCTTCAAGTATCCCATTCAGAAAAGCTGATTTGACATCCATTTGGTAAACTTTGAACTTTTTGTGTGCAGCATATGCAAGTAACATTCTGACTCCTTCTAATCTAGCAATAGGTGCAAATGTTTCACCATAATCTATTCCTTCCTCCTGTGCATATCCCTTGCATACTAACTTAGCGTTGTTCCTTGTTACCTCTCCATTCTCATTAAACTTGTTTCTGAATATCCACTTAGTACCGATAACATTCCTGTCCTTAGGTTTTGGTACTAAACTCCAAGTTTTTTTCTTCTCTATTTGTTCTATTTCCTCTTTCATTGTATTAACCCATTCATCATTTTCTAATGCAACTTTTACATTCTTAGGTTCATAATCACAAACTAGACATGTACCTTATCTTTCTTTAATCCTTGTTTGCATGTCATCTTATCTATTTCCAATGATTTGTGTCTCAAGATGATGTCTTTTGACAAATTTTGCCAGTATCTAATCTCTTATTTCTTTTTCATCCTGTGCAGGTTCATTTTCTTTCTCGGTGGGTGCTTCTTGCTCATTGGTTTCTTTTTCCTGTTCCTCGGTATTATTTTCTTATGGACCGGTTGTCACTACCTATTGCATCAGTAGGTACTCTAGTTGTTCAATGTAACTGAATCTACTGTAGTCTTCTGGTTCCTTTGTGCTTTCCTCTTCATTCTTATCATCAAACTCATCAACTCGAACATTAGTACTTTCGATCATTTTATTAGTTACCTTGTTAAGACACTTGTATGATTTAATTTTAGTGGAATATCCCAGAAATATCCCTTCATCACCTTTTGAGTCAAACTTCCCATTTCTTTCATCTTTCAGAATAATGCATTTACTTCCAAAAATCCTAAAATAACTTACAGTGGGATTGTGACCAAACCATATCTCATAGGGTGTCTTATTAGTGTCCTTCTTTAGTTGTACTTGGTTCAGAACATAAATAGCTGTGTTGACAGCTTCCCTCTAGTATGTCTGAGAAAAATTCTTTTGTAACATCAGTGTCCTTGTATAGTCAATGATTGACCTATTCCTCCTTTTAGCTATTCCATTTCATTGTGGTGTCCTCAGTGTAGAGACCTATCTTTTAATACCATGCTCATTACAAAAGTTAGTAAATTCATCAAAAATAAATTCACCACCTTGGTTAGATCTTAAGCATTTCAATTCTTTACCAGTCTCTTTCTCAACTTTTGTTTTATACCACTTGAACATCTTAAATGCCTCTAATTTTTCCTTCAAGAACATGACTATCATTAATCTAGTATAATCATCAACAAAAAGAATAAAGCATTTGTCTCCATAGTAACTTTGAGTTCTCATAGGACCACATAGGTCAGTATGCACTAACTCAAGTAATTTCTTTGTTGAATAATCTTTGCTTTTGAAACTAGATTTTGTCATTTTACCTTTCTGACATTCATGACACATAACATGATCAGGCTTAGATAAGTTAGGCAAACCTCTAACCTTTTTCTTTTTACTAATCTTAATCGTGTTATCAAAATTCACATGACATAACCTCTTATGCCACGACCATGCATCTTCATCTTTCATCATCAAACAAGAAGATTGATCATTATCAAGATAAAACATATTACTTCTCGATTGTGTTCCAATTCCAATAAGTCTTCCTCCATCATCATATATCTTTACTTTCTTGCTCTCAAAAGAAACTCGGTGGCCTAAATTGTTTAGCTATGCCACACTTAGCAAATTATAGTTTAGCCCTTTTACCCAATAAGCATTGTCACATCTAATTTTATCATTTATCATCAGGGATTCTTTTCCTCTAACCATACACGATGCATCATTACCCATTCTAATAGATCCTCCATTGTGTTCTTTGAGATGATTAAATTTCTCTTCATCACCAATCATGTGATGTGTACAGCCACTATCTATGATCCATGTATCATTCTTATTAACCTTAGAGATAAGTGTTGTCTCTACATACCTCTCATCTTCTTTTGAGTCATCCTTCATTGCAATAAATACTACCTCCACATCTTCATCAATGTTGGTATCGGTGACATCTTCTTCTGCAATGTAGCACACCTTCTTTCCTTTATCATTATGTCTCAGTTGTCTCTATTGTGGTGTCGATAACTTCTATTGCCTCTTCTCCCATAGCTTCCTTCACCAGATCGATCTTTGCTTCTATCATCATATTTCCTATGTGGACATCTAGTAGCAATATGACCAATCTCTTTATAGTTAAACCATGCTAAAGGTAATTTACCTCTATACCTTCCTTTACCTTTAGGTAACCTTCTGGCCATAAGAGCTTCAAGTTCATAAAGCTCATCATCAATATTTCTATCACTATCATCATTCTTATTTCTGCTACTAGACTTACCAATCTTCAGAGAAGACATAAAAGTAGATTCAACAAATGGTACAACACTATTGTCAAAGTTATTTAGTTCAAAGGTTGTAAGCTTACCAATCAGATTATCAAGAGTAAGGTTGTTACTAGATGCAGACCTTGTTTCATGAATTGTAGATATTCTGATTGCATAAACTGGCAATAAGGTTTTGAGAAATTTTCTTACCACTGTCTCTTCATCAATAACACCATCAGATGCTCTAATAGCATGTACTACCTCTTTCAGTCTATTTGTGTACTGCATAATATTTTCACCTTCCTTCATCTTCATATCATCAAATCTACCCCTTAAGCTTTTAGCTCTAGCTCTTTTGACATTCACATCACCACTATAAACTTGAGCAAGTTTATGCCACATACCTTTAGCAATAGTGAAATTTTTAATATCTTCAAATTTGGCATCAGTACAGGCAGCAACAATCTCCATAATAGTGACATTATGTTCATGCCTATCTCTTAGTTGATCAAGGGTCAAGGGACCAGTGGGTGGTGCAATGTAGCCATTATCCATTAGTGTCAGGGAAGAATTCCCAATTCTAGATACATGCAGCTTCATTCTGCTTTGCCATACTATGAAGTTATCCTTGTTTAGCTTTGGCACTTCCCTCTTATACATTTTGAGATCTTTGTGCTGAAGTCCTTAAAACTCTATTCCAAGCAACCAACGCTCTGATACAAATTGTTAGAATAACTGAGAGGGGGGTGAATCAGTTATCCACAGTCCCAATCACAAAATGTATATCCAAAAACAATTTACTAAAACTTCTGCAGCTCGGTAAACTAAAATAGTATTTTGTCTTTTCTTTTACTGATTACCAGTTAATAACATATAATGATTACTGATCAAATACAATATGAAACATGTAAATTATGATAACAGACAATCATCAAAAAAATACATAACACAAGAGATTTAACATGGAAACCCTGTGAAGGGAAAAACCACCTGGGACCGGCAACCCAAAAATTGTTCACTCTTCTGAAGTGAGGTCAGTGAAGACCCAACCCTGTTAAAGGTTACAAACACACTGTGAGATGTGACCTTGTTAGAGTATTTTAGACCAACCGTTATCATCCAACCAGCATTCACTATGGGTTTGACAGGATAACAAATGTACACTCTATAAATGACATTACAAGACTTTCTAGTCCACTCTGTTAAGAGATTTCTCTATTTACAATGGTTAAAATGTAATAGCTATTGATCTGATTACAACACAACTTCAATTGTAGATTATTAGATCTATGTTAAGCTCATTCAAATCCTCTGATCAATATATCAATTCTGTTTCAATCAATATTAAGTAATTTACTATCGCTCGGTAATAGCTTTCTGACACTCGGTAATCTCTGCAGTTTGGTTCTCCTTAACCAGTCTGATCAGGCATGCATGAAGCTTGTTCACGTGATATCTTCTATAGTTTCCTTCTTTCGGCATGATTTCATTGTGAAATCCCAGTCTCTTAAATAGATGAGTAAACCATTTTAATTCTATCCATCAAATTTTGCTGCTTAATCTCCTTTGTTGATTTTGTTGCTTAAACCTTCCTCGACTAATGTGTTAGTAACATGTTTTGTTTCAATCCATTAGATCTTCTTCGAATTATGTTAGTCGTCGATCTTCATAACAAACATTATCTTCATCTCTGATTTTGAGGTACTTTACAGCTCATCAACTTCCATCCGCTAAACTAGTCATTTAGTTATTTTCTTCTGCTCGGTTAACAAAGAAATGTGTCGGTGAACACAAGCTCGGTTTGTACTATGATCGGTATACACTACACTGCATCACTGTATACTAAAATGGTTCTTTAACCAACAACAATGCTTTGTGCATTTTGCTCTATCCTTCATCATAGATAAATGTAACATAATCAAGTCAATAATATAAGGTCATAGACTCATCCATAAGTTACCTAATGTATTCCTTATCCTTATCTATCATATCCATCTTCCTCATGTAGATATATCTATTCTTTATCTCTTTTCTTCTTCTTTCTACAGATGTTTGGGTATAGTAACTTACAAGATAAGTACTATCAAAACTAGTTGACATCAATGAAAACATATTACTGATTTAACCATCTTACATATCTAATCAGAAAATCAGTGATCTTAAATCATAGATATTCAAGTTATACAATGTATTCAAATCAGTTGTAGTTCATCAAAAATAGTTACAGATAACGTAAGACTTAATAAATTATACCTTGCTTCTATAGAATGCCTGAATTTAGCATCCAATTTAATGCTCAAAATTATTCAAATTTGGCATTTGAAGTGATGTAAATGGTAGGAATGAGATTTGCAGTGGGCATCATCATAGCTTTGTTATTTTTAGTCATCAAAGGTGTTCAATTTTTCCAACATCTTGGCATAAGTTCCTGGTATTTCATCTTCCTGTAATTGTTTTAATATTTGTTTTGTCAGTTCTTTTTGAAATTTTATCTAGTATAATGGTTTTTATGTAAACCTTATTCTACACTGATAATCCAGTCATAGAAAAATATTGCATTAACATGTGTAAACCCTAGCACTAATGTTGATATTGCATAAAAATATGTAAACCCTGATTGTAATGCTGATATTGCATCAAGATTATTCAATTACAAGAAAATTACTCAATGTTAGATTCATATATGTACG